>CM055120.1:269414383-269919383 GCA_029206835.1 Rana muscosa | reverse complement strand
AAGACTCCAGTTCTGAGTCAGTAAATGACAGGGCGCTTGTAAGTGAACTCATTGATGCTGTGAGGGACACTCTCAAGCTTTTCTTTTACACAGCTTCCTCACGGTTTACTCACACGCTGCGTCGAGAGCAGCATGGATGATACAGTGGTACACAGTGTTTCCCTCCCCCTGGTCGGTGCAGCATGGTGGGGGACTTTATTCATTTATTTATATCGTCCCTGTGAGCCTTCTGTGTGATGTCTCTGAGGCAACAACAGCGTCTCTGCACCTGTGTTTTCCCGCCATTTCCTGGGGAGCGCTCTGAGCTCTGACAGGACCGCGGTCTCCGGTGTCAGAGGTTACCTTTTACCTGCATGCTGCTTCGGCAGCACATTTAAGCAGGTTGGAATGATAGAGAAGTTTATGCGCCTCAGCGCCATAATTAAATCTTATCTTATAACTCTACACTGGATACATTCACAGTGTATGTATGTGTTTTTGATCTGTGTCTGCGTGGGTTTCCCTACACGTTCCAATGCTGTGTTTTCAGTGCCATACACGATATAAGCATACACAATATGTTTATACACGACTCTAAATAAATTCACAGTATATGTATGTATTATACTCTCTGGGTCGGCGTGGGTGTCCTCTGGGTGCTCCGGTGTCCTCTCACGCCTTTGGCTCTCTGCACTGTTTAAACATGTTCCATATGTTTATCACGCATACTATAATACCGACGCGGTATGTGTATGCAGTCTGAAACTTGTGCGATTTGATTATCCACATGCTAACATACCTACACGGTATGCGTGTGCAGTCTGCGTGGGTTGCCTCCGGTTCTCCGGTTTCCGCCCACGTTACATGACATGCGCGCCTTCGGTGCCATACACAGTATAAACCTACACATTATGTTTATACACAACTCTAAATACATTCACAGTAGATGTATGTATTGTATTCTCTGGGTCTGCGTGGGGTTCCTCCGGGTACTCCGGTTTCCTCCCACGCGCCAACGGTGTGCGCGCCTTCGGTGCTATGCACACATAGACATGTTCAAAATGTTTATCACACATACTATAGTACCTACACGGTATGCGTATGCGGTCTGCGTGGGTTTCATCCGGGTGCTCCGGTTTTTCCACCGCGCTCCTATGGTGTGCGCATTTTCAGCGCTATGCACAGCATAAACATGTGCAATTGGTTTTTCTCTTATCCATGGACCGACACGGCGGCTCTTAATCACTGTACACGTGGGTATATGTCCCTGCTTGCAGGAGAAGACCTAGGCAGAATGTTAAATGTTAAAACATTCTAGAACAAACCAGAGCTGAACAGCCCCGCCCAGGGGGGTGGTCCCTCTGGACATTACCCTCCCACCTGCAGCTAGCAGACCCCAGTTTTTTTCTGCCTAGGAGAAGAAGACATGGCTCTCTCAGGAGCCAGTCTCCTGAAAGATTTTACTTTTAAATTTTATTCCTTTAGGAATTTGATTATTAAATTTTTGAGACCTTCAATCAGCTGTCAGCTGGGCAACAGGTTGGGTACACTAGTATCCTCGTAGTCTTCCCTGTCCGACCATCGAGCGTGCTGATCCTCCCCTTGTGTGCGTGAGACTCAGTTCACGACATACCCCATGGCTCCAGGGGTGGCCGGGTTGCTTTCATGCTCCCGCGGTCCTCTCAAGATTGAACAGTACCTACTGTTTGTTTCGCGGTTGACCGGGCCGACAGCTACGCAGTACGACTCTGTAATAGGTCTGTCTGAAACAAGCCAGCGAGTCCCTCTATTGGCACCGAGGGTGTTCTCCAAGGTGCTTGCGGGACGGGTAAGTAGTCTCTCCTGCTGCAAGGTGAGTACATGCTGGCTGTGTTTCTGTGTGTGGGGGTTCTCCCTGTCTCCCCCCTGTTATGCTGCTCTCTGCACCCTGTTCTGCTGCTGTGCTGTGTGGGAATGCTTGGGGGGGTCACTCTGCCCTGGGCGGGGGCCGCTCCATGGCTGTTGGTCACTTGGGAAGTGTTCTGGGGGAATGTGTGTGTTTTTTTACGTGTGCCATTGGCGCAGTGTTTTAAATGTAAAAGTGCGCCGTCGGCGGCCATTTTGCTGCGGCTCAAATCAGTTATAGAGGCGCCCGGTGGCCATTTTCTTGTAGCCACGGCGCTTTCAGTTTAGTTTTCGGCCTCTAGCGGTGCTGCTGAACGGCGCCAACTCCACATCTCCTCACAGATTCTTCGCTCTCCTCAGGCTCGCGCTACAGCACGGCTCATACAGCGGTACCGAGCGGTCCCTAGGGGTGGTGAGTACTCCGGGGATCCCCTCCTCAGCCCCAGCACAGCCATTGGGTGGGCTCTGTTATTCACTGTAATGGTGAATGAGGTCTGAGGGTGGCAACATGGAGTCTGGTTCACCTGTTTCTTCACACTTGTTAGCGACAACTGGCAGTGCTCCTGCACCTGCGGTCTATATGGACCAGTTGTCGGCAGTCCTGGAATCATTCTGCCCAGGAGGGAAGCAGTGTGTTAGCGCAAGGGAGCAAAAAAGCCCCTCTCCCCACTTTATTTCCACAAAAAAAAGGGGTGTGTGCGCTGATTCAGATATGGGCCTATCCACTACCGCTCTGGACCCTAGCTCTGAATATATTTGATGGTTTTGAACAGGACCTTCCTTGCGAGGAAGACTCCAGTTCTGTGTTAGTAAATGACAGGGAGCTTGTTAGTGAACTCATTGCTGCGGTGAGGGACACTCGCAAGTTAAATGCTGCGGATGCAGATCCTCAGGTGGACAGTCTCCTCTGGTTCCTTAGGGCCGGGCCTTCTAAAAAAGGTTTTTTTTCCATATGTACCTTTCTTTGACCAGCTCATTGATGAGGTCTGGGGAAAAAGACGCAGAAGACTTATGGTCCCGCGGCGTTTGCCCCTTTGGTGATGCCCTACTTAAAAAGTGGGCTTCTCCCCCAGTGGTCGACCCTCCAGTCGCCCGTTTAAACAAGGCCGCCACTCTCCCGATGGAGGGGACTCCTGCATTTAAGGACCCCACTGACAGGAGGTCAGAAGTGGTGAGCAGAGCCACGTTTGCCTTGTTGGGGTCTGCCCTACGGCCTGTGGTAGCGGCGACCCTTGGGTCTCAGACACTTACGGGTTGGGCAAAAAAAATTTGCACCAAACTGTACAGGAGCGCATAATCTTCCTCCAGACACTATTGCTGTGGCCCACCAAATGGTGCAGGGCCTGGTTTATGTTGCGACGCCACGTTAGACCCGCGTCTAACGTGGCGTCGCAACATAAACCTTATATCTCAGGGCCTCTGTCTTGGCGGTGGTATTGCGTTGTCTGATCTGGTTGAAATGCTGGTCTGCTGACCTAGCTTTTAAAAAGCCTCTGACGGATCTACCATTTAAAGGTGGTAGGATTTTCGGTGCTGCGCTGGATGACAGCATCAAGGATGTCACGGGAGGTAAAAGCACTCTTCTTCCTCAGGCTAGCAAGGGTAAAGATGCCGCTGTAAGCAGGGTCCTTCCTTTCCAGCAAAAAAGTTATTTTTTTCGTCAGTTAACGGGGAGGCCCTCCCAGACTGACAGCGGTGCGGCTGGTGGACACAAGCGCCGCTGAGTGCGTCAGCCAAACAAGCCGTCTCCCCAAGCCCGCCTCCATGTGAAGTCTTGCCCCCACCCGACTCTGCGGTAGGGGGGACGACTTTGCAGGTTCACGGATCGGTGGACCTCCCGGATCTCCTACCAGTGGGTGGGCGAGGTGATCACCTCAGGTTACAGGATAGGTTTCCGTTCCTGGTCACAGACAGATTCTTCCCTTGAATCTTCCTCTCCTTCCTGCCCGTCAGGCAGCCCTATGGGGGCCTATTCAGGATTGCTCAGGTCCGGAGTGATTGTGCCGGTTCCGTCACAGGAGAGGTTTCAGGGATTCTACTCGAATTAGTTTGTCGTCCCAAAAAAGGGACGGGGTTCGGCTTATCTTGGACCTCCAGGTCCTGAATGCCTTCGTGAAGGTGCAAAAGTTCCGCTTGGAATCGATTCGCACGGTGATCAGTACACTCCGTCAAGGGGATTTTCTGGCGATCTTGGACATCAATGACGCCTACTTGCATGTTCCGATCTGCGCAAGTCACCAGAAGTTTCTGCGCTTGCGATCAGCGAAGTCCACTATCAATTTGTGGCTCTTCCTTTCGGCCTAGCCTCGGCACCGAGGGTGTTCACCAAGGTGCTCGTGCCGGTTCTAGCTTGCTGAGACAGGGAGGCATTGCTGTCGTGGGCTATCTGGACGATCTTCTCAGAGCAGGAAATGCCTCAGAATTACAGTGTGACTATCGTCAGTCAGACCCTCAGGGACTTCGGGTGGCTCCTAAACATTCAGGAGTAGTCCTGGTCCTGACTCAAGATCTGGAGTATCTCGGTCTGATTCTGGACTCCTTGGAGGCAAAGGTATCCTACCTCCAGGGAAGCTACTGACTCTTCAGTCTGCAGTGCGGGCGCTGACATCCTATAAAATGGTCGTCAATCCGTTTTTGCATGGGAGTCCTGGGACTCATGGTGACCTCTTTCGAGGCCGTTCCGTATGCCCAATCACACACCAGGGCATTGCAGAAGGAGATCTTGTACCCTTGGGACAAATCCCCATTGTCTTTGGATTTTCCGATCCAGGTGAGTCACCTGCGTCCCTGACATGGTGGTTTTGGGTCCGCGGCTCTTCGGTCCGGGAAGTCGTTCCTTTTCGTCCAATGGACGGTGTTCACTACGGATGCCAGCCTGAAGAGCTGGGGTGTAGTCTGGGGAGTCCTGTTGGCCCAAGGGCTTGGACTCCGGACGAAGCCCGTTTACCGATCAATGTTCTGGAAATACGGGCCATCAGACTGTGCCTCTCCTCGTGGTCAGAGATTGCAGGATCGCTCCATTAGGATCCTGTCGGACAAAGTCACGGCGGTGGCGTATGTCGACCATCAAGGGGGGACCCGGAGCTCAGCTGCGGCTTCCGAGGTCCCCCGTACCCTGAAGTGGGCTTAAAGAAGCGTGCCGGCTCTGTCGGCTGTTTACATTCCGGGCATAGAACTGGCAGGCTATTTGAGTCGCCAGACGTTGGACCAGGGAGAGTGGTCCTTGCACCCGGAGGTATTTCAACTCCTTTGCCACACAGACGGTGGAGCACGCCGGAGGTGGACCCGATGGCCTCTCGACTCAATCGCAAGTTGTCGAGACTTGTGGCCAGATCCAGGGATCCTTGGGCGGATGCCTCAGAGGCGTTAGTGGCCCATGGGGTCATTATCACCTGATATACGTTTATCCTCTGCTGCAGTTTCTCCCTCGCCTGCTGCGCAGGGTGGCGACCGAGGGAATTCCAGTGATCCTCATTGCTCCGGATTGGCCTCGGCTTAACTTGTACGCCGATCTGGTACGTCTCGTCGCGGCCGTTCCCTGGCGGTTGCCAATAAGGGAGGACTTTGTCTCAAAGTCCTATATTTCAGGGCTCAACAAACCCCAGGCGCCAGGTCGCCATTGCGACTAGAATTGGCGACCTGGCGCCTAGGGCAGCACAGCTGGGGAATCCTGTCTCTCCGTCCCCCCCCTCCTCCGCGCCGTGGGATCGCGTCGGGCCGCGCCGGCCGGTAATTGAGGCCGCGGCTTTGTGGCCTTCTGCAGGCCTATGTTTCCTTCTGTGATCTTGCGCCATCTTGTGGTGGCCGTTGGTATGACAAGACAAACAGCAATGCTAATGGAGTTTCCTTGTCTGTTTAAACTGCTGTCTCCTTCCCTCTAATTAGAACCCCCAAACATTATATATATTTTTTATTCTAACACCCTAGAAAATAAAATGGCGGTCGTTGCAATACTTTCTGTTACACCGTTATTGTGCAGCGGTCTTACAAGCGCACTTTTTTGGGAAAAAATACACTTTTTTTTTTTTAATAAAAAATAAGACAACAGTAAAGTTAGCCCAATTTTTTTTTAATATTGTGAAAGTTAATGTTATGCTGAGTAAATTGATACCCAACATGTCACGCTTCAAAATTGCGTCCGCTCGTGGAATGGCGACTAACTTTTACCCTTTAAAATCTCCATAGGCGACGTTTTAAAAAATTCTACAGGTTTTTGAGTTACAGAGGAGGTCTAGGGCTAGAATTATTGCTCTCGATCTACCGATCGCGGCGATACCTCACATGTGGTTTGAACACCGCTTTCATATGCGGGCGCTACTCACGTATGCGTTCGCTTCTGCGAGCGAGCTCGGCGGGACGGGGCGCGTTCCTGGCTCCTAACTTTTTTAGCTGGCTCCTAGATTCCAAACAAATTTGTCAAGCCCTGCTATATTTCATCCTGCCTTTTACAGTCTCTGGCCTTAACGGCATGGCTGTTGAAAGCCAGGTGTTGAGAGACCGAGGTCTCTCGGACTCGGTCATTTCGTCCATATTAAGGGCACGGAAGTTTTCCTCCAGAATGATCTATCTCCGTACCTGGAAAGCTTACATCGCCATGTGCGAAGAGCTGGACTGACGTCCTCGGACGTATTCCGTCCCTAGAATCCTGCGTTTCCTGCAGCATGGAGTGGCCCAAAGGCTCGCTTTGAGTATTATTAAGGGTTAGATTTCGGCCTTGGCCATCTTCTTTCGGCGACCACTAGCGGGTCATTCCTTGGTTAGCACCCTTGTGCGGGGGGTTCGCCATGTGCTCCCTCCTGTCAAGTCTTCTCTCCCCCCGTGGGATCGGAATTGGTACTCTTGGTTCTCCAGGAACCTCCTTTTGAGAATACCAGGGATATTCCCCTCTTGACTTTGTCTCAGAAAGTGGCCCTTTCAGTGGCATCACTTCTGTTAGACGAGTGTCTGAGTTGGCGACCTTGTACTGCAAGTCGCCATATTTATTCATCCATAAGGATGAGGCGGTGTTGCATCTGCGACTTTCTCTTTTGTCAAGGGTGATCTCGACCTTTCACCTAAATGAGGACATTGTCCTCCTGTCCTTGTGCCTTCACCCATCGCATCCCAGAGTGTGCGCGGCACACTTTGAATGTGGTACGAGCCTTGCGGGTGTGCCTGTCTGCTACTGCTTCTATTCGGAAGTCTGACTCTGTTTGACTGTCTCTGGTCAGGAACAGGGCCAAGCGGCTTCGTTGGCCACCATTTTCTAGGTGGGTTGGACAAACCGTCTTTCAAGCCTATGCTCTTATGGGGCGGGCGCCTCCCTTTCCGGTTACGGCGCATTTCACCAGGGCAATTGGTGCTTCCTGGGTTTTCCGACATCAAGTGTGCAAGGCGGCGACCTGGTCGTCTGTTCATACCTTTTCTACGTTTTTTATAGGGTTGACACTGCTTTGGGACATCCCACGTGTACAGTTATTAAGAGCCGCCGTGTCAGTCCATGGATGATAAGAGAAAATAGGATTTTTGTACTCGCCGTAAAATCCATTTCTCTGACATCCATGGACCGACACGGCACCCACCCTTCCTTTTTAAGTTTGTACTGCTTTGTTACGAACTGAGGTCTGCTAGCTGCAGGTGGGAGGGTAATGTCCGGAGGGACCGCCCCCTGGGCGGGCCTGTTCAGCTCTGGTTTGTTCTAGAATGTTTTAACATTTAACATTCTGCCTAGGTCTTCTCCTGCAAGCAGGGACATATACCCACGTGTACAGTGATTAAGAGCCGCCGTGTCGGTCCATGGATGTCAGAGAAATAGATTTTACCGTGAGTACAAAAATCCTATTCGCATGCTGACATGCCTACACGGTTGTGTACGCAGTCTGCGTGGCTGGTTTCCGCCTACGCCCCAATGAGGTGCGCGCCTTCGTCGCTGGCACAGTATAAACGTGTTTAATATGTTTATCCACACTTACTAAACTACATACGCCGTATGTGGTTGTACTATGCTCTTTGTGGATGAGGGGGTTTCCTTCCACGCTCTATTTGCGCGTTTTGACGCAATACACAGTATAAACTATGTATTTGTACAATCAGCACTTATCAATGGAGTAGCTGCTGGATGGAGCATTGTCATATAGGGATCCCTGGTATCAGGGGTACCACCTTCCACCTGCCCTTCGGTGGTGATCAGAAGCCCTGGCTTGGACTGTGTTCGCCATGCTGAGGTTAACGTTACGCCCGGTAGTGGCTGCGTCTCTGGCGTGCCTGAAACTCAATGACTGGGCGAAAGCCTCTGCTTCATCTATCAGTCAACCAGCAGGTGCACTGCAACTGCTTTAGCCTCTAGGGTCTCTGTGTCCTGGGTGAGTCTGCGCCACCTGTAAAAGGCTGAGTTACTGGTCCACTGACCGAGTTTCTAGGGAAGCTCTGTCAGGTTGCCATTCTTGACCAACAATTGAGGCACCCCGTAAGCCGGGGCCTCCCTTCTCCGATACATTGGGGGGTCTCCTTGGGTTTATCATACCCATCCCGCTGCAGGACGGTCCTGTCGGCCGTGTGCATTCCAGGGGAAGGGTCCTTGCATCCGGAGGTGTTTTTCACCTCCTTTACCAGAGGTGGGGCACCGGATGTGGACCTTTTGGACTCTCGACTCACGCAAGATGTAGAGATTCGTGGGCAGACGCGTCCGAAGCGTTGGTGGCCCGTGGGGGCAGTATCGCCTGATGCATGCTTACCCTCCGCTACTGTTGTTGCCTCGCCTGCTTCGCAGAGTAGTGGTCGAGGCCATTCCGGTGAACCTCATTGCTCCGGGACGTCGACATTGGTACGCTGATCTAGTTGGGCTAGTCGCAGACGTTCCTAGGTGACTGCCTATTTGGGTGGACCTTCTGTCTCATGGTCCCATACTTCATCCTGCTTTACAGTCCTTGGCTTTGGCACGGCTGTTAAAGCCAGGTGCTAAGGGATGAGGTCTCTCGGATTCGGTCGTCATCTCATTCATCTATGTTGTGGGCACAGAAATCTTCCTCCAGAAAGATCTATCACCGTACCTGGAAGGCTTACATAGCTATGTGCGAGGAGCTTGATGGCGTCCATGGACGTATTCCGTTCCCAAGATTTTGCTGTTCTTACAGCGTGGTGTGACCCAAAAAGCTGGCCTTGCGTACCATCGAGGGTCGGATTTCGGCCCGGGCTGTCTTTTTCAAGACCGCTAGCGGGGGCCATTCCTTGATTAGCACCTTTGTGCAGGGGGTTCGCCATGTGATTCCCCCCCTGTCAAGCCTCCTCCCCCTCCTTGGGATCTGAATTTGGTGCTCTCGGTTCTCCAAGAACATCCCTTTGAAAATATCAGGGAGATTCCTCTTAACCTTGTCCCGGAAGGTGGCTTTCTTAGTGGCCATTACTTCTGTTCGTCGGGTGTCTGAGTTGGCGGCCTTGTCCCGCAAGTCGCCTTACTTGGTCCTTAAGGATAAGGCGGTGTTGTGCCCATGACCGTCTTCCTTTCAAGGTGGTCTTGGCCTTTCACCTTAATGAGGACATTGTTCTTCCGTCCTTGTGCCCTCACCCATCGCATCCCTGAGAGTTTGCGCTTCATTCATTGGATGTGGTACGAGCCTTACGGGTGTACCTGTCTGCTACTGTTTCCATTCGGAAGTCTGACTCACTGTTTGTGTCTGTGTCTGGTCCAAAACGGGGTCAAGCTGTGTCGTCTGCCACCTTTTCTAGGTGGATCAGACAGACCGTTATACAGGCCTATGCCCTTAAGGGGCGGGCGCCTCCCTTTCTGGTTACGGCGCATTCCACCAGGGCAATTGGTGCTTCCTGGGCTTTCTGACATCAAGCATCGGTTGCACATGTGTGCAAGGCGGCGACCTGGTCGTCCGTTCATACCTTTTCTAAGTTCTATAAGGTTGATGTGGCTGCATCTTCGGATGCTTCCTTCAGCCGCAAAGGTTGCAGGCCGCTGTTTAAAGTTGCAACTCCTCCGTTGAGGAGTTCTGCTTGTTTGGACTGGAGTTGTTTTTTCCTTTACTACTGCTCCCACCCTTTTCTGATATTGCTTTGGGACGTCCAACGTGTTTCAGTATTAGAGCTGTCAGTCCATGGACGATAAGAGAAAATAGGATTTTTGTACTCACTGTAAAATCCTTTTCTCTGACGTCCATGGACTGACACAGCACCCACCCTTCTTTAAAGCGGAGCTCCGCCGGAAAAAAAAATATTAAAAGCCAGCAGCTACAGCTACAGCAGCTGCTGGCTTTTAATATATGGACACTTACCTGTCCTGGAGTCCAGCGACGTCCGCAGCAGAGGACGAGCGACCGCTCGTCGCTCTGCTGCTCCCTCCGCCATCCTCGCTGAGGGAACCAGGAAGTGAAGCCCTGCGGCTTCATGCCCGGTTCCCTACGGCGCATGCGCGAGTCGCGCTGCGCCGTTCTGATTGGTGCTCCTTTGTTCTGGGAGCCGAGTGTCTCCCAGAACACCAAGGGAAGTCTGCGGGAAGTGACGTAACTCCCGCAGATTCCCGGAGAGAGGACTTAGACAGGTATCTTCACCCCCCTCCCCCCTGAAAGGTGTCAATTGTGACACCGGAGGGGGGGAGGAATCCGATCCGCAGAAGTGAAAAATTAGGGTGGAGCTCCACTTTAAGGTTTGTACTGCTTTGTTATGAACTGAGGCTGCAAGCTGCAGGTAGGAGGGTTATGTCTGGAGGGACCGCCCCCCTGGGCGGGGCTGTTCAGCTCTGTTTTTTTCTAGAATGTATGTTTCTAACATTCTGCCTAGATCTTCTCCTGCGAGCAGGGACATATACCCACGTGTTTCAGTATTAGAGCGGTGTCAGTCCATGGACGTTAGAGAAAAGGATTTTAAGGTGAGTACAAAAATCCTATTTTTTCTTTTTTTCTTTTTCTTCTTTCAACAGCTTAGTAGATGCCCCTACTTCTTATATAGCAGTGCAGTGTTAATTTTGACATTAACCACTTGCCTACTGGACACTTTTTCCCCTTCCTGCCCAGGCCAATTTTTAGCTTTCAGCGCTGTCACACTTTAAGGGCCATTTCACACCATAGAAACGTATTACAGATGCGTTCCAGGTGCTTTTTTGAATGAGCGTTTTTGGCGCGTTTTTGATGCAGTCCAGTGCTTTTTTTTTTTTTTCACCCCTCCTTTTTTTATTAACCTTAGATAAGGACAAGTGTGTTCCAGTGCGTTTTTGGTGCATTTAGGTGCGTTCCAGTGCCTTTTTGATGCGTTTTACAGCGTTTCAGTGCAGGTAAAATGTAGCATGTTCTACTTTTTTTTTTTTCTGGAACTGCAAGCACCGGTGTGAACGATGCCATTGAAAACCATATAACCAACTTTCCATGCGTTTTTGATGCAGAAAAAAGCGCACTGGACTGCATGTGGTGTGAACTGGCCCTGAATGAGACTTGCTCGGTCATGCAACACCCATATTACATTTTTATAAAAAAAAAAAATATCACAAATAGAGCTCTCTTTTGGTGGTATTTATTTATCGCTGGTGGTTTAGCAGTAGCGGGTTATCGGCTTTCTTATCTCCTCACCCTGTCAGCGTGAGAAAATAAGGTGATAACCGGCTTCTGTTTACATCATTTGATCAGCTGTCATTGGCTAACAGCTGATTACAATGGAAAAGGGCTGCTGTAATTGGCCCTTTACCTTGATCTGTGATCAGCCGAATCCAAAGTCCATGGACACCCTCCAGGCATTGTAAGCCTGTGCTGTAGCTGCCTTTTTGGCTATAGCGTGGGAAGGAACTGGTTAAATTGATTTAGTTTTAGTAGGTCTTTTGACTAAAATGGCATTTTTCTTTTTAGTCTTATTTTAGTCATCTGAATTGTTTGTTTTTAGTCGTATATTACCGTATATACTCGTATATGTCGAGTTTTTCAGCACTTTATGTGCTGAAAATGCCCCCCTTGGCTTATACTCGAGTCACCTTTTTGTGCCTGATCTCCCAAACTTTGGGGACCCGGTACTGGCCGGCCATAGGTCCCCTGGACCCCAAACCTGTCACACATATAGCCCCATTCTTTCTCTACAAGTGTGCAGTTTGTTGTCCAGGGACCTACGGCCGGGGAGCACCAATTTTCCAAAGCTGGGCACCCCTTCCATAGACTCCCATGTTAAACGGTAATTTCTCTGGTTACTTTGGTGACCCAGTTCTGGCTGGCCGTAGGTCTCCTGGATCCGAAACATGGCACACACGTAGTTCCAGTTCTCCTCTACAAGTGTGCAAACTTTGCTGTCTGGGGGACCTGCGGCCGGGGAGCACCGATTTTTCAAAGACAGGCACTCCTTCCATATACTCCCATGTTAAACATAAGTCTAGTCATGGGCACAGTGAGGCATGCACATGGACAAAGTGAGGCATGCAGATGGACACCCTAGGCTTATACTCGAGTCAATACGTTTTCCCAGTTTTTTGTGGTAAAATTAGGTACCTCGGCTTATATTTGGGTCGGCTTATACTTGAGTATATACGGTAGTTGACAAAAATGTTTTAGTCAACAAAATTAACAGTGTTCTCTGCCTATTTTAGTATGGTCTCTTTGGCCTGAACTTGATAGTTTTCACATTCTGCTTCTGCTGATACTGTATCTTCAAGGTGATGGCCCAGTCAGTGTTTGCAAAGATACAGACACACTCATGGGCAGCTCAGTTTACGGTGCTGGAAGAGACAGTGAGCAGGCAGGTTGGGGTACTTTATTGCAGAAGAGACTGGAAGTCTCCAATAAAAGTCTGCCTCCTGCCTCCTGTTATTTTTTTTACAGTGGAACTTTTATTCTGCTTTAAGCAAAGTGGTTGCAGGTTCTTGCCCGCTTGAAAATTGCAAATTGTTTTATCTGCACTGAGTAGGTAATTTGTTTTTTTGCAAGGCTAGCAGATACCAAGTCTATTCCTAGTAAGTAAGTTTTTACAATTACCTGCTCCATCCTAAAGCAGTTCATTTCCTTTATTCTGCATTAATTATACCCTAGGCTCAGTGTTGGTACTCCCTGCAAAGAATGCTGTTAGCTCTGCTTGCAATAAGCCATTTGGCTGGCCAAAGACCAGAGCACTTTTCTCTTTTCGTCCATGGACGGACACAGCCTTCTTAAGTCTTGACAGTTGGGTTATGTTCCTGTTCATAGTCGAGGACTAGGCAGACAGGTTTGATATTTCAATACATGTTACTTTAACAAAGTTGAACAGCCCCGCCCAGGGGGCGGTCCCTCCAGACATAACCCTCCGCCCTGCAGCATGCAGCCTCAGTTTTATTCTGCCTAGCAGAGGAGATGGACGTGGCTCCCTTTGGGCCCAGAGTCCTGAGTCCCTTGCAAATAGGCGTTGGGTCTGTCACGACATACCCCATAGCTCCAGGGGTGGCCGGTGAGCTTGTGCTCCGGGGTCCACATATGACTGGGCTGCTTGCTGTCTCAATCACAGTGGACCGGGACGACAGCTACTCCGTACTGCTCGGTTGTAGGCCTGTCAGGAACGCACCAGCAGGTCCTCATTAGGACGGGTAAGTACAGTTCCCCCTGCCTCGGCAGGTGGGAACAGCTGGGTGTTCCTAGGAATAGGGGGTTTTCCTGTTCTCCCTTTCCCTGCTCTGTCACCTTTACTCCCTCTGTCCTAACGGGGCTGGCTGCAACCGGGCGTACCTGTGGGGGACTCCAGGTCCTGGTGGGGGTCCGGGGGTGTTAGGGCCCGTTTCTCTGTGGGGGGATACTCTGCTCCGGGGTAGCCATGCTGGGCCTTCTCGTCCATATCGTGGTGCTCGGGCGCCATTTTGGCGGTGCTGCCGCCATTTTCAGGGTGTGTTTTCTATTGCATTGAATTTCCCATTGGCGGCCATCTTGCCGTGGCCGCGCTATGGCGCAGTTGTTGTTACGGGCGGCCATTTTCTTGTGGTCGCGCCCTTTCCTTCTCCCTGATGCGTCAGGCGGCCATCTTTGGAGGTTTGGCCTCTAGTGCTGGCTCCTGGATGGCGCAGCACTATTCTCCTCACAGCTTCCTCACTGTTTCCTCACACACTGCTTTTAGAGCAGCATGGATAATACAGTGATACAGTCTTAGTGTATAGAGGCGGACAGTGGCACTGAGCGGTCTCATTCTGGGCTGGTGAGTCCCCTGGGTGACTCCCCTCGGTCGGTGCAGCATGGTGGGGGGACTTTATTCATGAATTTTGTCTACTTCCTGATAGAGCTGCACGATTCTGGGAAAAATGAGAATCACGATTCTTTTGCTTAGAATGAAGATCACGATTCTCTCACGATTCTCCAAAAATAATTTATTTGAAAAATTTACAACCTCTGAACATTAGGTTATCAAACCAAACGGCAATAAAATAAGCCATATAGAAAAGGGAGATCATCACCATGACACTGGATAAGACATGAATGTGAATGTAGTGGCCACATCCCTGGATTGTATAGAACAAAGGACTGTTCCTTCCCCCTTTGATGGGACTTTTAAGGCCAGAAACACTGAAGTGCGTTACAAAATTAATTTATTATTACATAAAGATAGATCACACATATACAGTGATCAATAGTTAAAAAGCATAATTTGTTTAGCTTTGTTTGTCACGTGACGTGACACATGTAAACCACATCTGGTTTATGCTTTTAACCAATAACCATTGATCATTGTTGTTGTGCGATCTATCTTTTTAGTTAAAAATAAATTATTTTTGTAACGCACTTCAGTGTTTGTGGCCTTAAAAGTCCCATCCAAGGGGGATTCGGGAACAGTCCTATGTTCTAAAATAAGCCATAATATTCTGGCTTCAATCAAACAAATTTTAAAGAAATGACAATGTAATGAAAAACAATTACATTCAAAAAAACATTCAGGTAATGGATCATCTTCAGTGTCAGTGTTGCCTAAGTGCTGCTTTGAAAAAGCTACCCAAGGTGAATGTACTAACTGGGCACATCCCTGGATTCTCATTGTATAGAACAAAGGACTGTTCCTTCCCCCTTGGATGGGACTTTTAAGGCCACAAACACTGAAGTGCGTTAAAAAATTGAATTATTTTTACATAAAGAAAAGATAGATCACACATATACAATGATCAATGGTTAAAAAGCATAATTTGTGTAGCTTTGTTTGTCACGTGACGTGACACATGTAAACTACCACCACCACATCTAGTGGTTTATGCCTTTAACCAATAACCATTGATCATTGTTGTTGGGTAAACTATCTTTTTATGTAAAAATAAATTAATTTCTAACGCACTTCAGTGTTTGTGGCCTTAAAAGTCCCATCCAAGGGGGATTGGGGAACAGTCCTTTGTTCTAAAATAAGCCATAATACTCTGTCATTTCTTTAAAATTAGTTTGATTGAAGCCAATGTAATGAAAAACAATTACATTCAAAAAACATTGAGGTAGGTATCATGTCAGATAAAGATAAACACCAATTTAAAGATTTTTAGCTAGAAACACAAGCCTATCCACATTTTGTGGCTTCAGTGCAGAACGGCGACAAGTGACAATGTTGCCCCCTGTGCTAAAAACCCTTTCAGAAGGGGAACTGGTTGCAGGAATGCAGAGGTATTTTCTGGCCAGTGCAGACAATCTCGGATAATGCTCCTTGTGAACCTTCCACCACACTAACGGATCATCTTCACTGTCAGTGTTGCCTAAGAACAGATAAGAGTGTAGCTCCAAGGACAAGCTTTCGGATTGTTGTTGCTGTGAGCCTGAGGCTTGATCTGGTGCCCCTTCACTTTGTGCTGCTTTGAAAAAGCTACCCAAGCTCTTTCGAGCCTTCTTTGAAGGACCAGTGCCACTATTAGTAGTTGTTGTAGTGGGGCTTTCCTTAACTGTTAGCTTTGACATCTCCTCTTTTAGTCTGTTCTGGACAACAGTTTTGTTATCTTCATTAACGTAAGTCATCTTAAACCTGGGATCGAGGGTTGTGGCTATGTCGAGAAGGTCTTGTGTTTTTTGGTCCTGATATTTTTCCTCCAGATACCCGATGATCTTTGATTTCATTGTGCAAATGAGATCAGAGTCATCTTCCTTAACAGCCAAAACAGAAGACTGAAATAGTTGTAGAGCAGGTTTCACAGAAGAGACACTGACATACTGCTCTCCTGAAAGAGCATCTGTGAAGTCTGCCAGTGGGGTGAGAGTCTTGTCCACAGCCTCCAGGACCTCTAGGTCTTGCCATGTTGGCAAGAGGTGCCTAGCCTTGCGGTCAGAAGAGAGGACATGGGTGATGGCAGCTTGCTGTTCAAGTATCCTCCTCACCATAGCCTGCCTAGATCCCCACCTTGTTGGGCACTCTGTCTTGAGCTTGTGGTCTGGTAAACCTAGTTGTTTTTGTGCCTCAGAAAGCTCCCTCTTCCTCCTCCAACTGTAGCTAAAACACCCGACAAGCTTTTTGCACAAACCCATAGCACGCTCAATTCTTGGGTCCTTCATTGCATTCTCTATTGCGAGATGAAGCCTATGGCCAAAACACTGCAGTCGAGTCCAGTGATTTATGGATATGGCCTTTACAATGTTGCTTCCGTTGTCTGTAGTGATGCACACAAGATTTTTCTCCTCCAATTTCCAGTTTATGAGAGCATCCTTTAATCCCTGCGCCAAAGCTTCGCCAGTGTGGTCCTCAGGGAAAAACCCAGTTTGTAGGCACCGACTTTTCATCTCAAAATCGTCATTGATGAAATGGATTGTTAAGCTCATGTACGGTTCCATTGCTCTGCTGGACCATAAATCTGAAGTTGCTGCAAAATTAAGTACATCTCGCAATTCTGTTGCAACTGTTTCACGACATTTGGTGTACAGAGCAGGGATTGCAACATGGGAAAAATAAGTACGAGAGGGCACTTGAAAGCGCTTATCAAGGGTTTGAATTAGTTTTTTAAACCCCTCTTTTTCAACAGTGGTCACGGGAGCCATGTCTTTAGCCAGGTGAAATGTGATTGCTTGTGTTATTTCTTTGCGCCTGACAGAGGTTGTTGAGTACGGTGTTGCATTATATAATGTTCCTTTAATTGACATTTGTTTTGTCTGGCTGCAGGTACTTTGTGATTGAGCGGCGGCGGTTTTGTTTTTCCGTAACATCTCATATTGTTGTATGTGATTACGTTTCAGGTGATTAAACAGATTGGTGGTGTTGCCCTTTGGTGCACAAACAACGGCTAAACATTGCTTGCAGTAGATGGTTTGCTGAGTGTCATCATCTGCTTTGAATCCGAAATGAGCCCACACTTCGGAATAAGCTCCTCTTTTTGGAACAAAAACATCTTGGTTTTTATCAGACTCACTTGCGCATTGCTCTACCTCTGCGCCGGCCTCTGCGCCGGCCTCTGCAGAGTCTGCACTGGCCTCTGCCTCACTCATGTAGAATATTGGTTTAGTTTGTTTTTAACTTCTCGACGGTACACTTCTGCTGTTCTGATGCAGTTAACTAACATAAGTACATACATACATCTGTGTCCTTGAAAATATTGTCTGAAGTTGAACTTCAATTAGGAAATCCAACAAGAACAACGAGCCCAGCTGGGCTAAAGAGTCCTGTGTGACTGTGTGTATATTCTCCAGGTGCTGCTGCAGCTCTTGTTCTCTTAATATTCAACTGGGTGTGGTTGACTGGACATGTGTGTACCTATAGAGAAAACAAAACGAGAGCGCACAGTCTGTCATCCGCCTTTAGTTTAAAACACTTGCAGCTAATGCACTGACATTTAAAAGGCAATGAATCAAACAGTGTGTTTTTTTTGTTTTTTTTGCTTGGCAATGTTGCTTCCCTTCAGGCTATTCACCGAGGCCGACAACAGCGGAACAGTCCAGGCACCAGGCTCCATTTTCGTCAAGCCCCGATAGAATAAAAGCCATAGATGAGCAAATCTCTGACTTTATCCAGCAATGCCATGCTGGGACTTTTAGTTCCAATGACTAGAAATGCCTGTCCAACACTGTGGTCTCCTAATGGAGAAGGCAAGTGTTATAAAACTAAATGGGAATGTATTGTATGGGAGGAAGAATAAGAGCCATAGAGGAGCAGATCTCTGACTTCTGCAGAGGCCAGACAGGGCATTGCTGGATAAACCATGCTGGGACTTGTAGTTCCACAGACTAGAAATGCCTGGCTGGCTGCCCAACGCTGGTCTCCTAATGGTGATCAAAGCAACAGAGGAGAAGATCTGACTTATCCAGCATTGCCCTGTCTGGCCCCTGTAGTATTTGCTGAGACTTGTAGTTCCACAGACATCAATCTTCTGCCACATGTATCTCCCAGTAGAAAGCTCCCACCCCGATCACCCTCCTCCTCTTAAAAAAAGAAAAATCTATAGTTAAACTCAACAAGAAAACAACAAATATATATATATATATATATATATATATATTATATTTTTTGTTGAGTTTTACTTGATGCACTGCACATGGTGACATGGAATAATACAGGACACATTCATTCATTGCCAGATCATATGAACACAATACATCGTTTTATTATTGATACTAAAAATAGATGGGTTTTATCATTTACCTGGAAAATCATATAAGGCGCTAAGGTGACAATGTTTTCATGTTTCAGCTCCTGGAAGCTCCTGGAATGAAAGCACCAAATGTCAAATATTTCACCATCTAACTGCCATGCTGTTACTCATCACACCACAAACCATTCAGGTTTACCTGGCTTCAGGATTTTCTTCCCTAAAAGGATCGGGCCAGAACCAGCCACTGCCAGCCAGGTCGGTCGGAGCCTTGGTCCTGCTTCTGTGGATGGAACACAAGTGCGTAGTCACTGCAGTGTTTCCCGGCTCTCTCCGACAAAACGTGGTGCCGCCCATGCCCAGGCATCACCGCGGCGCATCACGCATCACGCTCTCTCTGCTCTGCCTGACGTCAGTGCGCCCGACGTCAGTTCCTGTATCGGCGCCATTTGCGTGCGTTCCACCCTGGTTCCGACGTCTTTTCTAAAAATACAAAAAATCGCGGTAATCCAGGATCGAGATCGCGGGGGGGGGGGGGGGTGAATCGAGATCGCGATTCTCATACGATTAATCGTGCAGCTCTACTTCCTGAGAGCTTTCTGTGTAACATGGAGTCAGTAACTGAGAGGCAACAGCAGAGCCCCTGCACCTGTGGTTTCCCGCCATATCCTGGAGAATGCTCTGACTCGGACAGGACCACCGGTCTGAGGTGTCAGAGGTTGCCTTTTACCTGCAATTTGGTGCTTGCGTCGGCAGCACATAAACTCAGATTGGAACGATACAGAGAAGATTAAGTGCCCTTGACGCAATAGTTTAAACATACACAATAAGTTTATACACAACACTGGATACATTTACAGTGTATGTATGTATTATTGCTCTCTGTCTGCGTGGGTTTTCCTCCCATGCGCCAATGATGTGCGTGCCTTCGGCGCCATACACAGTATAAACGTACACAATATGTTTATACACGACACTACATTCACAGTATATGTATGTATTACTCTGTGTCACATCACATAGTACAATACTGCCCAGGGGTCGGTCCCCCTGGGTACATCCCCTCTCCCCGCATCTTGCAGCTCAGTTTTTTTCTGCCTAGCATAGGAGAAGGACGTGGCTCCCTGTGGGATTTTTTTTCTACTTTTTTGATCCTGAGATCTACTTTCAACTGCCGACTGGGTGACAGGCTGGATCCCCGATCCTTGTCCCCCCAGTTCGGCCATCGAGCATGTGCCGGCCTTTTAGCTACGCGCTGGGCCATCCACGACATGCCCTGTTGCTCCAGGGGTGGCCAGTGTGCTATTTGCTCCGGGGCACACATATGACCGGGCTCTATGTCCGTGTCAGTGTGTCAGGCCGACAGCCATGCCGTAACCGCGCGGACGTTGGGTCTGTCTGGAATGCCTTCAGATGGTCCTCACAGGACGGGTAAGTAGCAGTTCCCCTGCTCCGGCAGAGTGGTACGGCTGGGCATTCCTGTGGAGATCGATGGAGGGTTCCACCCTTTTGCTCTCTCCCTTCCTCTTCCTCCCTAGGCTCTGGGAAGCTAGGATGGCTGCGATTTGGGGGTCCACCTGGGGGGGGCTCCATCCTAGGGCTGGGGTCTGCTCTCCGGGGGGGCTGTCTGGTTGCCGTGTGTGTGGGGGACCGCCTTAGCGGGTCCCGGGTGTTCGCTGCCATTATGTGCTGTTTTTTTTTCTTCACTCGCAGACGCCATTTTGGCGGCGCCCGTCGCTGTTTTACATGCTTTGGCAGCCATTTTCTTGTAGCCCGCACGCTCTGCTTACAGGGCGGCGGGTTGGCGGCCATTTTTTGTGGTGTTTTGGCCTTGAGTGACCAGAATATCAGCGCGAACGGTTCCAGCACACTTCCTGAGGGACGGCACGGGGAGCGCTCCTTAGGAGGCTTAGGCGGACGGCAGCTGTGCGGTACCTGGCCCGGGTGGTGAGTCCTCTAACGGGGTCCCTCGTTTCTCTGCAGCAGCTAGGAGGGTGGTATGAGTATCTTGCCTTACGTCCCTAGGGGTGTCAGGCGGGTGGGTCAGCATGGCGTCGGAAGCGGGCTCCTCTTCCCCAGACATATCTGAATTGGCAACTGGTGCCCCTGCACCTGCTAGTTCTGTGGACGCTATGTCGGCGGTCCTGGAGGCCTTTGTTGCCAGAGTGGAAGTGGCGTGTGGACAAAAAGGGGGTAAAAAGCGCTGCCTCCCCCCGCCATCTTCTGGGGATACTTCTGACGCAGAATCGGGCCCAGCTAATGCTCCTGGCCCTGGGTCTGATGTGTCAGGCTGCGGACCTTGACTGTGCGGACAGTGAGGATGTCTCTGGCTCAGCGCATGATGGGGAGCTTGTAGGAGCACTTATCACTGCGGTGCGGGATACTCTGAAAATGGAAGATACGGCAGAGGCGGCAGATGTCGGTCCCTTTTTGGATTCCGTAAGCCGGCCCGCACTGCTAAGGTGTTCCCTTGTGTACCTTATCTGGATAAACTTTTGTACACGGAATGGGATCGGCCGCAAAAGTTTTTTTCAGCCCCAAAATGTTTAACGGTCTGTTATCCTTTTGAGGTGAAATTCCTGAAAAAATTGACTTCTCCCCCGACAGTGGACCCCCCTGTGTCCAGACTGAACAAGGTGACCACGATACCTGTGGAAGGGGCTCCTGCTATCAAGGACCCCACAGACAGGAGGGCTGAGGCAGTGGCCCGCTCCCTGTTCACGGTGGTGGGGTCAGCGGTGCGACCGGTCGTGGCCAGGGCTCTAGTTTCTCAGACACTTACTGAATGGGCAAAACTGTTGCTCCAGGGCTTGGAGGAGCATCCGGCTCCCCTGGCCTGTGTGGCACTGGCCGAACAGTTGGTGCAGGGCCTTAAATTTGTTTGCAAGTCAGCCCTGGATACATTGCCCTTGCTCTCCAGAGCCTCGGTCTATGCGGTGGTGTTACGCCGCCTGGTCTGGCTGAAGTGTCTTCTAAGAAGGCCTTGGTGGACTTGCCCTTTAAGGCTGAAAGACTTTTTTGGGCCATTCTGGTTGACATTATAAAAGATACCACGGGAGGTAAGAGCACTGCTCCCACAATCCAGTAAGGGTAAGGAGCCTCGCCGTAGGCAAGGGCCCTCATTTACCGCCCACAAGCGTTTTTTTCGTCCACCCGGTGCTGCAGGTAAGCACTCCCAAGCCGCTAAGGTGCCTGCTGAAGGGCAAAAGTGTCCCTGGTTCCGCAAGCCCAACAAGCCTGCGGACAAGTCTGCGTCCGCATGAAGGTCTGCCCCGCCTGACGCTCGGGTGGGGGGCCGTCTTCGTGGATCGATGGACGTCTCTGCTCTCCGACCGGTGGGTTTGCAAAGTAGTTTCCTCGGGGTACAAAATCGTTTTTCTCTTGCCCCGCCGAAAAGATTTTTTCCATCCAACCTCCAGCTTCCTCAGAGTCGTCGGGAGGCACTGTTTGGGGCAGTTCAGGATTTGCTGGTGCGGGGGTTGATCATTCCTGTCCCATTACAGGAACGGTTTCAGGGTTTTACTCCAATCTTTTTGTGGTCCCGAAGAAGGAAGGGGTCCGCCCAATCCTGGATCTCAAGGCCCTTAATTGCTTTGTGAAAGTGCAAAGATTCAGGATGGAATCAGTCCGCTCTGTCGTCGCTGCTCTCCATCCGGGGGATTTTCTGGCGTCCTTGGACATCAAGGGCGCATACTTGTACATCCCTATATGCTCCAGGCATCAGAAATTTCTGCGCTTTGCGGTCGGGGAAGACCACTATCAATTTGTGGCTCTCCCCTTCGGTCTAGCTTCGGCGCCGAGGGTATTCACCAAGGTGCTCGTCCTGATTCTGGCCTTGCTGAGGCAGCGTGGAATCGATATTGTAGGCTACCTGGACGACCTTCTGAGAGCCTCTTCAAGCTCAGAATTAGAGGAAGATGTGTCTATCACCTGCCAGACCCTCAGAATTTGGTTGGGTGCTAAACATTCAGAAGTTGGTGTTTGGTGCCGTCTCAACGTCTAGAATACCTGGGGCTGGTCCTGGATTCCTCAGAGGCGAGAGTTTTTCTTCCTAGGGAGAAGCTGCAAACTCTGCAGGCTGCGGTGCAGCAGTTGACATCCCAAAAATGGTGGTCGTTCTGATTTTGCATGCGAGTCCTGGGTCTGGTGGTGCCGTATGATCAATTCCACACTCGAGTGTTACAGAAAGAATTTCTATCGCGTTGGGACAAATGCCCATCGTCTCTGGATTGTCAAATCCGGGTGAGCCACCTGGTCAAGACCTCCCTGGTGTGGTGGCTGACGTCTCCGACTCTTCGGGCAGGGAAGTTGTCCCTTCCGTTTCACTGGACGGTGATCACGGCGGACGCCAGCCTCTCCGGCTGGGGGGGGAGTATGGGGAGTTCAGTCGGCCCAGGGGTGCTGGCTCAGGAAGAATCCCGCCTGCCGATCAATGTCCTGGAACTTCGGGCGATCAGGCTGTGCCTCTCCAAGTGGTCTCAAAGACTACAAGGTCGTCCAGTCAGGATCCAGTCAGACAACTCCACAGCAGTGGCGTATGTCAACCATCAGGGAGGAACAAGAAGCTCAGCTGCGGCGGCGGAGGTCGCTCACATCCTGGGGTGGGCAGAACGGAGCATGCCGGCTCTATCGGCCGTGTACATTCCGGGCGTACAGAACTGGCAAGCGGACTATCTAAGTCGCCAGACGCTGGACCAAGGAGAATGGTCGCTTCACCCGGACGTGTTTCAGTTTCTGTGTCTAAAATGGGGCACGCCAGACGTGGATCTCCTGGCATCGCGACTCAATCAGAAGCTGTTGAGGTTCGTGGCCAGGTCAAAAGACCCGTGGGCAGACGCATCAGATGCGTTGGTGGCGCTGTGGGGTCAGTATCGGCTGCTTTATGCCTTCCCTCCTCTGAAGCTTCTTCCCCGTCTACTCCGCAGAGTGGAGGCCGAAGGGCTTACGATGACCCTGATTGCTCCAGATTGGCCTTGTCGTCCCTGGTACGCCAACCTAGTGCGTCTGGTGGCGGATGTTCCTTGGCGCCTACCACTGCGAGAGGACCTTCTGTCGCAAGGTCCCATATTTCATCCTGCTTTACACTTGTTGGCTTTAACGGCATGGCTATTGAAAACCAGGTGCTAAGGGACCGAGGTCTGTCGGACTCGGTGATCTCTACCATGCTGCGGGCACGGAAGTCAACCTCCCGGAAGATTTACCATCGTACATGGAAGGCGTACATCTCTGTGTGATGAGATGAAGTGGCATCCGCGT
Organism: Rana muscosa; assembly: GCA_029206835.1. Lineage (NCBI taxonomy): Eukaryota > Metazoa > Chordata > Amphibia > Anura > Ranidae > Rana > Rana muscosa. The sequence goes on along the minus strand of CM055120.1, from coordinate 269,895,820 downwards.
GCATATTTGATTTCCAGGATCCTGCTGTTTTTACAGCGTGGAGTGGACCAGAAACTCGCCTTAAGTACAATTTAAGGGGCAGATTTTCGGCCCTGGCTGGTTTTTTTTTCCAGCGACCCTTTGCGACGCACTCTCTAGTGCGTACGTTTGTGCAGGTGGCTTTAGAAACCACCGTTTGAGAACATTAGGGAGATTCCCTTATTGACTCTCTCCCAGAAGGTGGCTTTTTTGGTGGCGATTACATCAGACAGGTTTCTGAATTGGCGGCCTTGTCATGCAAGGCTCCCTATTTGATCTTCCACAAGGTTAAGGTGGTGCTGCGTCCACAGCCGTCGTTCCTTCCTAAGGTTGCTTCGGCCTTTCACCTTAATGAGGACATTGTCCTTCCGTCCTTGTGTCCTCGGCCGGCGCATCCCACAGAGGCTGCGTTGCATTCCTCGGATGTCGTCCGAGCTCTGCGAGTGTACTTGTCTGCGACTGCTCCGTTCCGGAGATCGGATTCACTGTTCGTGTTGGTGGCTGGTCCTAAGAATGGTCTGGCGGTCTCGTCTGCCACCATCTCTAGGTGCATCAGACAGATCGTGATTCAGGCATATGCTCTTAAGAGGGAGGGCGCCTCCCTTCCCGGTTACAGCACATTCGACCAGGGCAAAAGGTGCCTCTTGGGCTTTCCGACATCAAGCGTCTGTTTCCCAGGTGTGTAAGGCGGCGACCTGGTCGTCCGTTCACACTTTATCAAAATTTTACAAGGTTGATGTGAGTGTATCTTCGGATGCTTCCTCCGGCCGCAAGGTTTTACAGGCGGCTGTTTAAGGTTGCAACTCCTCCGTTGAGGAGCTCTGGTTTGTTTGGGGTGAAGTTTTGTTTTATGCTGCTTTCCCACCCCTCGTTTTTTTGACACTGCTTGGGGACGTCCCATATGTCAAGATGCTGCTGTGTCAGTCCATGAACGGAAGAGAAAATAGGATTTTTGTACTCCCCGTAAAATCCATTTCTCGGAGTTCATGGACGGACACAGCACCCGCCCCTCCTTTTTTTAATGTTTGTACTGCTTTTTTACGAACTGAGCTGCAAGATGCAAGGAGAGGGGATGTACCCAGGGGGACCACCCCCTGGGCGGTACTGTACTATGTGATGTGTTTTAACACTTAACATGCTGTTTTTCTGCCTAGTCAATCTCCTAACAGGAGGATAATACCCATATGTCAAGATGCGGCTGTGTCTGTCCATGAACTCAGAGAAATGGATTTTACGGTGAGTACAAAAATCCTATTTTTTTTTTCTTTTTTCAACAGCGTATTGGGAGGGTCATAACATTTTTGCCATCTGTGTTCCATTGGAGAAATTTCCCTTCACTGTCCAAAATAGGAATTGAGATGAAATCCCTGCAATTTAACCACTTGCCAACCAGTCGCCGTCATTATACTGTGGCAGGGCAGGTCGGCTCGTCCCCATGAATCACAGTGGCTGTACACAAAGAAAAAAACTGCGCTAAAGGTTGTATAGCTTAAAGGCAGCAAAAATGGTGGTATAAACACAAAACAATATAAACAGAAATTTTTTTGCGCCAATATTAAAAGATGGACAAATATAGAGAAATGTCCAAGGGCTGGGTTGTGTGAACCACTCAGTCCACAGATTACCAGCCCTAGCCAATTTAGATAGGACACAGAGTATAATCCGATGATGGCCAAACCCCACCGGACCCAACTAATTGTCAAATACAGGGAACATATATATGGCTAAATATTAATCAATGTTAACCACTTAACGACCGCTCACTGTATATATACGTCGGCACAATGGCACCGACAGGCACAATCACGTAGAGTGTATGTGATCGCCTTTGTACAGTTGGGGGGTCTAATCGGACCCCCCTTCTGTACAGTGAGCGGTCGGAATTCGTCTGGGAGCGATCTGAGATGGGGGGGGCGGCGACCGTTCGATTCCGGCCACCCCCCCGCGATCGCTCCCGGCGAATGAGAATGCCCCCTCTGCCTGTGTAATGTAAACACAGGCAGAGGAAGCAGGAGGAAGTGATGTCATCTCTTGTGCGGCGCTCACATATACCGAGCGCCGTACAAGAGAAGACATCAAGGTTAGTGCACAAACACTACACTAACACCAGCACACATAGGCACATAAATCGCCCCCCCAGATCAGCCCCCAGTCACAGTGTCACTGATTGCAGTGACCATTTATTTACTGATCACTGCAATCAGTGACATTTGTGACTGTAAAAGTGTCACTACATTTAGTTTTAGGTCCAGTGTAGCCCCCTAACCCCCCCTAATAAAGGTTTAACCCCTTGATCACCCCCCAGATAACCCTTTCACCCCCTAGCACCGCCGTCGCTAAGCGATCATTTTTCTGATCGCTGTCTTAGCGTCGGTGATGCAGATCGGTAGCCAGTATTTTTTTTTAGGTTCGCCGCAGGTTTTTATAGCGTCGGGTACCCCCATAAATTATCTAATAAAGGTTTAACCCCCTTGATCGCCCCCCAGGTAACCCTTTCACCCCCTATCACCACTGTCGCTAAGCAATCATTTTTCTGATCGCTGTCTTAGCGTCGGTGATGCAGATCGGTAGCCAGTAATTTTTTTTTAGGTTCGCCACAGGTTTTTATAGCGTCAGGTACCCCCATATATTATCTAATAAAGGTTTTAACCCCCTAATTGCCCCTAGTTAACCCTTTCACCAGTGATCATCATATAAGTGTTACGGGTGATGCTGGTTAGTTAGTTTGCTTTTTATAGTGTCAGGGCACCCGCCGTATATATAACCCAATAAAGGTTTAACCCCTTGATCACCCGGCGGGTGATATCAATTAGGTTTTAGCGTCAGAGAGGGTCTGCGTCACACCCCAGGCAGCGTCAGGTTAGTGCCAGTAACGCTAACACCCACGCGTGAAGCATACACCCTCCTTAGTGGTATAGTATCTGAACAGATCAATATCTGATCAGATCTATACTAGCGTCCCCAGCAGTTTAGGGTTCCCAAAAACGCAGTGTTAGCGGGATCAGCCCAGATACCTGCTAGCACCTGCGTTTTGCCCCTCCGTCCAGCCCAGGCCACCCAAGTGCAGTATCGATCGATCACTGTCACTTGCAAAACACAACACACATAACTGCAGCGTTCGCAGAGACAGGCCTGATCCCTGCGACTCCAGTGCTGTAGGAGGTGATTTCACCACCACAGTTAAAAAAAAAAAAAAAAAAAAAAATATGCTGAAGCATTGGGGCAGCAGGGGAGGAGTGATTTTGCTCCTAATGCCGTGTACATACAGTCGAAATTCCGACGGAGGCTTGCCCGTGGAAAAGTCCGACCATGTGTGTGCGGCATAACTTTTTTGCGGGAGGATGCCCCCATGCTTCGGCATATATAAATGGTGCATGTATGCCCATTATTAGAAGTGGGTGGATGAAGGGCGGTATTCTAATGGTGGGCATACCCACCCGATCAATCTCTTTTTTTCGTTCAGCCAACTGGCTGCATGAAAAAAAAAGATTAAAATACATGTCCAACAAGGACCAGCAACGTACTGGTATGTTGCTGGACTTTGAATGGTTATACCAGATTGATGCCTGCGGGTTTAGGTATCATCTTGGTATCATTCTTTTCAGCCAGCGGCCGGCTTTCATGTAAAAGCAATCCTAGTGGCTATTTAGCCTCTGGACTGCTTTTACAAGCAGTGGGAGGGAATGTCCCCCCCCCCCCCCGGATATAAAAAGCGCCATTGGGAAATTGGGAAATCATTTTATCACACCGATCTTGGTGTGGTCAGATGCTTTGAGGGCAGAGGAAAGATCTAGGGTCTAGACCCCAGTTTTTTCAAAAAAAGAATACCTGTCACTACCTATTGCTATCATAGGGGATATTTACATTCCCTGAGATAACAATAAAAATAATATATAATATAATATAATAATAAAAAAAAAGCACCCCTGTCCTGCCCTGCTCTTGCCCAATGGCAAACGCAAGCGTCGGTCTGGCGTCATATGTAAACAGCAATTGCACCATGCATGTGAGGTATCACCGCGAAGGTCAGATCGAGAGCAGTAATTTTAGCAGTAGACCTCCTCTGTAAATCTAACGGGGTAACCTGTAAAGGCTTTTAAAGGCTTTTAAAAATGTATGTAGTTTGTCGCCAATGCGCGTTTGTGCAAAATTTTAAAGCATGTCGTGTTTGGTATCTATGTACTCGGCCTAAGATCATCTTTTTTATTTCATCAAACATTTGGGCAATATAGTGTGTTTTAGTGCATTAAAATTAAAAAAAGTGTATTTTTTCCCCAAAACATGCGTTTGAAAAATCGTTGCGCAAATACTGTGTAGAAAAAAAAATGCAACACCCACCATTTTATTCTGTAGGGCCTTTGCTTTAAAAATATATATGTTTGGGGGTTCAACATAATTTTCTTGCAAAAAAAAATATGTTTTCATGTAAACAAAAAGTGTCAAAAAGGGCTTTGTCTTCAAGTGGTTAGAAGAGTGGATGTAAGCTTCCTAATGTTGTGTATAAAATGCCAGAACAGTTCAAAACCCCCCCAAATGACCCCATTTTGGAAAGTAGACACCCCAAGCTATATACTGAGAGGCATGTCGAGTCCATGGAATATTTTATATGTTGACACAAGTTGCGGAAAAAAGAAAATTTTTTTTTTTTTTGCACAAAGTTGTCACTAAATGATATATTGCTCAAACATGCCATGGGCATATGTGGAATTACACCCAAAAATACATTCTGTTGCTTCTCCTGAGTACGGGGATACCACATGTGAGACTTTTTGGGAGCCTAGCCGCGTACGGGACCCCAAAAACCAATCACCGCCTTCAGGCTTTCTAAGGGTGTAAATTTTTGATTTCACTTCTCACTGCCTATCACAGTTTCGGAGGCCATGGAATGCCCAGATGGCACAAACCCCCCCCCCAAATGACCCCATTTTGGAAAGTAGACACCCCAAGCTATTTGCTGAGAGGTATTGTGAGTATTTTGCAGATCTCGCTTTTTGTCACAAAGTTTTGAAAATTGAAAAAAAAAAAGAATAATTTTCTTTCTTCATTTTCAAAAACAAATGAGAGCTGTAAAATACTCACCATGCCTCTCAAACAGCTTGGGGTGTCTACTTTCCAAAATGGGGTCATTTGGGGGGGTTTTGTGCTATTTTGGCATTTTATGGCCTTCGAAACTGTGATAGGTAGTGAGGAGTGAAATCAAAAATTTGCGCCCTTAGAAATCCTGAAGGCGGTGCTTGGTTTCCGGGGTCCCGTACGTGGCTAGGCTCCTAAAAAGTCCCACACATGTGGTATCCCCGTACTCAGGAGAAGCAGCAGAATGTATTTTGGGGTGCAATTCCACATATAACCATGGCATGTGTGAGCAATATATCATTTAGTGACAACTTTTTGTAATTTTTTTTTTTTGTCATTATTCAATCACTTGGGACAAAAAAAAAAAAAATATTCAATGGGCTCAACATGCCTCTCATCAATTTCCTTGGGGTGTCTACTTTCCAAAATGGGGTCATTTGGGGGGGTTTGTACTGCCCTGCCATTTTAGCACCTCAAGAAATGAGATAGGCAGTCATAAATTAAAAGCTGTGTAAATTCCAGAAAATGTACCCTAGTTTGTAGACGCTATAACTTTTGCGCAAACCAATAAATATACGCTTATTGACATTTTTTTTACTAAAGACATGTGGCTGAATACATTTTGACCTAAATGTATGACTACAATTGAGTTTATTCGATTTTTCTTATAACAAAAAGTAGAAATCACTTTTTTTCAAAATTTTCGGTCTTTTTCCGTTTATATCGCAAAAAATAAAAATCGCAGAGGCAATCAAATACCATTAAAAGAAAGCTCTATTTGTGGGAAGAAAAGGACGCAAATTTCGTTTGGGTACAACATTGCATGTCCGCACAATTTACAGTTAAAGCAGCGCAGTGCAAAATTCTGAATTCACCTCTGGTCCTTTAGCTACCAAATGGTCCGGGGCTTAAGTGGTTAAGGTTAACCACACAGATGATAGATATTGTGCAATCAGAAAAATATTTGCCAATGTTCAAATGCTTAAACCAAAAAATTGTCCAGGGGCTGGTTTGTGTACAGCACCCACACAGCACACTAATTCTCAGCCTTGGAAAGTGAAAGTGTAGTCTGTAATTTAGCTGTAGGTCAGGCCCAGACCTGGTAGATTAATAGTCTTATGTGTGGCAAGTGGGTCTCCAGGGATAGAAAACACAAGTTGAAATGCCAGCAACACCCAGTGCTCTCACAAACTGACAGTGCCCTCCACCACACAGATTGGCAGCTTACCAGAGATAAGCCCACGATACACAATCGGCTGTGACCCAGCCGCGGCCTTTGATAGGTGAACCACCAGAATCTGAAGCCAGCATACAGCCCCACTTTTTCGCCCGATCCTTCCACCCGTAGGTACACCGACACCCAGCGCCGTTGTAAAGGAGAGGACACAGACCATAGAGTAGTATCATACGGTACAAATTTATTTATGAAGAATAAAAACACTTTTGCGATTTTGCTGCGTCCTCAAACTATTTCTGGTTTGACCAGAGGTTCTATCGACAGGACAAAGGAGTCGCTATGGGGGCTAAGTATGCCCCCAGCCTGGCCAACCTGTTCATGGCCAAGTGGGAGGAGGATGTCATCTATGCTGGAAGTGTGCCACAGTTGGTCTTTTGGGCCAGGTACATTGATGACATCCTCCTCCTGTGGGATGGCCATTATCAGGACCTTGTTTCATTTATTGATGGCCTCAACTCCAATCAGAGGGGTATCCTTCTGCAGTATAAGGGTTGGCCAGGTTAAGGTTCATTATTTGGATCTACAAATAGAAATTGGGGACAACTCCTTTTGTAATGTCAACTTTTTTCAAGGAGACGGACAGGAACTCCTTCATCCCATTGGGGAGCTGTCATCATGAACCCTGGTTGAAAGGGGTTCCTAAAAGTCAGTACCTTAGACTGCGGAGAAACTGCTCTGACCCACAGCGGTTCCTATCGCAAGCCGAGGTTCTGACTCAGAGATTCTTGGAGAAGGGTTATCAGAGGGACTTTCTAAATGAAGTCCTAGATGGAGTTAAAGCCACTGGGAGAGAGTCCTTACTGATAGATAAAGTGCCTGTTGGTAACGCCCGTGATTCCACAGGGGTCCCCTTTATCACCTCCTATTCTCTGCAACACAGGACCATCAAGGCCCTTATCAATAAACACTGGCATATAGCTACAAGCGATGCCATTTTGAAGGAGGTTCTACCTGAAAGACCCAAGATTATTTTTCGGGGTGTTCCTAATCTAAGGAACCAACTAGCCCCTAATGTTTTGGATCCACCTGCTAAACCCCTTAGCTTTTTTGATCATCTATCGGGGTATTATAAGTGTAAGAGGTGTAGGGTGTGCCAATTCAATATCTCTAGGGATAGGCGTGTGACCACCTTTTTGTCCACTGTCACTCAGGGTCAGCACACAATCAAACCATGCATCACATGTGCCACTGAGGGTGTGGTCTACATGCTACAGTGTCCATGTGGTATGCAGTATGTGGGGCGCACTAAGCGACCCCTGAGAGTGCGCCTCAATGAGCACATTACCAATATTAAAATGGGATTTAAGAACCATTCAGTATCCAAACATTACCTTCTCAAACACAATAGGGACCCCTCAGGTACATTATTCTTGGGTATTGACAAATATAAGGCCCATTGGAGGGGGAGCCTAATGGTGAGAGAAATATCCAAGCTAGAAATGGCCTGGATCCATAGGCTCAAGACATACACTCCCTATGGGTTGAACATTGAGACAGATGTGAATGCCTTTATTAATAATGCTTAAGGTCCTGACTCAATGTGAAATGTTGAGATTACTAATAATGTTTTTTCTTCTTTTTTTATATATATATGTTTGTAGTCCAATACAAACATATATATATATCAATCAAATAAGACCTATAAATCACATAAATATTCTTTACATAATCAATATATTTTTTTACACAATCAATTTTTAATTTATTTTCAATATTTTCACTATTTTTCACTAATATCTTTCACTGATGAATTAATTTAGTTATTTAAATATAATTAAATAATTTTTTCACTAAGAATCAACCATTGTTACCCTTTTTCACCTCGTTTTTATTTTTCCTTTACGTGGAAATTAGTATATAATTGATAAATTTCTATTAATTTTGTCACCAATTTACGTATTATTATCACTAATATACACATCCTATTGAATTTTATATTATTGGTTGATGGTTTGCGTACTATATATATTAATTAGCACTAATTAATTAGTTTTTTATTGGTGGTCTATTTGGTCTGGATGCCATCAGTGTAGTGAACCATCTTGAAATGTATTGACCCCTTTAAATGCAAGTGTATATACTAATGGTACTGATCCTTTTGGTACATGCGCATGTAGGAGTAACTGCCGATCCTTTACAGGTGCACAAATTTTTTTTGATATATGTGCAGCATTGATATGCTCACATTCTCCAAGATTTATTTTGCCCCTTTGTCTACTAGTTCTCTCTGTCTTAAATGGGTTGAGAGATTTTTAAAACATTTTTAATTACGTTGTCCTAATATGGTCCGCTCGTTTCTATAAATTTTTTTTAATTTTTTTATATATTTTTTAAGGTTTTTGATTGGTTAAGGTGCAATTAGCCCCCTTCATGATCATAATCTCTTTTATATAATTTTTGTAATGCCACTACATAGTTAAGAGGATGGTACTGGCATTTTCCCATTTTCAAAATGGCGCAATTGGGTCCAAGCCTCTACATTTCACAATGAGGTTTGGCTATAATAGGTGGTGTGTCTGCACGTCGCCCTACCCCCATTGATAACGTCCAATTAGTGACGAAACGCGTATGGGAGCGACGTGCTGACGTCACCACGCTGTTCTGAGGGAAGGGTGATCGTTCGTTTGCTGGCCGGCAGAATGTTATGCTGTTAAAATCGCTTCCTCGATGTAAGTGTTTTTATTCTTTATAAATAAATTTGTACCGTATGATACTACTCTATGGTCTGTGTCCTCTCCTTTACAACGGCTCTGGGTTTCGGTGTACCTACGGGTGGAAGGATCGGGCGAAAGAGTGGGGCTGTATGCTGGCTTCAGATTCTGGTGGTTCACCTATCAAAGGCCACGGCTGGGTCACAGCCGATTGTGTATCGTGGGCTTATCTCTGGTAAGCTGCCAATCTGTGTGGTGGAGGGCACTGTCAGTTTGTGAGAGCACTGGGTGTTGCTGGCATTTCAACTTGTGTTTTCTATCCCTGGAGACCCACTTGCCACACATAAGACTATTAATCTACCAGGTCTGGGCCTGACCTACAGCTAAATTACAGACTACAACTTCACTTTCCAAGGCTGAGAATCAGTGTGCTGTGTGGGTGCTGTACACAAACCAGCCCCTGGACAATTTTTTGGTTTAATCATTTGAACATTGGCAAATATTTTTCTGATTGCACAATATCTATGATCTGTGTGGTTAACCTTAACATTGATTAATATTTAGCCATATATATGTTCCCTGTATTTGACAATTAGTTGGGTCCGGTGGGGTTTGGTCATCATCGGATTATACTGTGTCCTATCTAAATTGGCTAGGGCTGGTAATCTGTGGACTGTGAGTGGTTCACACAACCCAGCCCTTGGACATTTCTCTATTTGTCCATCTTTTAATATTGGCGCAAATTTTTTTCTGTTCACAGTGGCTGTACGTCGGTCCGTTTTACAGCTATAGCAGACACGCATGCCTGCTGCATGGAGGGGAAGCTGATGCGCGTGTCCGCCGGCAACCTCCAGAGAATGCCAGAACAGGGATCTGTCAATGTAAACAAACATCCCCGTTCTGGCCGGGAAGTACAGAGTGATCATCTGTTCCTAGTGATTAGATAAAGCAATCTCTCTGTACTCCTAGTCAGTCCCCTCCCCCCACATTTAGAAACGCCTCCCAGGGAACACATTTAACCCCTTCCCTGCCAGTGTCATTTACACAGTAATCCGTGCATTTTTATAGCTCTGATCGCTGTATAAATGTCACTGGTCATAAAAAAGTGTCAAGTGTCCAGTCCGCTGCAATGTCGCAGTCCTGCTAAAAATCGCTGATCACAGACATTACTAATAAAAAATAAATAAAATGTATAACAATGATGCTATTAATCTATCCCCTATTTTGTAGATGCATCTTTCAGGGGAATAGAGTACAGCCATATGATAATGAAACTGGATCTCTGCAGTCATCCCTGGCAGAAATCGGAACAGGTTCCCTATACCTATCAGGATAGTCTCTCTACTATCTATTCTCTATTCAAATGGTAGTCTCTTAATTGGGGAGGATTCTTGCATGCAGTAGTGGTAATAGAGCTCATCATTGCATGGTGGCACTTTTATTTTGTCAAAAATGAATAACATTTGTAATGCGAAAAGTAACCTATACTACTTCTGAGTTTATCGTTCTTACCAAGTGAATTATTCTGATTCCGAAACACTTAGATCGCTTTTAGGAGGATCACTTGCGAATGAGCCCTTAGTTGCATTCTGCAGCAGCACCCTTAGGGCTTGTTCACACATAAAGTTGTTTGGGGGGGGGGGGGGGGTGGTGGGAGAAATGTGTACAGCCCTGTGATTGTTTACTACCCCCATTTCCTACCCTCTTTAGCTTCTGAGGCAGCAGCAAAAGGTGTAAACATGCTGCAAAGGAAATTGGACCACTCTTCAAGTGCCCCGCAACTGCATGCTTCTGTGGGTCCAAGGGGTTAAAGCAGGTGGTGAGAAAGCAACAACACTTTTTGCTTTAACCCCTTGTTTGCAGGGCACTTTCAAAGTGGCCTCATTCACTTTAATGAGTCATGCTTGGCAGGTGCTACACCCACCAACAATGACAAGAAGTATAACTCCTGCTGCGGCTGTGACGTGTACACCCCTGGCCATGGCAGCTTAAAGTGGTGTAGTTGGGGGGTGGTAAAAACACATCTTAACTATGGGGTTTTAACACCCCCCAAACTATAAATGTAAATGAACCCTTACTGTTCTGAACTCCACGGGTGCAGTGCATTTGTGACTTTCCTGGTTTAGCTGCGCTTTGCCATATACTTCTATTATACCCTGCGGGTGCGGTGCACTTTCTGAAAGCGCACAAAAACTCCTGCATTCTGGCGTTTTGGTGAGCTTTCAGAAAGGCATCAAACTTCCCGGATTTAATAGAAGCCTGTGGCTAAGCGCAGCACCACTGCACCCATGGTGTGGGCAAACCACAGCACATCAGTGTGAAAGCAGCCTTTTACTATTCTGTCCACTGTGTATTGCTTCACACTGACCTGAAGCTCTCTTTGTTCCTGCTTCTGACACCACTCTGGAGACGGCTAGCTGGGATAAGAGGTGGAGGGCAGTTGGTATCATTTCGCATGGGACAGGAGCCAGCACTACAGAGGAGAGGAGAGGAGGCATCGGTTTATGCGGCTCTTGCTCTCTACTACAGCTCCAACTTTACAAGTAGTCCCTCATTGTACACTGTTTGATGCTCTGGGATGGCGGATTAGCAAGCGCAGACCGCGATCTAGCCGTCACCTGGCCGTGATCTACTAATGGATTAAGATCTACAGTTTGCTGACCCCCAGTGTAGAGAATGCATAAGAATATTCAAATTTGTTTCTTTTTCGTGCCTGTGATTTGTTAGGGAGCTTTTATTTAAAAAATTGTACTTTCTATTGACGAGACCTAACAGAATGCTAACGGACATAACAGAAGGGCATAGGAAATAAAAAAAATTAGGCATTTTAATTTTTTTTTGGACAGTTGTCACTTGCACGTGTGTTCCCCCTGGAAGATTTCTCCTCACCTCCTGTCCTGTCCTGTCCACTCTGTGAAATTTTCATACGGCATCACCGCTGTCCAAGTGACAATGGTCTCCTGAACAAATAGAGAAGGTAAAGCTTCCAAACTGAAACACAGATATAAATAAAGGTTTTAACTGTTTATAACTCAATCTAAAACAAATTTAAGATTTTGACTTAAATACACTTTAAGCTACAGAGCCATATTCACATTTTAGATTTAACATCCTGACACCAAAATAATGTTTTGGGTACAGAGCATAGCAAAATTAACCACTTTAACCACTTCTCTACTGTGCACGAAAACCCCCTTCCTGCCCAAGCCATTTTTCAGCTTTCAGCGCTGTTACATTTTGAATGACAATTGCGCGGTCGTGCGATGTGGCTCCCAAACGAAATTTGCGTCCTTTTTTCCCCACAAATGGAGCTTTCTTTTGGTGGTATTTGATCACCTCTGCGGTTTTTGCGCTATAAACAAAAGAAGAGCGTCCAGTTTGGAAAAAAAAACACTTTTTTACTTTTTGCTATAATAAATACCCATTTTTTTTTTTTTTTTAATAACATTTTCCTCAGTTTAGGCCGATACGTATTCTTCTACATATTTTTGGTAAAAAAAAAATCGCAATAAGCGCGTATTGATTGGTTTGCGCAAAAGTTATAGCGTCTACAAAATAGGGGATAGATTTATAGCATTTTTTTTTTTTTATTAGTAATGGTGGCGATCTGCGATTTTTATTGTGACTGCGATATTGCGGCGGACACATCGGACACTTTTGACACATTTTTGGGACCATTCACATTTATACAGCGATCCCTGCTATAAAAATGCATTGATTACTGTATAAATGTGACTGGCAGGGAAGGGGTTAACCACTAGGGGGCGGGAAGGGGTTAAATATGTTCCCTTAATGTGTTCTTACTGTGGGGGGAGGGGACTGACTGGGGGAGGTGACCGATGGTTGTCCCTATGTACAAGGGACACACCATCGGTCCCCTCTCCCTCACAGGACGTGGATCTCTGTGTTTACACACAGAGAGCTACTTTCCTGCTCGTTTCCCGGGCAATCGCGGGTGCCCGGCGGCAATCGCGGCCGCCGGGCACGCGCATTGGGGCCTTGGGAACGCGGCGGGCGCGCGTGCGCCTCCTAGCTCATTTTAAAGGGAGGACGTCATATGACGTCCTCCCAGAACGAGTGTGTCCTCCGCCCGCTGTCAATTGATAGTGGGCGGGGGACTAGTGGTTAATAAAGGGCACTTTCACCCTCTTTCTGCCCAGGCCATTTTTCAGCTTTCAGCGCTTTGAATGACAGTTGTGTGTGTGTGTGGTCATGCAACACTGTACCCAAATGAATTTTTAATAATTTTCTTCACACAAATAGAGATTTCTATTGGTGGTTTTTAATCACTGCTGGGTTTTTTATTTTTTACTATTAACCACTTCAGCCCCGGACCATTTGGCTGCCAAATGACCGGGCCACTTTTTGCGATTCGGCACTTTGACAATTGCGCGGTCGTGCGACGTGGCTCCCAAACAAAATTGACGCCCTTTTTTTCCCCCACAAATACAGCTTTCTTTTGGTGGTATTTGATCATCTCTGCAATTAGAATTTTTTTGCAATATAAACAAAAAGCGTTAATTTTGAAAAAAACACTAGTTCTCTTATCGTCCATGGACTGACACAGCTCTCATACTGTTTACGTGTGGGTATATGTCCCTGCTTGCAGGAGAAGATCTAGGCAAAATGTTAGATGTTAGATACATTCTAGAACAAAACCAGAGCTGAACAGCCCCACCCAGGGTCCCTCCGGACATAACCCTCCTACCTGCAGCTAGCAGCCTCAGTTTTTTTCTGCCTAGCAGAAGAAAACGTGGCTCTCTCAGGAGCCAGTCTCCTGGAAGATTTTACTTTTCAATTTTTTTCCTTTGGGAATTTTATTATTTTATTTTTGAGACCTTCAATCAACTGTCGGCTGGGCAACAGGTTGGGTACACTGGTATCCTCGTAGTCTTCCCTGTCCGACCATCGAGCGTGCTGATCCTCGCCTTGTGTGCGTGAGACTCAGTTCACGACATACCCCATGACTCCAGGGGTGGCCGGGTTGCTTTTATGCTCCCGCGGTCCTCACAAGATTGAACAGTACCTGTCTGTATCTTTCGCGGTGGACCGGGCCGACAGCTATGCAGTACGACTCTGTGTTAGGTCTGTCTGAAACAAGCCAGTGGGTCCCTCTGGGACGGGTAAGTAGTCTCTCCTGCTGCAGGTGAGTACATGCTGGCTGTTTCTTTATCTGGGGGGTTTCTCCCTGTCTCCCCCCTGTTATGCTGCTCTCTGCACCCTGTACTGGTGCTGTACTGTGTGGGGGTGCTTAGGGGTCACTCTGGCCTGGTGGGGGGCGCTCATGTCTGTTTTAATGGACTCTGGGAGAGGAGCAGTGTTCTAGTGTGTGAGTGTGGGGACTTATTGCGTGCACCATTAGCTCTGTATTCTGAATTTGAATAGTGCGCTCAGCGGCCATCTTGCCGTGGTTCAATGGCGCTGTTATACATGCGGCCGGCGGCCATTTTCTTGAAGCCGCGGCGCTTTCAGTTTCGGCCTCTAGCGGTGCTGCTGCGTCGCGAATCTCCTCACAGGATTCCTGCACACTCTCCTCAGGCTTAACTCGCGCTGCAGCGCGGATTCATACAGCGGAACTGAGCGGTCCTTAAGGGTTGGTGAGTCCTCCGGGTATCCCCTCCTCAGCCTCAACGTAGCCAGTGGGTGGACTGTATTATTCACTGTTAGTGTCTAAAGGTCTCAGAGGGTGGCAGTATGGAGTCTGGTTCACCTGCTTCTCCACACTTGTCAGAGGCAACTGGCAGTGCTCCTGCACCTGCGGTCCCTATGGACCAGTTGTTGGCAGTCCTGGAATCATTCCTTCAGAATGGAAGCAGTGTGTGAGCGCGAGGGAGCTGTAAAGCGCCCCCTCCCCACACATTCTCCTGTAGGGGAGTGCTCTGTCTCAGATATGGGCCTAGCTACTGCTGCTCAGGACCCTAGCTCTGAGGATTTTGATGTTTTTGGACAGGACATTCCTTGTGAGGAAGACCCCAGTTCTGAATAACTGACAGGGTGCTTGTAAGTGAACTCATTGATGCTGTGAGGGACACTCTCAAGCTGAATGTTGAGGCTGAGGAACCTCAGGTGGAAGCTGTCTCCTTTGGTTCCTTTAAAGCCGTTTCTTCAAAAAAGGTTTTTCCATATGTGCCTTTTTTTTGCTACATTCATTGACCAAGTCTGGGATAAGCCGCAGAAGACTTTGATGGTCCCGCGGCCCATAGCCTTAAGGTACCCCTTTGAGGAGGACCTGGTTAAAAAGTGGGCTCTCCCCCCAGTGGTCGACCCCCCCCCCCCCCGGTCGCCCATTTGAATAAGGCTACCACGCTCCCAATAGAAGGGACTCCTGCATTTAAGGATCCCACTGTCAGGAGGTCAGAAGTGGTGAGTAGAACTATGTTTACCTTATTGGGGTCTGCCTTGCGTCCTATAATGGCGGCGACACTTGTGTCTCAGACACTCACAGGATGGCCAAAGATTTTGCACCAGACGGTACAGGAGCATAATCTCCCTATTGAGACCATTGCCCTGGCTCACCAACTTGCGCCAGGGTTTAGTCTATGTGTGCGATGCCACTTTGGATGCGGCCCCTTTTAATATCCGGGGCCTCTCCGTAGCTCGCTTCCTAATTTAATGACAGCTTTTTCTACTTTTCAGACACTTTCTAATTTTAAAATTAATATTTCCAAGTCCGAAATTCTAAATATCAACCTACCAGGAAGGGAGGTGGTAAGTTTAAAACCCCTCTTCCCTTTTAGATGGGTTCAACGTAATATGAAATATTTGGGAGTGAATCTTACGCCTCACACTCAGTCTCTTTTTAAATATAACTATATTCCATTATTGAATAATATTAGAGAGGATCTACAAAAGTGGAATACGCTGACACACTCATGGCTGGGTAAAGTAAGCATAGTTAAAATGTACAGCTCGTCACCCGCAGTTGTGTCTGCACGAGGAGTTTTTTACATGCTGATTTAATCTGAGGATATGTGAGTAGCCTGTGTTTGTATATCTATTAAATATACCGTTTTAAACAGAGAGCACTTGGATCTATTCCTTTTATCTTTTATACTGGGGATATATGCGGAGGACTGGAGAAATATATTGAGGAATCTAGGATCCATGTTATACACCAGCCTGTACCCTTTCTGCTTGCATGACCACCTGTTAATTCAGGGGTCCATGCTGTGAGGTAATTAGAATTATAAAGGTGGAGGGATCGTCACAGAATCTGTGTTTGAGCACTGGTGGAACCTGCACTGGATTATTCACTCACCTCTTTCATCTGAATACATTGTCTCTCATCTCCATTGAGTGGACGTTTTATACCTGCGCTGCACTGGTTTTATTATATTTCTTAGAACATTGCCTCAGCCGCTCAAAGGAATACAGGACTTAAATAGTATTGAGGAAATCTTCAATTCAACGGAGTCACTGGAACATAGTATCTCGGTATTTTACAAATCACTTATCAAGCTCCAAGGAGACACTTACCCTCCCTTCTTTGCTAAGTGGGAGGCAGACCTGGAATCCAGTATCCCAGATAGCCAAAAGGACAAAGTCCTGCAGTTGTCTCATATCTCTTCAATAGCATCAAAGATGGCTGAGGTCAATTACAAATTGCTAACTAGATGGCACTATACCCCATCAAAGCTTCATCAGATGTTCCCTGCCAACTCCCCATTGTGTTGGAGGAACTGCGGGAACAGAGCAACTCATGCTCATATATGGTGGTCGTGCCCACTTATCCGCCCCTATTGGTCTAGCATTATTGGTATCATCCAACAAATATCCAGTATTAATCTTCCTTTTGATGCATGGACCATCCTCTTTCATGCTACTAAGGAGTCTGTCAGAAAATATAAATGTTCCCTAGTTCCACATCTGCTTAACACGGCTAAAGCACTTATACCTACCCTTTGGGGTCAGCCTGAGATTCCATCCGTGAAAAAGTGGTTTCAAAAAATATCAGAGGTACATCTCATGGAAGAAATTACTCATCGTAACAAGGACACTTTCCAACGACATACCCTAACTTGGACTCCGTGGATGGAATTCAAGGACACCACAACCTATAGAGCAGGGGTCTCAAACTCAAATTGCCTGAGGGCCACATGACAAGTTTTCATATCCCATGGGGGCCGCATGCAAACTTTTAAAACAATAAACTATACCAGCAATAATATACTATACTATACCCATCACTGGTGTCAGCAAACGCATTATTAACCCCCATCACTGGTGTCAGCAAACGCATTATTAACCCCCATCACTGGTGTCAGCAAACGCATTATTAACCCCCATCACTGGTGTCAGCAAACGCATTATTAACCCCCATCACTGGTGTCAGCAAACACATTATTAACCCCCATCACTGGTGTCAGCAAACACATTATTAACCCCCATCACTGGTGTCAGCAAACACATTATTAACCCCCATCACTGGTGTCAGCAAACGCATTATTAACCCCCAGCATTATCCCCCTACACTGCACAAATACCCCCCACACTCCATAATTACCCCCAACACTGCACAATTACCTCCCACACTACACAATTACCTCCCACACTCCATAAAATACCCCCAACACTCCATAAAATACTCCCCACACTGCACAAATACCCCCCCACACTGCACAAATACCCCCCACACTGCACAAATACCCCCCACACTCCATAAAATACCCCCCACACTCCATAAAATACCCCCCACACTGCACAAATAGCCCCCCACACTCCAAAAAATACCCCCCACATGGCACAAATAGCCCCACACTGCACAAGTACCCCCACACTGCACAAGTACCCCCACACTGCACAAATCCTCCCACACTCCAAAAATACACCCCACTTTCCATAAAATACCCCTACACTGCACAAATCCCCCCACACTCCATAAAATACTCCCACACTGCACAAATCCCCCACACTCCATAAAATACCCCCACACTCTATAACATCCCCCCCACACTCCATAAAATACCCCCACACTGCACAAATCCCCCCACACTCCATAAAATACCCCCCACACTGCACAAATCCCCCCACACTCCATAAAATACCCCCCACACTGCACAAATAGCCCCACACTACACAATTACCCCCCCTCCACACTCCATAAAATACCCCATTCACCCCACTAAGGACTTTGCCTCACTCACCTCTCCTGGCAGTCAGGATCGTCTGGCTCCCGAGTCCTCTCCTCCTGGCTTCCACAGAGGCCTAGTGACAGGGCACCCAGAGAACACAATCTCCCGCTCTGAGCAGCAGGACCCTGGATCGGGGCTCTGATCGTCAGTGCTTAGGTGGGCGGGGCGATGGGCGGATCCTTCCTCCGCTCTGGTCTCTCTCTGGGCTGCGACAGTGTGCAGCGGAGAGGACAGAGGTGATAGAGAGGTAAAGCTCTTCGGCGCCTCCCCCTCTGCGGTGCCTGTGCAAAAAGACGTCCTGGATCGGCGCTGCGGGCCATTTTTAACCAGTCCGCGGGCCGCAAATGGCCCGCGGGCCGGTACTTTGAGACCCCTGCTATAGAGAGATACTTGCACAATCTCACTGAGACTCAATCTATATTTACTGAATAAGCTATTAATATCTTAAGGCTGATTATTTGGGGCTATTGTCTGGCCTACTCCTTAGGAGTCTAAAATGTACTGAGACATGCATATTACTAGATACCATGCATGCCGGCCTATTTTTCCTCTCCCCCCCCCCCCTTTATCTTTTCCTAATTCCCCCCCCCCCTTTTTTTTTTCCTTTTCTTTCCTTCTCTTCCCCATTATCACATATTGGTGAGGTCACTTATCCCTGTCACTTTTTATCTCTACATACATGTTTTGTCACTCCATCAACACAGCCATTTGCAAACTCATCCTTCAGTCATTTATATAGCCCACTTCTGGACTCTAATATTTGGGGTCCCCTTTTTTTTTTTTTTTTTTGTTTGAAGAAGTTTTTGGAACCACTTTTTGTCACCTCACATTAGGTACTTTCACTTAAAAGGGCACTAACATTAGAGTTTTAACACATAATAAACCTTAAAACACTTAGGGGAGAAAACAAGGGACTGTATCCTCTCCTTCCCCTTCTTTCTTTCCTTTTTTTTTTCCCCCTCTTCTTCTCCTCCTGTGCACCCCTTTCCCTCTTCTCTGCACAGCCCTGATTCCCCTAGTCAGTATGGAGTGTGGGGTTTTTATATAGGAGCATAGATGATTGTTCTCATTTTTAGGTTGTTTTTTTTTTTTTTTTTTTTCTTTCTTTCTTCGGGAAATATTGAGTATATGTGTTTTTATGTATTGTAAAGTGTTATATGTTGAAAAATTAATAAAAGATATTAAAAAAATAAATAAATATCCGGGGCCTCTAACTCTGCTGTGGTGCTGCGTCGCCTTATCTGGCTGAAATGCTGGTCGGCCGACCTAGCTTCCAAAAAGCTCCTGGCTGACTTGCTCTTTAAGGGCGGTAGACTGTTTGGGGCCGCCCTGGATGACATTATTATGGATGTCACAGGGGGTAAGAGCACCTTCCTTCCTCAGTCTGTTAACCACTTAAGCCCTGGACCATTTTGTAGCTAAAGGACCAGAGGTGTTTTCAGAATTTTGCACTGCGCTTCTTTAACTGTAAATTGTGCGGACATGCAATGTTGTACCCAAACGAAATTTGCGTCCTTTTCTTCCCACAAATAGAGCTTTCTTTTAATGATATTTGATTGCCTCTGCAATTTTTTATTTTTTGCTATATAAATGGAAAAAGACCGAAAAAATTTTAAAAAAATTATATTTTCTACTTTTTGTTTATAAGAAAAATCGAATAAACTCAATTTCTTTCTCGTACATCACGGGACACAGAGCGACATAGTCATTACTAATGGGTTATATAGATACCGTCAGGTGCTGGCACTGGCAACTTCCAAAACCGGAAGTACCCTCCCCTATATAAGCCCCTCCCATCCGGGAGCACCTCAGTTTTTTGCCAGTGTCTAAGGTGTTGGCCAAGAAGAAACATGTGTTTTTCACTGAGCTTGCGTACAGGTTCTTTTGGGCCTCAGTAAGCTATTCCGGATCCGACCAAAAAAGCTTCATAGCTAAACGGTCGGTACCCGGGCCTTGCAGAGAAGAGCAAGGTTTTGCCTGTAATGCTTCTCTTAGGAGAGCTGGACCCTGGGATCCAGAGCTCTGGTCATACCCACGACCAAGATGTTTTCTGTGCAGGGTGCTATACAGGTCCAGGGGAGTGGAATCCTTGGGAACCCGGTCCCTGAAGGTTTGATTACAATGCCTGCCGTGATAGGTGAAGTTTGGGCTTTTGTGGACCAAACAAAGTCCTGCGGCGGGGAACAGGTAAGTGGGGGCTCCCAGGAACTTGGTTCTATTGGGGGACCCCCAAGCCTAATTTGTCTTTCTGTCTGTTACCTAATGGTATTCCCGCAAAATTCTGTGCATGCCTGTAACTACTAAAAAAATGTAATAATTTTTAATGGTGGTCAAGAAAAAAAAAAAAAAATTTTTTTATATATATATATTTAATATATTAGACTGCGGTACCTGTGTTTATCCACTAGAGGCCGCTGTGGAATGTTTTCTTGTCATGTGGACTAGCTTCTTCTCAGCAGAGCAAAGTCCAGGCAGATGGTGAGTTCTCTTATAGGAAACTGCTTCCTCTGCCATGTTGCAGTGCTCGTCCATCCCCCGGCCTGCGGCAAAGAGGGGCCCTGGCTCCTGTCCCTTGTTACCATATTTTGAAATTAGCGCCGAAGGCGCACGTGGCCGCGCGCGTGCGCGCGCCTCTATATATAGAGGTGAGCCGGGAAAGGGGGCGGAGCCTGGGGGATGACGCTCTGTGCGCGCCGCAGCGCTTCTGCGCATGTGCGGGCGTCCCAGCAGTTTAAAAAAACCACAATATTGTAGTGAGCTGGCTATGAAGTACAGAGACAGAGCTGGCAACATTTAAAGGCATACAGCAAGCGGTTGATACAGGCATCCCCTAGAAAGGCACATTAGTAGACACCAACTGTGATATAGCAGCAATTGTGCTAGACTATTCTCAGTAAAAGTGGTGTATTACGGCTGGAATACCTCAGCTTTAGGCTTAGGAATATGCCGTCCAGAAGCTCCGGAACTGAATCTTCCAGGAAGCGAAGGGGGTCTCATCGGGCTCGGAGGATCTTGGGCATACTTCTGCTGCACCAGTCTCCCCTGAAGTTCAGAGGTAAGTGACCGTAGAGACCCCGCAGGGGTACTTGGTACTGTGGCTGTCCTCAGTTCACCTGCTCCTGTGTATGTAACAGAGGAGGTTTTTTCCTCAGCTCTGGGAGGATTAGAGAGGCTGCCTCCCTGTCAGGGAAAGCACGCCCGATCTCCGTCTCCTCCTTCAGAGTGCCTGTTAGCAGAGCAACAGTCCCATACAGGGATCGACCTGCCTGAAGGGGATCAGGATGAGGTTGATTCTGTTATAGAGGAATCAACAGTGGGGGAACCTTTTCTCAGCATCTCAAGCTGAAAGATTATGGGTTCAGTCTCTGATTAACATGGTCCGATCAGCATTTAAAAATGCACCTTGCGGAACCATCAACCACTACTGTATCCTCGTTGGGGTCGCTGGAAGCCCCCAGACTGTGTGTTCTTTTCCACTTCACCCTTTACTGAAAGGGCTCATTTACCAGGATTGGGAACGTCCTGAGAAAATATTTATTCCCCCAAGAGATTTCCGGTGGTCTATCCCATGGAGGATAAGTTCATCAAAAAAAAAAAAAAATGGAAGGTCCCTACAGTGGACGCAGCCATCTCTTGTATGTATAAATCACTGACATGTCCAGTGGATAATGTCCAAATGTTCAAGAACCCAATAGATAAAAGATTGGAGTCCTTATGAAAATCTGCTTGGTGATACAACCAGCAGTAGCAGCTATTGGGGTCTGCTAAGCAGTGAAGGATCAGTTGAAACAGGTCTTGAGGGACTTGACAGATCAGCAGGCTTTGCCCTAGCTGATCTACCTAGAGCCTTAGGCTTTGCGGTTGACGCCATAGAGGATTCAGTCCATCAGGCCTCCCGCCTTACGCTGTCTATAGTACATATGCGTAGGCTCCTATGGCTCAAAAACTGGTCTGCTGAAGCTCCCTGTAAAGAATGGCTGGTTAGCGTCCCGTTTCATGGTGAACGCTTATTCAGGGAAAACCTGGACAAATATATCCAGAAAATTTCCAGCGGTAAAAATACGCTCTTGCCGGTTAAAAACAGAGTTAGAGGTCCCTCTTTGAGAGGCCTGCTTCTCCAGTCCCTGGGGCATCGGCTGTGTAACAGTTCCGACGGCCTCCTCGGTCAAATCCCGGGGGTAAAAAACAGGGACAGTAGCAGGGTAATGAGAAACCCTGGGTCAGGGGAGGTACAAAACCTTCCCCAAAGTTAAATTCATTGAAGCCCCCACTCAGTCGGGTGGGGGGAGGACTCCAGTTGTTCGCTAGAGACCTGGCGGGACACGATCAAGACAGATAGGTGCTCTCCGCAGTAGGTTTGGGATACAGTTTGGAGTTAAAAGACTCTCCTCCTTCCCATTTTTGAGGTCAAACGTGCCAAGGGATCCCCGGAAGAGAGAGTCCCTCCTGTTGGCACTAGAACAACTATTGCTCCAAGGAGTAATTATGGAGGTTTCCCTGGAAGAATGAGGGTTCGGGTTTTACTCAAACCTCTTTACAGTCCCGAAGCAAACGCGGACGGGAGGCCCATATTAATTCTAAAAGGGCTATACAAATTCCTGTATATCAGGACTTTCCGATGGAGTCGATCCGATCGGTGGCCACTGCCCTACAAGGGGAGGATTGGTTAGCCGCGATCGACATCAAAGATGCTTATTTGCACATTCCCATCTTTCCAGTCCACCAAAAATTTCTACGCTTTGCAGTAGAAGGGCGCCATTTTCAGTTCAGAGCCTTACCCTTCGGTTTGGCCACAGCACCACGAGTGTTTACAAAAATTCTGGCCCTTTATTGGCCAATCTAAGAACACAAGGTGTAATGATAATGGCATATCTGGATGACTTATTGCTGATAGACCACTCAGTGAAAAAACATGACGTGGTCGTTCACAAGACA
Organism: Rana muscosa; assembly: GCA_029206835.1. Taxonomy (NCBI): domain Eukaryota; kingdom Metazoa; phylum Chordata; class Amphibia; order Anura; family Ranidae; genus Rana; species Rana muscosa. The sequence continues at coordinate 269,872,775 of CM055120.1, read as the reverse complement.
ATCAAGTATCTGGAATCTCACGGTTGGATTATCAACCGAGACAAGTCAGCCCTAAAAACCAGTCAAAAGTCTGGAATACTTGGGGCTAAGGTTGGATTCAGGCCAGAGAAAAATATTCTTGCCTCGAGGAAAGGTGTTGTCTTTGAAAGATTTGATCCACTTAGTGGGTACAAAAAAGACAGCCGTCCATACGCCTGTATATGAGGCTGCTGGGAAAAATGGTGGCATCATTCGAAGCAGTACCCTACGGTCAATTCCATTCAAGGAATTTGCAAGGGGCCATACTGTCAGCCTGGAACAAAAAAGTTCAGGCCCTAGACTTACAATGTCCTTGTCCCCTTCCGTTCGCAAGAGCCTCCGTTGGTGGTTGGTTCCCCAGAATCTGGAAAAAAGGAAATCCTTCAGTCCGATTTCTTGGAAGGTGGTCACTACAGATGCCAGCCTTATAAGCTGGGGAGCAGTACTGGAGCAATAGTCTCTCCAGGGCAGATGGTCGGATGCAGAAAAGGCCCTGCCCATCAATCTCTTAGAGATACGAGCAGCCCGGTATGCCCTAGTAGCATGGACATCCAAACTCCAAGGGTCCCCTGTCAGAATTCAATCAGACAATGCCACAGCAGTGGCATATATCAATCATCAGGGGGGCACCAGGAGTCGTGCAGCCCAGAGGGAAGTAAATTACATCCTGAAATGGGCAGAAAAATATGTCCCAGCCATATCTGCGGTATTCATTCCAGGAGTGGAGAATTGGAAGGCGGACTTTCTAAGTCGCCAGCAATTAGGCCCAGAGGAAGGGTCCCTTCACCCCAAGGTTTTCTGGACAATATGTCAGCGGTGGGGAACATCGGATGTAGATCTTCTAGCATCCAGATTCAACGCAAAGGGGGACAGGTTTGTCTCTCGGACAAGGGATCCCCTAGCTTGCGGCTCGGATGCCCTAGTGTTCCCTTGGGATCAGTTCAAGCTGATATATGCATTCACACCGCCACAATGGTTACCTCGATTACTCCGCAGAATCAGGGTAGAAAAGAAACAGTGATTCCGGTGGCTCCAGCGTGGCCCCGAAGAGCGTGGTACGCGGAGATTGTAAAATTTCAGTGGGGAGTCCTTGGACTCTCCCACGTCGTCCGGACCTGCTTTCGCAAGGACCGATATACCACCCTTCCTTACCAGCCCTAGGTTTGACGGCCTGGCTATTGAAGCCCACATTCTAAAAAAGAGAGGGCTCTCTAATGCTGTGGTATCTACCATGATCAATGCCAGGAAGCCGGTATCCAGGCAGATCTACTATAGAATCTGGAAGGCGTACATCGCGTGGTGTGAGGCCAGGAAATGGCATCCACATAAGTACGTAATAGGTAGGATTCTGGACTTCCTACAGTGGGCTGTAGATAGGAAGCTTGCCTTGAGTACTATCAAGGGTCAGATTTCGGCCTTGTCAATATTTTTTCAAAGGCCCTTGGCTTCGCATTCACTAGTCAAAGCCTTTATACAAGGAGTGATGCGTATTAGTCCTCCGGTTAATATTCCCATATGTCCATGGGATCTAAACTTGGTTCTGTCGGTTCTACAGAAACAACCATTTGAACCATTACAGTATATTTCCTTGGTGCTTCTCACCAGGAAATTTATTTTTCTAGTAGCCAATTGTTCGGCTAGAAGAGTATCGGAATTAGCAGCTATGTCCTGTAAGGAGCCATATCTGGTTATCCATAAGGACAGAGTAGTGTTACGTCCTCATCCAGCCTTTCTTCCTAAGGTGGTATCGAGGTTTCATTTGAACCAAGATGTGGTTCTTCCTTCTTTTTTCCCCAAACCTACTTCGGTAGAGGAAAAGTTATTGCATTCTTTGGATGTAGTAAGAGCAGTTAAAGCTTATCTAAAAGCCACTGCTCAGATTCGCAGAACGGATACTTTGTTTATTCTGCCGGAAGGCCCCAGAAAGGGTCAGGCAGCGTCAAAATCTACTTTAGCCAAGTGGATTCGACAGGTCATTATGCAAGCTTATGGCTTGAGAAGGAGACCGCCTCCGTTCAAAGTTAGAGCGCACTCCACGAGAGCAGTTGGAACTTCATGGGCAGTGCATCACCAGGCCTCCCTGGCTCAAATCTGTAAGGCCGCAACATGGTCTTCAGTTCACACGTCTACTAGGTTCTACCAGGTGGACGTTAGAAGTCAGGAGGATGTCGCCTTTGGGCGCAGTGTGTTGCAGGCCGCAAAAGATCCTTATGTCTGATAGCGCTCAGCTTATATATGGTGTATCCCCCCCCTCATTTGGCATTGCTTTAGGACATCCCATTAGTAATGACTATGTCGCTCTGTGTCCCGTGATGTACGAGAAAGAAAATAGGATTTTTATAACAGCTTACCTGTAAAATCCTTTTCTTGGAGTACATCACGGGACACAGAGCTCCCACCCCTCTTTAGGGACACTTATTGCTTTGCTACAAAACTGAGGTGCTCCCGGATGGGAGGGGCTTATATAGGGGAGGGTACTTCCGGTTTTGGAAGTTGTCAGTGCCAGCACCTGACGGTATCTATATAACCCATTAGTAATGACTATGTCGCTCTGTGTCCCGTGATGTACTCCAAGAAAAGGATTTTACAGGTAAGCTGTTATAAAAATCCTATTTTTAGTCATACATTTATGCCAAAATGTATTCAGCCACATGTCTTTAGTAAAAAAAATGTCAATAAGCGTATATTTATTGGTTTGCGCAAAAGTTATAGCGTTTACAAATTAGGGTACATTTTCTGGAATTTACACAGCTTTAAATTTATGACTGCCTATCTCATTTCTTGAGGTGCTAAAATGGCAGGGCAGTACAAAACCCCCCCAAATGACCCCATTTTGGAAAGTAGACACCCCAAGGTAATTGCTGAGAGGCATGTTGAGCCCATTGAATATTTTTTTTTTTTTTGTCCCAAGTGATTGAATAATGACCAAAAAAAAAAAAATGTACAAAAAGTTGTCACTAAATGATATATTGCTCACACATGCCATGGTTATATGTGGAATTGCACCCCAAAATACATTATGCTCCTTCTCCTGAGTACGGGGGTACCACATGTGTGGGACATTTTAGGAGCCCAGCCGCTTACGGGACCCCGGAAACCAAGCACCGCCTTCAGGATTTCTAAGGGCGCAAATTTTTGATTTCACTCCTCACTGCCTATCACAGTTTCGAAGGCCATAAAATGCCAAAATAGCACAAAACCCCCCCAAATGACCCCATTTTGGAAAGTAGACACCCCAAGCTATTTGCTGAGAGGCATGTTGAGTCCATGGAATATTTTATATTTTGCCACAAGTTGCGGGAATATGACAAACTTTTTTTTTTTTGCACAAAGTTGTCAAATGATATATTGCTCACACATGCCATGGGCATATGTGAAATTACACCCCAAAATACATTCTGCTGCTTCTCCTGAGTACGGGGATACCACATGTGTGGGACTTTTTGGGAGCCTAGCCGCGTACGGGGCCCCAAAAACCAAGCACCGCCTTCAAGGTTTCTAAGGGCATAAATTTTTGATTTCACTCCTCACTACCTATCACAGTTTTGAAGGCCATAAAATGCCAAGATGGCACAAAACCCCCCAAAATAACCTCATTTTGGAAAGTAGACACCCCAAGGAAAATGCTGAGAGGCATGTTGAGCCCATTGAATATTTTTCTTTTTTGTCCCAAGTGATTGAATAATGACAAAAAAAAAATAAAAAAAATTACAAAAAGTTGTCACTAAATGATATATTGCTCAAACATGCCATGGTTATATGTGGAATTACACCCCAAAATAAATTTTTCTGCTTCTCCTGAGTACGGGGATACCACATGTGTGGGACTTTTTGAGAGCCTAGCCGCGTACGGGGCCCCGAAAACCAAGCACCGCCTTCAGGATTTCTAAGGGCACAAATTTTTGATTTCACTCCTCACTACCTATCACAGTTTTGAAGGCCATAAAATGCCAAGATAGCCCAAAACCCCCACAAATGACCCCATTTTGGAAAGTAGACACCCCAAGCTGTTTGCTGAGAGGCATGGTGAGTATTTTACAGCTCTCATTTGTTTTTGAAAATGAAGAAAGACATTTAAAAAAAAAAAAAAAACTGACAAAAAGCGAGATCTGCAAAATACTCAACATACCTCTCAGCAAATAGCTTGGGGTGTCTACTTTTCAAAATGGGGTCATTTGGGGGGGTTTTGTGCCATCTGGGCATTCCATGGCCTCCGAAACTGTGATAGGCAGTGAGGAGTGAAATCAAAAATTTACACCCTTAGAAATCCTGAAGGCGGTGCTTGGTTTTCGGGGTCCTGTACGCGGCTAGGCTCCCAAAATGTCTCGCACATGTGGTATCCCCGTACTCAGGAGAAGCAACAGAATGTATTTTTGGGTGTAATTCCACATATAACCATGGCATGTTTGAGCAATATATCATTTAGTGACAACTTTTTGTACATTTTTTTTTTTGTCATTATTCAATCACTTGGGACAAAAAAATAAATATTCAATGGGCTCAACATGCCTCTCAGCAAATAGCTTGAGGTGTCTACTTTCCAAAATGGGGTCATTTGGGGGGGTTTTGAACTGTTCTGGCATTTTATGCACAACCTTAGGAAGCTTATGTCGCACATCATCCACTCTTCTAACCACTTGAAGACAAAGCCCTTTCTGACACTGTTTGTTTACATGGAAAAAAAAAATTTCTCTTATCGTCCATGGACTGACACAGCTGGATACTGTAAACGTGTGGGTATATGTCCCTGCTCGCAGGAGAAGATCTAGGCAGAATGTTAATGTTAAAACATTCTAGAACAAACCAGAGCTGAACAGCCTAGCAGAAGGAGAAGACGTGGCTCTCTCAGGAGCCAGTCTCCTGGAAGATTTTACTTTTAAATTTTATTCCTTTGGGAATTTTATTATTTTATTTTTGAGACCTTCAATCAACTGTCGGCTGGGCAACAGGTTGGGTACACTGGTATCCTCGTAGTCTTCCCTGTCCGTCCATCGAGCGTGCTGATCCTCGCCTTGTGTGCGTGAGACTCAGTTCACGACATACCCCATGACTCCAGGGGTGGCCGGTGTAGTGTCATATTTTGCTCCCCATCACAGATTGCTCCGGAAGTGACGTTCCGTCGCCGCCATCTTGCTACACCCCACACTCCTGCACAGTAATAATAGAGTGAGAAGGGGGCAAGCGGACATCAACACAAAGCGGAGCTTATATGCTTAAATACAGTATTTGGAAATCGGACAGACTGTTTAGATGTTAAATGTGAAAATCAGAGGTGTTCTGTCACAGTAGCAACCATGTGAGGTCAGCAGGTTTGCTGCTGCTTTTAAAATTTAACATCTAAACAGTCCGTTGGATTTCCAAATACTGTATTTAAGCATATAAGCTCCGTTTTGTGCTGAAAACAACCGTGAAATCGAAAACTCCGGTGGGTGTAACAAGATGTCCGCTTGCCCCCTCCTCACTCTATCATTACTGTGCAGGAGTGTGGGGTGTAGCAAGATGGCGGCGGGGGAACGTCACTTCCGGAGCAATCTGTGATGGGGAGCAAAATATGACACTACACCGGGTTGCTTTCATGCTCCCGCGGTCCTCTCAAGATTGAACAGTACTTGACTGACTGTATCTCTCGCGGTAGACCGGGCCGACAGCTACGCAGTACGACTCTGTGATAGGTCTGTCTGAAAAGAGCCAGTGTGTCCCTGAAAGGGACGGGTAAGTGGTCTCTCCTACTGCAGGTGAGTACATGCTGGCTGTGTTTCTGTGTGTGGGGGTTTCTCCCTGTCTCCCCCCCTGTTATGCTGCTCTCTGCACCCTGTACTGGTGCTGTGGGGTGCTTGGGGGTCACTCTGGCCTGGCTGGGCGCTCATGTCTGCAGTTTTTTCTGGTGTGTGAGGTGATTATTGCGTGCGCCATTGGCGCGCATTAGAGCTTTGAATTTCGCGCTCAGTGTCCATCTTGGCGTTCAGTGGCGCAGTTATAGCTGCGGCCGGCGGCCATTTTCTTGTGGCCGCCGCGCATTTATTTCTGGCGGCGGCGCGAATCCCCTCACAATCTCCTCACAGACTGAGCGGTCCTTAAGGGTTGGTGGGTCCTCCCGGGTATCCCCTCCTCAGCGTAGCCAGTGGGTGGACTGTATATTCACTGTATAGTGTATAAGGTCTCAGAGGGTGGCGTTATGGAGTCTGATACACCTGCTCTCCACACTTGCCTGGGGCAACTGGCAGTGCTGCACAGTTAAACATGTTCATATGTTTCCTGCACCTGCGGTCCTTATGGACCAGTTGTCAGCAGTCCTGGAATCATTCCTGTCAGAATGGAAGCGGTGTGCGAGCAAAAGGAGCTATAAGCCCCCTCCCCCCACAAAAATCTTTACTGAAGGGGTGCTCTGAGTCAGATATGGGCCTAGCTACTATGCTCAGGACCCGACCTCTGAATATTTAATGTTTATGAACAGGACATTCCCTTGTGAGGAAGACTCCAGTTCTGTGTCAGTGAATGACAGGGCGCTTGTAAGTGATCTCATTGATGTGAGAAACACTCTCAGGCTGGAATTGCTGTGACAAGCTTTTCTTTTACACAGTTTCCTCACTGTTTTCCTCACACTGCCTCGAGCAGCATGGATGAGGGAGGACTTTATTCATTTATGTCTGTAGTCCCTGTGAGCCTTATGTGTGATACCTGAGGTAACATTTCCCGCCATTTCCTGGGGAATGATTTGAGCTCTGACAGACACACGGTCTGAGGATCAGAGGTTACCTGTTACCTGCATGCTGCTTTGGCAGCACAGTCAAGCAGGTTGGAATGATACAGAGAAGATTATGCGCCTCTGCGCCATAATTTAACTTATCCTATACCTCTACACTGCATACATTCACAGTGTATGTATGTGTTATTGGTCTCTGTGTCTGCGTGGCTGTCCCCACGTTCCAATGCTGTGTTTCAGTGCCATACATGATATAAACGTACAAAATATGTTTATGCACGACTCCAGATACACTCACAGTATATGTATGTATTATACTCTCTGGGTTGGCGGGGGGCTCCGGTGTCCTCCCGCACTCTCATGGTATGTGTGCTTCAGCTCTCTGCACAGTATAGACATGTTCAATATGTTTATTGCACATATTATACATGTTTACAGTATGGGTATACTGTTTGCATGGGGTTCCTCCGGGTACTCCGGTTTCCCCCCACGCTCCAATGGAAATGCACAGCATAAACATGTGCAACATGTGCAATATGTTGACTCACATGCTATCATTCCTACATCATCTGTGTGCTGTCTGCGTGGAGTTCTTCCGAGTGTTCCGGTTTCCTCCCACGCGCTGACGGTATGTGCGCCTTTGGCCTTCTGCACAGTTAAACATGTTCAATGTTTATCACGCATGCTATAATACCTACACGGTATGTGTAGGCAGTCTGTGTGGTTTTACTTCGGGTACTCCGGTTTCCTCCCACACTCCATTGGTATGGGCGCTTCGGCGCTATGCACAGTCTAAATTTGTGCGATTGGATATCCACATACTAACATACCTACACGGTATGTCTTTGCACTCTGCGTGGGTTTCCGCCCACGCTACATGACATGCATGCCTTTGGTGCAATACACAATGTAAACCTACACATTATGTTTATACACTACACTAAATACATTCACAGTAGTTGTAGGTATTGCATTCTCTGAGTATGCGTGGGGTACTTCAGTACCTCCCACACGCCAACGGTGTGCGCGCCTTCGGTGCTATGCACACATGAGCTTGTGCAAAATGTTTATCACACACACTATAATACCTACACGGTATGCGTATGCAGTCTGCGTGGGTTTCCGCCCACGCTACATGACATGCATGCCTTTGGTGCAATACACGGTGTAAACATACACATTATGTCTATACACTACACTAAATACATTTACAGTAGCTGTAGGAATTGCATTCTCTGAGTATGCGTGGGGTACTTTGGTTCCTCCCACGCGTCAACAGTGTGCGCGCCTTCAGTGCTATGCACACATGGGCTTGTGCAAAATGTTTAGCACACATACTATAATACCATACACGGTATGCGCATGCAGTCTGCATGGGTTTCATCCGGGTGCTCAGGTTTCTCCCCTGCGTTCCAATGGTGTGCGCATTCTCATTGCTATGCACAGTATAAACATGTGCAATTTGTTTATTCGCAGGCTAACATACCTACACGGTTGTGTACGTAATCTGCGTGGCTGGTTTACGTCCAGGCCCCGATGACGTGCGCGCCTTCGTCGCTGGCACAGTATATACGTGTTTAATAGGTTAATCCACAAATACTAAACTACATACGCCGTATGTGGTGGTATTATGCTCTTTGTGGCTGGGTGGGTTTCCTCCCACACTCTCCATTTGTGCGTTTGACGCAATACATAGTATAAACTATGTGTTTGCACAATCGGCACCTATCCATTGGTAGCTGATGGATGGAGCATTGTCACAAGGATCCCTGGTTTCAGGGGTATCACTTTCCACCTGCTTTCAGTGGTGATCAGAAGCGCTGGCTTGGACTGTGTTCGCCAGGTTGGGGTTAGCTTTACGCCCGTTAGTGGCTGCGTCTCTGGCATTTTTTATAGCTCAATGACTGGGCAAAAGCCTCTGCTTCATCCATCAGTCGTCTAGCACGTGCACTACAACTGCTTTAGCCTTTAGGGTCTCTGTGCCCGGGGTGGGTTTGCGCCACCTGTGGAGGCTGAGGTACTAGTCCTCTGACCGAGTTTCTAGGGAAGTTCCGTCAAGTTGCCTTTATTGGCCAACATTTGAGGCACCCTGTACACTGGGGCCTCCCTTCTCCGATACATTGCGGAGTCTCTTTGGGATTTTCATACATCTCACTGCAAGACGGTCCTGTTGGCCGTGTGCATTGCAGGCAAGGGGTCCTTGCATCTGGAGGTGTTTCCACCTTCTTTACCGGAGGTGGGGCACCGGAAGTGGACCTTGTGGCCTCTCGACTCACTCGCAAGGTGGCAAGATCGTGGTCAGGTCCAGGGACCCCTGGGCGGACGCGTCAGACGCGTTGGAAGCCCGTGGGGGCAGTATCACCTGATATATGCTTACCCTCCGCTACTGTTGTTGCCTCGCCGGCTTCGCAGAGTAGGGGCTGAGGCCATTCCAGTGCTCCGGAACGGCGACATTGGTACGCCGATCTACTTCAGCTAGTCGCAGACATTCCTGGCGACGGCCTATTGGAGTGGCCTTCTGTCTCATGATCCCATACTTCATCCTGCTTTACAGTCCTTGGCTTTAATGGCATGGCTGTTTAAAGCCAGGTGCTGAAGGACCGAGTTCTCTCGTATTCGGTCATCTCTTCTATGTTGTTGACACGGGAATCTTCCTCCAGAAAGATATCTCACCGTACCTGGAAGGCTTACATCGCTATGTGCGAGGAACTTGAGTGGCGTCCTCGGATGTATTCCGTTCCCAGGATTTTGCTGTTCTTACAGCGTGGTGTGACCCAAAAGCTGGCCTTGCATACCTTTTTTGAGGGTCGGATTTCGGCCCGGGCTGTCTTTTTCAACGACCGCTACTGGGCCATTCCTTGATTAGCACCTTTTGTGCAGGGGGTTCGCCATGTGATCCCCCCTGTCAAGCCTCCTCTCCCTACTTGGGATCTGATTTTGATGCATCTCGGTTCTCCAAGAACATCCCTTTGAGAATATCAGAGAGATTCCTCTCTTGACCTTGTCCCGGAAGTTGGCCTTAGTGGCCATTGCTTCGGTTAGACGGGTGTCTGAGTTGGCGGCCTTGTCCGGCAAGTCGCCTTACTTGGTCCTCCATAAGGATATGTTGGTGTTGCGCCCACGACCATCCTTCTTTTCTAAGGATGGTCTTGGCCTTTCACCTTAAGAAATTGTTCTTCCGTCCTTGTGTCCTCACCCATCGCATCCCTGAGAGTTTGCGCTTCATACATTAAGATGGGTACAAGCCTTACGAGTGTACCTGTCTGCTACTGTTTCCATTCGGAAATCTGTGTCTGGTCCAAAACAGGGCCGAGCGGTGTCGTCTGCCACCGTCTTTAGGTGGATCAGGCAGACCGTCATACAGGCCTATGCCCTTAAGGGGCGGGCGCCTCCCTTTCCGGTTGCGGTGCATTCCACCAAGGCAATTGGTGCTTCCCGGGCCTTCCGACATAAAGCGTCGGTTGCACAAGTGTGCAAGGCGACGACCTGGTCGTCCATTCATACCTTTTCAAGATTTTATAAGGTTGATGTGGCTGCATCTTCGGATGCTCCCTTCGGCCGCAAAGCATTGCAGGCCGCTGTTTAATGTCGCAACTCCTCCGTTCAGGAGCTCTGCTTGCTTGGAGTGAAGTTTTGGTTGTTCCTTTACTACTGCTCCCACCCTTCTGATACTGCTTTGGGACGTCCCACACGTTTACAGTATCCAGCTGTGTCAGTCCATGGACGATAAGAGAAAATAGGATTTTTGTACTCACCGTAAAATCCATTTCTCTGTTGTCCATGGACTGACACAGCACCCACCCTTCCTTTTAAGGTTTGTACTGCTTTGTTACGAACTGAGGTCTGCTAGCTTTAGATGGGAGGGTAATGTCCGGAGGGACCGCCCCCCTGGGCGGGGCTGTTCAGCTCTGGTTTGTTCTAGAATGTTTCAACATCTAACATTCTGCCTAGATCTTCTCCTGCGAGCAGGGACATATACCCACACGTTTACAGTATCCAGCTGTGTCAGTCCATGGACGTCAGAGAAATGGATTTTACGGTGAGTACAAAAATCCTATTTTTTTTTTTTTTGCAAGAAAATTTATGTTGAACCCCCAAACATTATATATTTTTTTAAAGCAAAGGCCCTACAGATTAAAATAGTGGGTGTTGCATTTTTTTTTTACACATTGTATTTGCGCAGCGATTTTTCAAACGCATTTTTTGGGGGAAAAACACACTTCTTTTTATTTTTAATGCACTAAAACACACTATATTGCCCAAATGTTTGATGAAATAAAAAAGATGATCTTAGGCCGAGTACATGGATACCAAACAAGACATGCTTTAAAATTGCGCACAAACGCACAGCGGCGACAAACTACATTCATTTTTAAAAGCCTTTACAGGTTACCACGTTAGATTTACAGAGGAGGTCTACTGCTAAAATTACTGCCCTCGATCTGACCTTCGCGGTGATACCTTACATGCATGGTGCAATTGCTGTTTACATATGACGCCAGACTGACGCTTGCGTTCGCCTTTTGTGCAAGAGAAGGGGGGGACAGCGGTGCTTTTTTTTTTTTTTTTTTTTTTTTTTCTTTTGCTTTTTTCTTTTAATTTAAACTGTTCCTTCCATATATTTTTTTTTTTTACCATTTTTATTGTTATCTCAGGGAATGTAAATATCCCCTATGATAGCAATAGGTAGTGACAGGTACTTTTTTTTGAAAAAAATTGGGGGGTTAGACCCTAGATCTTTCTTCTGCCCTCAAAGCATCTGACCACACCAAGATCGGTGTGATAAAATGCTTTCCCAATTTCCCAATGGCGCTGTTTATATCCGGGGGGGGGGGTCATTCCCTCCCACTGCTTGTAAAAGCAGTCTAGAGGCTAATTATCTGCTAGGATTGCTTTTACATGAAAGCCGGCCGCTGGCTGAAAAGAATACCAAGATGATACCTAAACCTGCAGGCATCATTCTGGTATAAACATTCAAAGTCCAGCAACATACCAGTACGTTGCTGGTCCTTGTTGGACATGTATTGTAATCTTTTTTTTCATGCAGCCTGTTGGCTGAACGAAAAAAAGAGATTGATCGGTGGGTATGCCCACGATAAGAATACCTCCCTTCATCCACCCACTTTTAATGATGGGCATACATGCACCATTTATATATGCCGAAGCATGGGGGCATCCTCCCGCAAAAAAGTTATGCCGCGTACACACGGTCGGACTTTTCCACGGGCAAGCCTCCGTCGGAATTTCGACCGTATGTACGCGGCATTAAAAGCATAATCGCTCCTCCGCCCCTGCTGCCCCCATGCTTCGGCATATATGCTCTTTGTTTTTAACTGTGGTGGTGAAATCACCTCCTACAGCACTGGAGTCACGGCTTTATGTATCGTGGGAGCAAACGCTGTTGCTGTCAAGATAAATAATTCCGCGCTGCAGCTGAATGGCGCACCTGAAAACAAAAAATTACATACCTGAAAAGCAAGCATGATAAAACATAGCAGAATAGAAGACCGTAAAAAAGAGCAGAACAATAGAGAGAAAATGGGGAGAGAGAGAGAGAGAACAATAAAACGACAACTATTTTTGTTTTTTTTATTTTATATATTTTTTGTGTTTTTGCTTTTTACGTTTTTTTTTTTTTTTTTGTAACTTTAACAACTGTAATGGTTCGTGTCTCTCAAAATGCGATTGCATCTTGGGAGACCCTGTGTAAGTGTGTCCTAGTCTGTGAAATGCTGTACCCTACGCTAAAACTTCACTTTTGAGTGGAAGCGTTCAAAACATTCACCAAGGCAAAGACCAGCTTGTCAGGACAGCGTGGACAATAATAACGGGTGTCGCGCCTAAATCTGCGCTTGCTACAGACACATTTTTTTGGGGGGGCTCGTTGGGTAGGGATACTCTCGAGGACATACATATAAGGCCTCTCATGCAGCCGGCTTACTGCATTTGGTAGGGGATGGTGAGGTGCAGAACCGCCTGGATACAGGAGTTCTGTGACTATCTCATCCTGGAATTTTAGGAAGGATAAAGTCCCGCCTGAAGCTCTGTATAGCACATGAGCGTTCAGCAAAGCCAATTGGAATAAGTATAGAGACACTTTTTTGTACCAGCGTCTCGCCTTACGGTCAATTAGATACGGCGCCAACAACTGGTCGTTGAGGTCCACCCCTCCCATATTTTTGTTATATTCGTGGACACAGAGGGGTTTCTCCACAACACCAGTTGCCGTAGGAATTTGGACTGTCGTGTCTGCATGAAGGGAGGTAAGAAGGAAAACATTCTTATTATCCCTCCACTTCATAGCGAGCAAGTTATTACACTTCACGCAGGCTCTCTCCCCCAGCGTAAGACGGGCATCTACAAGCCGCTGGGGAAAGCCCCGGCGATTAGGTCGCACAGTGCCACATGCTCCAATCTGATGATCAAACAAGTGATTAACAGTGGCACGCTCGTGTAATAATTGTCCACATACAAGTGGTACCCCTTTCCGAATAAGGGTGACACCAATTTCCACACTATCTTGCCAGCGCTCCCTATGTAATCCGGGCAGTTGACCGGCTCAACCTGACTATCTTTTCCCTCATAAACCATAAAGCTCCATACATAGCCTGTTGCCCTGTCACAGAACTTATAGAGCTTGACCCCGTATCTGGCACGCTTGCTGGGAAGGTACTGCTTGAAAGACAAGCAGCCAGAAAATGTTATCAGGGACTCATCAATGCAGACAACTCGATCGGGAATAAACAAGGCTGCAAAACGTTAGTTGAAGTGGTTTATGAGGGGCCGAATTTTGTAGAGCCGGTCGTATTCAGGGTCTCCACGTGGGCGACAAAGTTCATTGTCATTGAAGTGCATGAACCGCAAAATCTGCTCGTATCGTTTCCTGGGCATGGAGGCAGAGAACACGGGCATGTGGTCAATTGGGTGTGTGGACCAATAAACACGCAATGAGGGGAATTTATGTGTGCCCATGTTGAGGGACAGGCCCAGAAAGGTTTTAAATTCGGAAACCGTAATTGGTTTCCAATCTTTGGCAATGGAAGGCAACTGGGAGTTAGCGGCGATGAATTGACCAGCATATAAATTACTCTGGTCCACAATAGATCTATAGAGATCTTCCGTGAAAAACAGCGAATAATAATCAATTGGCTTAAAATCAGCTGTTTCCACCTGAATACCGGGTTGGGCAGTGAATGGGGGAAGTACGGGTTCTGCAGAAGTGGTGGGGATCCAATCAGGATAGGCGAATACTGCAGGAAGGGCACTATGGGCACGACGGGCCTGCCTTTGTCTTCTTCTTGGTGGCAGCGGGACACTACTTGCCACCTCGCCAGCTTGAACTGCACTTTTGGGACTCGCCACGTCGCCACGTGATACTGCAAAGCTGGATGTACGCCCAGGCTGTACTAGGCCGCTGGTGCTTGCCAATTCACCAGAAGGAATAGCGGCACTAGTACTACTCTGCTCTATGATACAAGAGCCCTGCGGTTCTTGCTCCTCAACAACCTCAGAAGATCGGGATCGGGTACGCCTGACCTTAGCAGGGACCTCACCTTCATCGTCAGAGCTATCTGACGTGGAGCCGCTGACTTCACTGTCTTCTACAGGAAGATATTCTGAGCCTGAATCTGACAGATACGTGACCTCCTCTTCACTATCTGTCATGCTCAGAATCTCGTAGGCCTCTTTACTAGTGTACCTTCGATTTGCCATTTTGGGCTCTAAATTTAGGGGTACACTAGTAAGATTCACAGGTAAAAAAGCACCTGACTGTCAGCAAATGTATCAACCGCTTCAAAAAAAACGGTTAGCGATCGCAGGGATCAGGACTGTCTCTGCGAACGCTGCAGTTATGTGTTGTGTTTGGTAAGTGACAGTGATCGATTGATACTGCACTTGGGTGGGCTGGGCTGGGCAGAGGTGCTAAACGCAGGTGCTAGCAGGTATCTGGGCTGATCCCGCTAACACTGCGTTTTTGGGAACCCTAAACTGCTGGGGACGCTAGTATAGATATGATCAGATCAGATATTGATCTGTTCAGATACTATACCACTAAGGAAGGTGTATGCTTTGCTTCGTGGGTATTAGCCCTACTGGCACTAACCTAACGCTGCCTGGGGCGACGCAGACCCTCTCTGGCGCTAAAACCTAATTGATATCACCCGCCGGGCGATCAGGGGGTTAAACCTATATTGGGTTATATACGGCGGGTGCCCTGATGCTATAAATAGCAAACTAACCAACCAGCGTCACCCGTAACCTTTATATGGTGATCACTGGTGAAAGGGTTAACTAGGGGCAATCAGGGGGTTAAAACCTTTATTAGGTTAAATATGGGGGTACCTGAAGCTATATAAAAACCTGACGGGTAACCTAAATAACTAACTGGCTAACCAGTGTCACCAGTGATACTTATACGGTGATCACTGGTGAAAGGGTTACCTCTAGGGGCAATCAGGGGGTTAAAATAATATATGGGGGTACCTGACGCTATAAAAACCTGCGGCGAACCTAAAAATAAATAACTGGCTATCTAGGGCACCAGCGACACGAATACAGCGATCGGAAAAACGATCGCTTAGTGACGCTGGAGTTAGGGGGTGAAATGGTTACCTGGGGGGCGATCAAGGGGTTAAACCTTTATTAGGGGGGGTTAGGCGGCTTCCCTGGACCTAAAGGTGCCTAAACCTAACTGCCCTGCAACTTTTTACTGTCACAGATGACGCTAAATGCAGTCATCAGTAAAATAAATGATCACTGCAATCAGTGATACTGTGACTGGGGGGTGAAATGTGTGCCTACGTGTCAGTGGACTGTTGGTGCACTAACCTGTGTCTTCTCTCCTCGGCGCCGCGAACGAAAAGACCGACACGAGGAGAGATGAAATCACTTCCTCTGCGTGTGTTTACATTTACACAGGTAGAGGAAGATTTTCATTCGCCGGGAGCGATCGCGAGGGGGTGGCCGGAATCGAACGGCCGTCCCCTCATCCCGGATCGCTCCCCAACGGATAACGACCGCTCACTGTATAGAAGGGGGGGTCCGATCGGACCTCCCAACTATACAAAGGCAGTCACGTACACTGTACGTGATTTGTGCCTGTCGGTGCCATTCTGCCGACGTATATATACAGTGAGCGGTCGTTAAGTGGTTAAGGAAAAGGAGCCCCACTGTAGGTCGGGCCCTTCCTTTCCGGCGAATAAGTTTTTCTCTTATCGTCCATGGACTGACACAGCTGGATACTGTAATTGTGTGGGTATATGTAAGCCTACCAAGCAAGCTCCCAAGCCCACCACCGCATGAAGTCTTGCCCCTGCCCGACTCTGGGGTGGGGGGATGTCTTCGCAGGTTCACGGTGCAGTGGACCTCCCGGATCTCCGACCGGTGGGTGTGCGAGGTGGTCACCTCGGGATACAGGATAGAGTTCCGCTTGTGGCCCCCAAACAGGTTCTTTCCCTCGAACCCTCCTCTCCTTCCTGCCTGCCTGCCTGGCGGCCCTCTTGGGGGCCGTACAGGATTTGCTCGGGTGCGAGGTAATTGTGCTGGTTCTGTCGCAGGAGAGGTTTCAGGGGTTTTACTTGAACCTGTTTGTTGTCCCGAAGAAGGACGGGGTCCGGCCAATCCTGGACCTCAAGGCTTTGAATGCCTATGTGAAGGTACTAAAATTCCGGATGGAATCCATTCGCACGGTGATTGCGACACTCCACCAAGGGGCTTTTTTGGCGTCCTTGGATATCAAGGACACTTGCTTGCAAGTCCCAATCTGCGCAAGTCACCAGGGGTTTCTGCGCTTTGCCTTAGGCGAAGTCCACTATCAGTTCGTGGCTCTTCCCTTCGGCCTAGCATCGGCACCACAGGTTTTCACCAAAGTGCTTGCCCCGGTTCTAGCTTTGCTGAGACAGCGAGGAATTGTTATCGTGGGCTATCTGGACGATCTCCTAAGAGCAGAAAATGGCTCAGAATTGGAGGAGAATGTGACAATAGTCAGTCAGACCCTCCGGGACTTAGGGTGGCTTCTGAACATGCAGAAGTCTGTTCTAGTCCCGACTCAATGATTGGAGTATCTGGGTCTGATCCTGGACACTTCGGCAGCGAAGGGGTTTCTACCCTCGGAGAAGTTACTGACACTTCAGTCGGCAGTGCGGGTTCTGACGTCTCGAAAATGGTCGTCAATTCGTTTCTGCATGAGAGTCCTGGGACTAATGGTGGCCTCCTTCGAGGCGGTTCCGTATGCCCAAGCACACACTCGGGCATTGCAGAAGGGAATTCTGTCTGTTTGGGACAAGCCCCCATTATTATTGGGTCTTCAGATCCAGGTGAGTCACTCTGTCAAGGCGTCCCTGACATGGTGGCTGAGATCCCCGGCTCTTCGGGCCGGGAAGTCGTTCCTCCCCATACAGTGGATGGTGGTCACGACGGACGCCAGCCTGATGGGCTGGGGAGGAGTTTGGGGAGTCCTGTCAGCTCAAGGGCTCTGGACTCCGGACAAATCTTGTCTACCAATCAACGTCCTGGAATTGCAGGCGATCAGACTGTGTCTCTCCGCGTGGTCGAAGAGGCTACAGGGCCGCTCCATCAGAATTCAGTCGGACAACGCCACTGCCGTGGCGTATGTCAACCATCAGGGGGGCACTCGGAGCTCGGCTGCAGCATCCGAGGTCGCCCACGTCCTGAGGTGGGTGGAAAGAAGCGTGCCGGCGCTGTCGGCCGTCTACATTCTGGGCGTAGAAAACTGGCAGGCGGACTATCTGAGTCGCCAGTCCCTGGACCAGGGGGAGTGGTCCTTGCATCCGGAGGGGTTTCAATTCCTTTGTCGGCGGTGGGGCACACCGGATGTGGACCTGATGGCATCTCGACTCAATCGCAAGGTGTCGGTTTGTGGCCAGGTCCAGGGACCCCTGGGCGGATGCCTCGGACGCGTTGCTGGCCCCGTGGGGTCAGCATCGCTTGATGTATGCTTACCCTCCGCTGCAGTTGATTCCTCATCTGCTGCGCAGGCTGGCGGTTGAGGGCATTCCAGTGATCCTCATTGCCCCGGATTGGCCTCGGCATCACTTGGATGCCGATCTGGTACGTCTCATCGCGGACGTCCCTTGGCGACTGCCCTTGAGGGAGGACCTTCTGTCTCAAGGTCCTATCTTTCATCCTGCTTTACAGTCTCTGGCTATAACGGCATGGCTATTGAGAGCCAGGTACTGAAGGACCGAGGCCTATCGGATTCGGCAATTTCAACCATGCTTAGATCTTTCTAGAAGAAGACTTCCTTGCCCTATCACCATACCTGGAGAGCTTACATCGCTATGTGCGAAGAGCTAGACTGGCGTCCACAGACGTACTCTGTCCCCAGAATCCTGCTTTTCTTGCAGCGTGGTGTAGCCCAAAGGCTGGCTTTGAACAGAATTAAGGGTCAGATTTCAGCCTCGGCCGTTTTCTTTCAGCGACCCCTAGCAGGTCATTCCTTAGTTAGCACTTTTGTGCAGGGGGTTCGCCATGTGGTTCCCCCTGCCAAGCCTCTGCTCCCTTCTTGGGATCTGAACTTGGAGCTCTCGGTTCTTCAGGAACCTCCCTTTGAAAATATCGGAGATTTTACTCTAACTTTGTCTCAGAAGGTGGCTTTCTTAGTGGCCATCACTTCTGTTAGACGGGTGTCTGAGTTGGCGGCTCTGTCATGCAAGTCACCTTACCTGGTCCTCCATAAGGATAAGGCGGTGTTGCGATCGCGACCATCTTTCCTTCCTAAGGTGGTTTCGGCTTTTCACCCTAATGAGGACATTGTCCTTCCGTCCTTGTGCCCTCAACCATCGCATCCTAGAGAGTTTGCGCTTCACAATTTGGATGTGGTGCGTGCCTTACGGGTATACCTGGCGGTTACTGCTTCTATTCGGAAGTCTGACTCACTGTTTGGCCCTGTTTCGGACCAGAGACAGACACAATCGGTGTCGTCTGCCACTATTTCTAGGTGGATCAGACAGACTGTTATACAGGCCTATGCCATTAAGGGGCGGGCGCCTCCCTTCTTGGTAACGGCGCATTCCACCAGGGCAATTAGTGCTTCCTGGGCTTTCCGACATCAAGCGCCGGTTGCACAAGTGTGCAAGGCGGCGACCTGGTCGTCCGTTCATACCTTTTCAAAATTCTTTAAGGTTGATGTGGCTGCATCTTCGGATGCTTCCTTTGGCCGCAAAGTGTTGCAGGCCACTGTTAATGTTGCAACTCCTCCGTTGAGGAGCTTTGCTGGTTTGGAGTGAAGTTTTGGTAATCCCTTACTATTTGCTCCCACCCTTTTCTTATACTGCTTTGGGACGTCCCACACGTAAACAGTATGAGAGCTGTGTCAGTCCATGGACGATAAGAGAAAATAGGATTTTTGTACTCATGGTAAAATCCGTTTCTCTGACGTCCATGGACTGACACAGCACCCACCCTTCTTTTAAGGTTTGTACTGCTTTGTTACGAACTGAGGCTGCTAGCTGCAGGTAGGAGGGTTATGTCCGGAGGCACTGCCCCCCTGGGCGGGGCTGTCCAGCTCTGGTTTTGTTCTAGAATGTTTCTAACGTCTAACATTCTGCCTAGATCTTCTCCTACAAGCAGGGACATATACCCACACGTAAACTGTATGAGAGCTGTGTCAGTCCATGGACATCAGAGAAACAGATTTTACGGTGAGTACAAAAATCCAAATTTTTTACTATAATTAATAAACATCATTTTTTTTTTTAACACATTTTTTTAGAGGTCGGCCGATATATCGGCCAATATTTGGCATTTTTTAATTAATCGGCATTGGGCGATTGTGCTGATAAAAAAGGCAGATTTAAAACTTCAGCGCAAGTTGCCTGAAGTCTTCCCGTGGAGCAACTTCTCTCTCCTATCTGGGCAGCCTGCCAAGTCTGATAAAAGAAGTAAAGAGATACAATGTTTATACTTATCAATGGACTGAACTCCTGTGTAGGAGTTCTCAGTTTAACCATTTAAAGACTAAATCTTTTCAGACACTTATTGCTTACAAGTAAAAATCCTGTATTTTCTGCTAGAAAACCCACAAACATTATATATATTTTTTTAAGTAGAGACCCTAGGGAATAAAATAGCGGTTGTTGCAATATTATATGTCACAGAGCATTTGCGCAGCGGTCTTTCAAACACAATTTTTTTGGAAGAAATACACTTTAATGAATAATAAAAAAAAAAAAACGAAAACTGTAAAGTTAGCCCATTTTTTTTCATCCAAAAGTTTTGATTACCTGTTTTTTGTGTATTTAAGATATACCGTATATACTCGAGTATAAGCCGACCCGAATATAAGCCGAGGCACCTAATTTTACCACAAAAAACTGGAAAAACTTATTGACTCGAGTATAAGCCTAGGGTGTCAATCTGCATGCCTCACTGTGCCCATGCCTCACTGTGCCCATGCCTCACTGTGCCCATGCCTCGACTGACATTTAACATGGTAGTCTTTGGAAGGGGTGCCCGGCTTTGAAAAATCTGTGCTCCCCAGCCGTAGGTCCCCCAGACAAAAAACTTTGCACAATTATAGAGGAGAAATATAGCTACATGTGTGTCAAGTTTCGGGTCCAGGGGACCTATGACCGGCCGGTACCGGTTCCCCAAAATCACCAAAGAAATTACCATTTAACATGGGAGTCTATGGAAGGGGTGCCCGGGTTTGAAAAATCGGTGCTCACCGACCGTAGGTCCCCCGGATATAAAACTTTGCTCAATAGTAGAGGAAAAGTGGGGCTACATGTGTGCCAAGTTTGGGGTCCAGGGGACCTACGGCCGGCCGGTACCGGGTCCCCAAAGTTCGGGAGATTAGACGCAAAAAGGTGTCTCGAGTATAAGCCGAGGGGGGCATTTTCAGCACAAAAAAATGTACTGAAAAACTCGGCTTATACTCGAGTATATACGGTAGTTTTTTTTTATCTAAATTATACATACAAGTGAACGGATTGGAGGTTTGTTTTGCTTAATAAATGTTTTAAATGTAAGAAATTTTCTGTATCACTTATTACTTAAGGCTGCTTTCACACTGGAGCGGGGCAGGAGTTGACGGTAACACCCTGCTAGTTTTAGTGGCACTTTACGGTCATTTTAGCGGTGCTATTCAGTTGCTAGCGGGGCGCTTATAACCCAGCTAGCGGCCAATGAAGGTGTAAATGTTAAATGGCGCCGCTGCCGAAGTGCTTTGCAGGCACTTCGGGAGTGGTGCCCATTCATTTCAATGGGCAGGAGTGGTGGAGGAGCGGTATACACCACTCCAAAGATGCTGCTTGCAGGACTTTTTGTTTAACATGCCAGCGCATCATCTCAGTGTAAAAGCACTGGGGCTTTCACACTGAAACTGCAGGGGAGCCGTTTTGCAGGCACTTTACAGGCACTATTTTTAGCCCAAAAGTTCCTGAAAAACGCCCCAGTGTGAAAGGGGTCTAACTGTTAGATTTTATGAGATGGAAAGGGGGAAAAAAAAAATCGGCCTAACATTTCCAAAAAAAAAACATGCCCAAAAAAATCGGCATCATATATTGGCCATCGGCAGCCGCGATTTCTAAATATCGCCATCAGCAAGAGAAAAACCCATATCTGTCGACCTCTAAAAAAATTTCTTCAGTTTAGGCCGATATGTATTCTCAGTTTAGGCCGATGTGTATATTGATTGGTTAGCGCAAAAGTTATAGCATCTACAAAATAGGGGGTAGTTCTATGGCATTTTTATTATTATTTTTTTACTAGTAATGGCGGCGATCTGCGTTTTTTTTTTTTTTTATCGTGACTGCGATTTTCTAGCAGACACATCGGAGACTTTTGCCACATTTTTGGGACCATTGTCATTTATACAACGATCCGTGCTATAAAAATGCACTGATTACTGTAAAAATTACACTGGCAGTGAAGGGGTTAACAACTAGTGGGCGTTGAAGTGGTTAAGTGTGTCCTAGGGATGTGTTCTAATTGGGAGGGGGAGGAGATACCAGTGACACGTCAGCGATGACTGTTCCTGATCACAGGGAACAGTATATCCCTGACATGTCACTAGGCATAACAGGGAAATGCCTTGTTTACAAAGGCATCCGTCTGTTCTGCCTTTGCCGACCGCAATCGTAGGCCGACCGGGAACATCGAGTTCTCGGGACCCGCGGCTCACTCATGAGGCATGCGGCGCGCGCCCTCTGGGCGGCAAATTCAAAGGGACGTACAGGTACGCCCATTTGCCTGCCCATGCCATTCTGCCAGCGTGCGGCGGTTGGCAAGTGGTTAAAAAAAAAAGTTTCTCTTATCGTCCATGGACTGACACAGCCTCTCTTACACTTTACACGCGGGTTATGTCCCTGCTTGCAGGAGAAGACCTAGGCAGAATGTGAAATATTATACATACATTCTAAAAAGCCAGGGCTAAACAGCCCTGCCCAGGGGGGTGGTCCCTCCGGACATAACCCTCCCACTGCAGTCAGCAGACCTCAGTTTTTTTTCTGCCTAGCAGAAGAAGACGTGGCTCTCTCAGGAGCCAGTCTCCTGGAAGATTTAACTTTTTAAATTTTATTCCTTTTGGGAATTTTATTATTTTATTTTTGAGACCTTCAATCAATTGTCGGCTGGGCAACAGGTTGGGTACACTGGTATCCTCGTAGTCTTCCCTGTCCGACCATCGAGCATGCTGATCCTCGCCTTGTGTGCGTGAGACTCAGTTCACGACATGCCCCATGACTCCAGGGGTGGCCGGGTTGCTTTTATTCTTCCGCGGTCCTCTCAAGATTGAACAGTACCTGTCTATCTTTCGCGGTGGACCGGGCCGACAGCTACTCAGTGCTACTCTGTGATAGGTCTGTCTGAAACAAGCCAGTGGGTCCCTCTGGGATGGGTAAGTAGTCTCTCCTGCTGCAGGTGAGTACATGCTGGCTGTGTTTCTTTGAATGGGGGGTTTCTCCCAGTCTCCCCTGTTATGCTGCTCTCTGCACCCTGTACTGGTGCTGTGGGGGGGTACTTGGGGGTCGCTCTGGCCTGGCGGGGGGGGCACTCATGTCTGTGTAGTGACTCTGGGAGAGGAGCAGTGTTCTGGTGTGTGGGTGTTTGACTTTATTGTGTGCGCCATTAGCGCTGTGTGGTGATTTTAAAAAACGTGCTCGGCCGCCATCTTGCCGTGGATCAATGGCGCAGTAATGCGTGCAGCCGGCGGGCATTTTCTTGAAGCCGCGGCGTTTCGGTTTCGGCCTCTATCGGCGCTGCTGCGGCGCGAATCTCCTCACATCCTCCTCACACTCTCCTCAGGCTTCACTCGCGCTGCAGTGCGGTTTCATACAGCGGAACTGAGCGGTCCTTAAGGGTTGGTGAGTCCTCTGGGTATCCCCTCCTCAGCGCAGCCAGTGGGTGGACTGTATAATTCACTGTAATAGTGTATAAGGTCTCAGAGGGTGGCAGTATGGAGTCTAGTTCACCTGCTTCTCCACACTTGTCAGAGGCAACTGGCAGTGCTC
Source organism: Rana muscosa (assembly GCA_029206835.1). NCBI lineage: Eukaryota > Metazoa > Chordata > Amphibia > Anura > Ranidae > Rana > Rana muscosa. The sequence continues at coordinate 269,849,582 of CM055120.1, read as the reverse complement.
CTGCACCTGCGGTCCCTAGCGACTAGTTGTCTGCAGTCCTGGAATCATCCTTGTCAGGATGGAAGCGGTGTGAGAGCGCAAGGGAGCTATGATGCGCCCCCTCCCCACACATTCTCCTGTGGGGGGTGCTTTGTCTCAGATATGGGCCTAGCTACTGCTGCCCAGGACCCTAGCTCTGAGGATTTTCATGTTTTTGAACAGGATATTCTTTGTGAGGAAGACCCCAGTTCTGAATAACTGACAGGGTGCTTGTAAGTGAACTCATTGATGCTGTGAGGGACACTCTCAAGCTGAATGTTGAGGCTGAGGAACCTCAGGTGGAAGCTGTCTTCTTTGGTTCCTTTTTAAAGCCGTTTCTTCAAAAAAGGTCTTTCCACATGTGCCCTTTTTTGCTACATTCATTGACCAAGTCTGGGATAAGCCGCAGAAGACTTTGACGGTCCTGCGGTTCCTAGGCTTAAGGTACCCCTTTGAGGAGGACCTGGTTAAGCAGTGGGCTCTCCCCCCAGTGGTCGACCCTCCGGTCGCCCGTTTGAATAAGGCTACCACGTTCGCAATGAAAGGGACTCCTGCATTTTAAGGATCCCACTGACAGGAGGTCAGAGGTGGGGAGTAGAACTGTTTACCTTTTTGGGGTCTGCCTTTACGCCCTATAGTGGCGGCGACACTTGTGTATCAGACACTCACAGGATGGGCAAAGATTTTGCACCCGACAGTACAGGAGCATAATCTCCCTCAGACCATTGCCCTGGCTCACCAACTTGCGCGGGGTTTAGTCTCTGTGTGCGATGCCACTTTGGATGCGGCACCTTTAATATCTGGGTCCTCTATCTCTGCTGTGGTGCTGCGTCGCCTTATCTGGCTGAAATGCTGGTCGGCCGACCTAGCTTCCAAAAAGCTCCTGGCTGACTTGCCCTTTAAGGGCGGTAGACTGTTTTGGGGACGACCTGGATGACATTATTATGGATGTCACAGGGGGTAAGAGCACCTTCCTTCCTCAGTCTGTTAAGGAAAAGGAGCCCCACTGTAGGTCGGGCCCTTCCTTTCCGGCAAATATGTTTTTCTCTTATCGTCCATGGACTGACACAGCTGGATACTGTAAATGTGTGGGTATATATCCCTGCTCACAGGAGAAGATCTAGGCAGAATGTTAGATGGGAGGACTTTATTCATTTATGTCTCTAGTCCCTGTGAGCCTTCTGTGTGATATCCTGAGGCAACATTTCCCGCCATTTCCTGGGCAACGCTTTGAGCGCTGACAGACACGGTCTGAGGATCAGAGGTTACCTGTTACCTGCATGCTGCTTCGGCAGCACAGTCAAGCAGGTTGGAATGATACAGAGAAGATTATGCGTCTCTGCACCATAATTTAAACTCCTCCTATACCTCTACACTGCATACATTTACAGTGTATGTATGTGTTATTGGTCTCTGTGTCTGCGTGGCTGTCCCCCCACGTTCCAATGCTGTGTTTAAGTGCCATACATGATATAAACGTACAAAATATGTTTATGCACGACTCCAGATACACTCACACTCACACTCACACTCACAGTATATGTATGTATTATTCTCTCTGGGTCGCAAGGGTTTCCCCCGGGGGCTCCGGTGTCCTCCCGCGCTCATGGTATGTGCGCAGTATAGACATGTTCAATATGTTTATTGCACATACTATACATGTTTACAGTATGAGTATACTGTTTGCGTGGGGTTCCTCCGGGTACTCCGGTTTCCCCCCACGCTCCAATGGAAATGCACAGCATAAACATGTGCAATATGTTGATTCACATGCTATCATTCCTACACGGTATCTGTGTGCTGTCTGCGTGGAGTTGTTCCGGTTTCCTCCCACGCGCTGACGGTATGTGCGCCTTTGGCCTTCTGCACAGTTAAACATGTTCAATGTTTATCACGCATGCTATAATACCTACACGGTATGTGTAGGCAGTCTGTGTGGTTTTCCTCCGGGTACTCCGGTTCCCTCCCACACTCCATTGGTATGGGCGCTTCGGCGCTATGCACAGTCTAAATTTGTGCGATTGGATATCCACATACTAACATACCTACCTGGTATGTCTGTGCAGTCTGTGTGGGTTTCCGCCCACGCTACATGACATGCATGCCTTTGGTGCAATACACGGTGTAAACATACACATTATGTTTATACACTACACTAAATACATTTACAGTAGTTGTAGGTATTGCATTCTCTGAGTATGCCTGGGGTACTTCGGTTCCTCCCACGCGCCAACAGTATGTGCGCCTTCGGTGCTATGCACACATGGGCTTGTGCAAAATGTTTATCACACATACTATAATACCTACACGGTATGCGTATGCAGTCTGCATGGGTTTCATCCGGGTGCTCAGGTTTCTCCCCTGCGTTCCAATGGTGTGCGGATTCTCAGCGTTATGCACAGTATAAACATGTGCAATTTGTTTATTCGCAGGCTAACATACCTACACGGTTGTGTACGCAATCTGCGTGGCTGGTTTACGTCCAAGCCCCAATGATGTGCGCGCCTTTGTCGCTGGCACAGTATATACACGTGTTTAATAGGTTTATCCACACATACTAAACTACATACGCCGTATGTGGTGGTTTTATGTTCTGTGTGGCTGGGTGGGTTTCCTCCCACACTCTTTTTGCGCGTTTGACGCAATACATAGTATAAACTATGTGTTTGTACAATCAGCACTTATCCATGGGTAGCTGCTGGATGGAGCGTTGTCACAAGGATCCCTGGTTTCAGGGGTATCACTTTCCACCTGCTTTCAGTGATGATCAGAAGTGCTGGCTTGGACTGTGTTCGCCAGGCTGAGGTTAGCGTTACGCCCGTTAGTGTGTGCGTCTCTGGCATTTTTTGTAGCTCAATGACTGGGCAAAAGCCTCTGCTTCATCCATCAGTCGTCTAGCAGGTGCACTGGGTTTGTGCCACCTGTGGAGGCTGAGGTACTAGTCCTCTAACCGAGTTTCTAGGGAAGTTCCGTCAAGTTGCCTTTTATTGGCCAACAGTTGAGGCACCCTGTACACCGGGGCCTCCCTTCTCTGATACATTGCGGAGTCTCTTTGGGATTTTCATACATCTCGCTGCAAGACGGTCCTGTCGGCTGTGTGCATTGCAGGGGAAGGGTCTCTGCATCCGGAGGTGTTTCCACCTCCTTTACCGGAGGTGGGGCACCGGAAGTGGACCTTATGGCCTCTCGACTCACTCGCAAGGTGGCAAGATCGTGGTCAGGTCCAGGGACCCCTGGGCGGACGCGTCAGACGCGTTGGAAGCCCGTGGGGGCAGTATCGCATGATATATGCTTACCCTCTGCTACTGTTGCCGGCTTCGCAGAGTAGGGGCTGAGGCCATTCCAGTGATCCTCATGGCTCCGGAACGGCGACATTGGTACGCCGATCTACTTCGGCTAGTCGCAGACGTTCCTGGCTACTGCCTATTGGGGTGGACCTTCTGTCTCATGATCCCTTACTTCATCCTGCTTTACAGTCCTTGGCTTTAATGGCATGGCTGTTTAAAGCCAAGTGCTGAAGGACCGAGTTCTCTCGTATTCGGTCATCTCTTCTATGTTGTTGACACGGGAATCTTCCTCCAGAAAGATATCGCACCGTACCTGGAAGGCTTACATCGCTATGTGCGAGGAACTTGAGTGGCGTCCTCGGATGTATTCGGTTCCCAGGATTTTGCTGTTCTTACAGCGTGGTGTGACCCAAAAGCTGGCCTTGCATACCTTTTTGAGGGTCGGATTTCGGCCCGGGCTGTCTTTTTCAACGACCGCTTCCGGGCCATTCCTTGATAGCACCTTTTGTGCAGGGGGTTTGCCATGTGATCCCCCCTGTCAAGCCTCTTCTCCCTACTTGGGATCTGAATTTGATGCATCTCGGTTCTCCAAGAACATCCCTTTGAGAATATCAGAGAGATTCCTCTCTTGACCTTGTCCCGGAAGGTGGCCTTCTTAGTGGCCATTGCTTCGGTTAGACGGGTGTCTGAGTTTGCGGCCTTGTCCTGCAAGTCGCCTTACTTGGTCCATCATAAGGATATGGCGGTGTTGCGCCCACGACCGTCCTTCTTTTCTAAGGATGGTCTCGACCTTTCACCTTAAGAAGGACATTGTTCTTCCATCCTTGTGTCCTCACCCATCGCATCTCTGAGAGTTTGCGCTTCATACATTAAGATTGGTACAAGCCTTACGTGTGTACCTGTCTGCTGCTGTTTCCATTCGGAAGTCTGTGTCTGGTCCAAAACTGGGCCGAGCGGTGTCGTCTGCCAACTGTCTCTAGGTGGATCAGGCAGACCGTCATACAGGCCTATGCCCTTAAGGGGCGGGCACCTCCCTTTCTGGTTGCGGCGCATTCCACCAAGGCAATTGGTGCTTCCTGGGCCTTCCGACATCAAGCGTCGTTTGCACAAGTGTGCAAGGCGACGACCTGGTCGTCGGTTTATACCTTTACAAGATTTTATAAGGTTGATGTGGCTGCATTTTCGGATGCTCCCTTCGGCCGCAAAGCATTGCAGGCCTCTGTTTAATGTTGCAACTCCTCCGTTCAGGAGCTCTGCTTGTTTGGAGTGAAGTTTTGGTTGTTCCTTTACTGCTGCTCCCACCCTTCTGATACCGCTTTGGGACGTCCCACACGTTTACAGTATCCAGCTGTGTCAGTCCATGGACGATAAGAGAAAATAGGATTTTTGTACTCACCGTAAAATCCATTTCTCTGACGTCCATGGACTGACACAGCACCCACCCTTCCTTTTTAACGTTTGTACTGCTTTGTTACGAACTGAGGTCTGCTGACTGCAGGTGGGAGGGTTATGTCTGGAGGGACCGCCCCCCTGGGCGGGGCTGTTCAGCTCTGGTTTGTTCTAGAATGTTTCTAACATTCTGCCTAGATCTTCTCCTGCGAGCAGGGACATATACCCACACATTTACAGTATCCATCTGTGTCAGTCCATGGACGTCAGAGAAATGGATTTTACTGTGAGTACAAATATCCTATTTTTCGTCAGTCAGAATCCACGGGTAAGCCCGCCCAGACTGAAAAAAAGTGCGGCTGGGGGACATAAGCGTCCCTGGGTGCGTAAGCCTACCAAGCAAGCTCCCAAGCCCGCCGCTGCATGAAGTCTTGCCCCTTCCCAACTCTGGGGTAGGGGGACATCTTTGTAGGTTCACGGTTCGGTGGACCTCCCGGATCTCCGACCGGTGGGTGTGCGAGGTGGTCACCTCAGGATACAGGATAGAGTTCCGTTCCTTGGCCCCCAGACAGATTCTTTCCCTCCAAAGCTCCCTCTCCTTCCTGCCCGTCGGGCGGCCCTCTTAGGGGCCGTACAGGATTGGTCAGGTCCGGAGTGATTGTGCCGGTTCTGTCACAGGAGAGGTTTCAGGGGTTCTACTCAAATCTGTTTGTAGTCCCAAAAAAGGACAGGGTTCGGCCAATCCTGGGCCTGAATGCCTTTGTGATGGTACAAAAGTTCCGCATGGAATCCATTCGCATGGTGATCGCTACACTCCAAGGGGTTTTTCTGGCGTCCTTGGACATCAAGGACCCCTACTTGCATGTTCCGATCTGCGCAAGTCACCAGAAGTTGCTGCGCTTTGCGATCAGCGAAGTCCACTATAAATTTGTGGCTCTTCCCTTCGGCCTAGCCTCGGCACCAAAGGTGTTTACCAAGGTGCTTGCTCCGGTTCTAGCTTTACTGAGACAGCGAGGCATTGCTATCATGGGCTATCTGGACGACAATGGCTCAGAATTAGAAGAAAGTGTGACTATCGTCAGTCAGACCATCAGGGACTTCGGGTGGCTCCTGAACATTCAGAAGTCGGTCCTGGTCCCGACTCAGCATTCGGAGTATCTCGGTCTGATCCTGGACTCCTTGGAGGCAAAGGTATTCCTACCCCTGGAGAAGTTACTGACATTTCAGTCTGCAGTGTGGGTCCTGACGTCCCGAAAATGGTCGTCAATCCGTTTTTGCATCAGAGTCCTGGACTCATGGTGGCCTCGTTCGAGGCCGTTCCGTATGCCCAATCACACACACGGGCATTGCAGTAAGAGATCCTGTCCACTTGGGACAAATCCCCATTGTCCTTGGATCTTCAGATCCAGATGAGTCATCCAGTCAGGGAGTCGCTGGCGTGGTGGTTGAGGTCCCTGGCTCTTCGGTCCGGGAAGTCGTTCCTTCGCCATGTGCTCCCTCATTTTAAACCTCCTCTCCATCCTTGAGATCTGAATTTGGTGCTCTCGGTTCTCCAGGAACCTCCCTTTGAAAATATCAGATATTCCCCTCTTGACCTTGTCTCAGAAGGTGGCCTTCTTAGTGGCCATTACTTCTGTTAGACGGGTGTCTGAGTTGGCGGCCTTGTCCTGCAAGTCACCCTATTTGGTCATCCATAAGGATAAGGCGGTGTTGCGTCCGGCGACCTTCTTTTTTGCTAAAGGTGGTCTCGGCCTTTCACCTAAATGAGGACATTGTCCTTTCGTCTTTGTGTCCTCACCCATCGCATCCCAGAGGGTTTGCGCTTCACACATTGGATGTGGTACGTGCCTTGCGGGTGTACCTGTCTGCTACTGCTTCTATTCGGAAGTATGACTCACTGTTAGTGTCTGTCTCTGGTCCAACACAGGGCCAAGCGGTTTCGTCTGCCACCATTTCTAGGTGGATCAGACAGACCGTTATACAGGCCTATGCCCTCAAGGGGCGGGCGCCTCCCCTTCCAGTTACGGCGCATTCCACCAGGGCAATTGGTGCTTCCTGGGTTTTCCGGCATCAAGCGTCGGTTGCACAAGTGTGCAAGGTGGCGACCTGGTCGTCCGTTCATACCTTTTCTAAGTTCTATGAGGTTGATGTGGCTGCATCTTTGGATGCTTCCTTCGGCCGCAAGGTGTTGCAGGCCGCTGTTTAATGTTGTAACTCCTCCGTTGAGGAGCTCTGCCTTGTTTGGAGTGAAGTTTTTGGTTTTCCATTTATAATGCTCCCATCCCTCTTGACACTGCTTTGGGACATCCCATGTGTAAAGTGTAAGAGAGGCTGTGTCAGTCCATGGACGATAAGAGAAAATAGGATTTTTGTACTCACCGTAAAATCCGTTTCTCTGACGTCCATGGACTGACACAGCACCCACCCTTCTTTTCAAGGTTTGTACTGCTTTGTTACGAACTGAGGTCTGCTGACTGCAGTGGGAGGGTTATGTCCGGAGGGACCCCCCCCCCTGAGCGGGGCTGTTCAGCTCTGGCTTTTTAGAATGTATGTATGTAACATTTCACATTCTGCCTAGGTCTTCTGCAAGCAGGGACATAACCCACGTGTAAAGTGTAAGAGAGGCTGTGTCAGTCCATGGACGTAATTTTTTCTTAGTTTCTATCAGTAAATTTTGTAAAGAAGTTACTTTTCTCCTTCATTGATGTGCGCTGATGAGGCGGCACTGATATGCGGCACTGATAGGTGCCACAGATAAATGACATTGATGGGCAGCCCTGATGGGCACTAAAAGGCAGCACTGACTGGAATCACTAATGTGCACTGATGGGCTTTACTGTAATCAGGGCACTGATTATCAGTGCCCTGATTACCTGTCTGGATGCACCCTGTGAGGAGATGCCGCTGATTGCTCTCCTCGCCACACACCCGCAGTGTGAGGTGATGAAAGCCCATTACCGACATTTCCGTATTTTTTATGTGAGCGGCTGTGATTGGACACAGCTGATCACATGATTAAAGAGCTGCGTCATCGGCTCTTTACAGAGATCAGGGTCGCGCCGTGTTCTAGGAACACAGCGCGGCCGCTGCGCTGCACAGGCGCATGAGAGCTGCCGTTTTGGGGTGACGACCTATTGTGTCCACCCTGAATGAGGGCCGCACTGCTCCTCTGCCATTTGACGGTGGGCGGGCGGGCGGCAAGTGGTTAAAGTGATAATTTGATGTTGCCCAAATCTGTCCTCCTTTGGCAGCCCCCCTGCTCTGGGTGCCTCCTTATCAAGCATGTAAGCTTCAGAACTGGACCACAGAGCAGTGAAAGAAGGTGACCAGTTATTTTTAATCATGTTTTCTTTTACATCATGTGGATGGTTGGGTGAATGTGTTTTGCTCACTTGGGGAAGGATGGCACCAAAATGCAGTATGAGGAGAAGGCAAGTCAATGGAGGCAGTGTGATGCTTTGGACAATATCCTGCTAGGAAACCTTGGGTACTGCTATCATTTGGATGTTGCTTTGACACGTACCACTTGCCTAAACATTGTTGTTGACCAAGTACACCCCTTTGTAAAACTGTATTCCCTCATGACAGTGGCCTTTTTAAAGAATGGTTTAAGGAACACAGTGAGTCCAAGGTGTCTTGGCCTCTAAATTCTCCAGATCTCAATCATCCAAGCATCTGTGGTATGTGCTGGGAAAAAAAGTTCAATCTATGAAGGCCGCGCCTCACAAATTTCAGGGCATAAACAATCTGCTACTGACGGCTTGGTGCTAAATAACCACAGCATGCCTTCAAAGGTCTAGTGGTGTCCATGATGCGATGGGTCAGAGCTGTTTTGGTCTACTCCATATTAGGTGGGTTTTCATAATGTTATAACTGACTGGTGTGTGCATATACAGTAAACGTGTATTACTGTAATTTTGCTTTGTGTATTTCTTCAGATTTGTGCAGTAATCAAGTGTGAAACTTTGCCTTTGTGCTGGAGTTTCCTGTAATGAATATGCTGCTCCATCTCTTGTGTGGGTTGACTGGTCTTGTATTTCCTTATATTTTTCTCTACCCATTCAGGACACAAGGAGGTCACTTGACACACTGCTTCCTTTGGCCACTGGTACGAAGGAAAGATGCCCTGTGTAAGCTGTAAGCAGACTTGAAATTTTCACATGGCTGTGGCCTATGTAACAGCATTGGGCCAATCGCAAAACACCGCTGTTTACACATGGGAGAAGATTATAGTCACATGATCATCCATACCCGAAACTGACAGAATGCTCACTTTTCTCCAGGCAGCTGAATACGTTTTCTCCAGGCAGCTGAATAACTGAGTAGTGTGACAAATAAATTGAAAAAAAGGTCATGGGAACAAAAACAGTTTTTTTTATTTAACAGTATAAAAAATTGCTTTGGAGAACAGGAAGAGTTAACTGGGATTTATTAGGAGTAGAAGGGATTTGTTTATAGTTAAATAACCACTTAACGACCGCCCACTGTAAATATACGTCGGCAGAATGGCACCGACAGGCAGAATCGCGTATATCTACGTGATTGCCTTTGTATAGTTGGGGGGTCGGATCGGACCCCCCTTCTTTACAGTGAGCGGTGGTTAAGTGTTCGGGAGCGATCCAGGATGAGGGGACAGCCGTTCGATTCCGGCCACCCCCTCGCGATCGCTCCCGGCGAATGATATGCTTCCTCTGCCTGTGTAATGTAAACACAGGCAGTGGAAGTGATGTCATCTCTCCTGCGGCGCTCACATATACCGAGCGCCGCACAAGAGAAGATGCCAGGTTAGTGCACAAAACACTACACTGACACCAGGACACATAGGCACATAAATCGCCCACCCAGACACCCCCAGATCACCCCCCAGTCACAGTGTCACTGATTGCAGTGACCATTTATTTACTGATCACTGCAATCAGTGACATTTGTGACTGTAAAAGTGTCACTAAAGTTAGTTTTAGGTCCAGTGTAGCCCCCTAATAAAGGTTTAACCCCCTCATCGCCCCCCAGATAACCCTTTCACCCCCTATCACCACTGTCGCTAAGCGATCGTTTTTCTGATCGCTGTCTTAGCGTTGGTGATGCCGATCGGTAGCCTGTCATTTTTTTTTAGGTTCGCCGCAGGTTTTTATAGCGTCAGGTACCCCCATATATTATCTAATAAAGGTTTAACCCCCTTGATCGCCCCCCAGGTAACCTCTTCACCCCCTATCACCACTGTCGCTAAGCGATCGTTTTTCTGATCGCTGTCTTAGTGTCGGTGATGCCGATCGGTAGCCAGTAATTTTTTTTAGGTTCCCCGTCAGGTTTTTATATAGCGTCAGGTACCCCCATATATTACCTAATAAAGGTTTTAACCCCCTAATTGCCCCTAGTTAACCCTTTTACCAGTGATCACCATATAAGTGTTACGGGTGACGCTGGTTAGTTAGTTTGCTTTTTGTAGTGTCAGGGCACCCGCCGTATATAACCCAATAAAGGTTTAACCCCCTGATCGCCCGGCGGGTGATATCAATTAGGTTTTAGCGTCAGAGAGGGTCTGCGTCACACCCCAGGCAGCGTCAGGTTAGTGCCAGTAGCGCTAACACCCACGCATGAAGCATACACCTCCCTTAGTGGTATAGTATCTGAACAGATCAATATCTGATCTGATCATATCTATACTAGCGTCCCCAGCAGTTTAGGGTTCCCAAAAACGCAGCGTTAGCGGGATCAGCCCAGATACCTGCTAGCACCTGCGTTTTGCCCCTCCGTCCAGCCCAGGCCACCCAAGTGCAGTATCGATCGATCGCTGTCACTTACAAAACACAACACACATAACTGCAGCGTTCGCAGAGACAGGCCTGATCCCTGCAACTCCAGTGCTGTAGGAGGTGATTTCACCACCACAGTTAAAAAAAAAAAGCATATATGTCAAAGCATGGGGGCAGCAGGGGCGGAGGAGCGATTTTGCTCCTAATGCCGCGTACATACGGTCGAAATTCCGACGGAGGCTTGCCCGTGGAAAAGTCCGACCATGTGTGTGCGGCATAACTTTTTTGCGGGAGGATGCCCCCATGCTTCGGCATATATAAATGGTGCGTGTATGCCCATCATTAGAAGTGGGTGGATGAAGAGCGGTATTCTAATGGTGGGCATAACCACCGATCAATCTCTTTTTTCGTTCAGCCAACAGGCTGCATGAAAAAAAAAAAGATTACAATACATGTCCAACAAGGACCAGCAACGTACTGGTATGTTGCTGGACTTTGAATGTTTATACCAGAATGATGCCTGCGGGTTTAGGTATCATCTTGGTATCATTCTTTTCAGCCAGCGGCCGGCTTTCATGTAAAAGCAATCCTAGTGGCTAATTAGCCTCTGGACTGCTTTTTCAAGCAGTGGGAGGGAATGTCCCCCCCCCCCCCGGATATAAAAAGCGCCATTGGGAAATCTAGGGTCTAGAAGACCCCAGTTTTTTTTTTAAAAAGTACCTGTCACTACCTATTGCTATCATAGGGGATATTTACATTCCCTGAGATAACAATAAAAATGATAAAAAAAAAAATATGGAAGGAACAGTTTTTAAAAATAAAACAAAAAAGCAAAATTAATAATAAAAAAAAAGCACCCCTGTCCTGCCCTGCTCTTGCCCAATGGCGAACGCAAGCGTCGGTCTGGCGTCATATGTAAACAGCAATTGCACCATGCATGTGAGGTATCACCGCGAAGGTCAGATCGAGGGCAGTAATTTTAGCAGTAGACCGCCTCTGTAAATCTAACGGGGTAACCTGTAAAGGCTTTTAAAAATGTATGTAGTTTGTCGCCAATGCGCGTTTGTGCGAAATTTTAAAGCATGTCGTGTTTGGTATCTATGTACTCGGCCTAAGATGATCTTTTTTATTTCATCAAACATTTGGGCAATATAGTGTGTTTTAGTGCATTAAAATAAAAAAAAAGTGTATTTTTTCCCCAAAAAATGTGTTTGAAAAATCGCTGCGCAAATACTGTGTAGAAAAAAAAATGCAACACCCACCATTTTAATCTGTAGGGCCTTTGCTTTAAAAATATATATAATGTTTGGGGGTTCAACTAGAGGTCGACCGATATGGGTTTTTCTCTGGCCGATGCCGATATTTAAAAATTGGGGCGGCCGATGGCCGATTTTTGTGGCCGATATTTTAGGCCTATTTAAAAAAAAACCTCACCCACTCCACTCCTTGCTTACTCCTGTCACTCTAGCACACACTTGATGTCCTCAGTACAGATGGCACTAGTTGGACCTGGCAGGTGGCACTGGTTTGGAACTGACTGATGGCATTGGCACGGACAGATGGCAATGGCTGGCATTGGCAGGTGGCACTGGTTTGGAACTGACAGATGGCACTATTGGCACTGGCAGGTGGCACCAGCAGGTGGCACTGGTTTGGAACTGACAGATGCCACTAGTTTGGGACAGATGGCACTGATTGGCAGTGGCACTGGCAATTGGAACTGGTTGGCAGTGGCGGGTGGGACTGGCTGGCAGAGGCGGGTGGGACTGGCTGGTGGAACTGGGTGGCACTGGCGGGTGGCACTGATTTGCGGTGGCACTGACAGATGGCACTGATTTGCGGTGGCACTGACAGATGGCACCGATTGGCGGTGGCACTGGCAGGTTTCACACTAAGCCGAGTGTAATTGTAACCAGTGCTGGGACAAGGTCATCCAGCGCCCAGGGCAAAGTGCGCCCCCTCGGGTTCGGACTTGGGCCCCTTTCACACAGGCTTTCCGATCAGGTCTGTCTGTCAGTTTTTCAGGCGGACCTGATCGGAACCTCCATTCACTCCTATGGAGCGGCGGATGTCAGCAGTGACATGTCCGCTGACACCCGATCCTGTCAGTGAAATCCAGACAGATGGAAAGCCTATCGATCCGTTTTCATCCGATCTCCCCATAGAGGAGAGCGGGTCTCTGACAGGTCCATCTCAGCACAGTGAGCGGAGACGGTCCTGTTATTCGCCTGCTCAGCGGGGATCAGAGGAACGATCCCCCACTGAGTAATGTTTGTGAAATGCACTATAATAGTACTTAAAGTGTTGCACTGCAGCAACCTGAGAGTAATGGGTGCACACATATGGGGTAGTGGTCAGTGGTGCCAATTTGGAAATGTGGAAAGGAAGTCCAAGACCCTTTTCTAAAAATGTCCTGTACCAAACCACATGTGTGATGAGTGGGGGTGCCTTTAACTATCAATGGCACTGCTGTGTATCTACTAAAGGACAGTGCGCTTCTGTGTTTGTCAAGAAAACCACAATTTTGTGCATGATTCTGGCTGCGCGTGAACCTAGCCGTATAGCGGTTTCACACTGGTGCGCTTTGGTTTGACCACAGTGCAATTGTATGTGTGATTTACAGTGCCTTGCGAAAGTATTCGGCCCCCTTGAACTTTTCATCCTTTTGCCACATTTCAGGCTTCAAACATAAAGATATAAAATTTTAATTTTTTGTGAAGAACCACCAACAAGTGGGACACAATTGTGAAGTGGAACGAAATCTATTGGATATTTTAAACTTTTTTTAGCAAATCAAAAACTGGTGCGTGCAAAATTATTCGGCCCCTTTACTTTCAGTGCAGCAAACTCACTCCAGAAGTTCAGCGAGGATCTCTTAATGATCCAATGTTGTCCTAAATGACTGATGGTGATAAATAGAATCCACCTGTGTGTAATCAAGTCTCTGTATAAATGCACCTGCTCTGTGATAGTCTCAGGGTTCTGTTGAAAGCGCAGAGAGCATCATGAAGACCAAGGAACACACCAGGCAGGTCCGTAATACTGTTGTGGAGAAGTTTAAAGCCGGATTTGGATACAAAAAGATTTCCCAAGCTTTAAACATCCCAAGGAGCACTGTGCAAGCGATCATTTTGAAATGGAAGGAGTATCAGACCACTGCAAATCTACCAAGACCTGGCTGTCCCTCTAAACTTTCATCTCAGACAAGGAGAAGACTGATCAGAGATGCAGCCAAGAGGCCCATGATCACTCTGGATGAACTGCAGAGAACTACAGCTGAGGTGGGAGAGTCTGTCCACAGGACAACAATCAGTCGTACACTGCACAAATCTGGCCTTTATGGAAGAGTGGCAAGAAGAAAGCCATTTCTCAAAGATATCCATAAAAAGTCTTGTCTAAAGTTTGCCACAAGCCACCTGGGAGACACACCAAACATGTGGAAGAAGGTGCTCTGGTCCGATGAAACTAAAATCGAACTTTTTGGCCACAATGCAAAACGATATGTTTGGCGTAAAAGCAACACAGCTCATCACCCTCAACACACAATCCCCACTGTCAAACATGGTGGTGGCAGCATCATGGTTTGGACCTGCTTTTCTTCAGCAGAGACAGGGAAGATGGTTAAAATTGAGGGGAAGATGGATGCAGCCAAATACAGGACCATTCTGGATGAAAACCTGTTGGAGTCTGCAAAAGACCTGAGACTGGGACGGAGATTTATCTTCCAACAAGACAATGATCCCAAACATACAGCAAAATCTACAAAGGAATGGTTCACAAATAAACGTATCCAGGTGTTAGAATGGCCAAGTCAAAGTCCAGACCTGAATCCAATCGAGAATCTGTGGAAAGAGCTGAAAACTGCTGTTCACAAACGCTCTCCATCCAACCTCACTGAGCTTGAGCTGTTTTGCAAGGAAGAATGGGCAAGAATTTCAGTCTCTCGATGTGCAAAACTGATAGAGACATACCCCAAGCGACTTGCAGCTGTAATCGCAGCAAAAGGTGGCTCTACAAAGTATTAACGCAAGGGGGCCGAATAATTTTGCACGCCCCACTTTTCATTTTTTTCTTAGTTAAAAAAGTTTAAAAAATCCAATAGATTTCGTTCCACTTCACAATTGTGTCCCACTTGTTGGTGATTCTTCACAAAAAATTAAAATTTTATATCTTTATGCCTGAAATGTGGCAGAAGGATGAAAAGTTCAAGGGGGCCGAATACTTTCGCAAGGCACTGTACTTGCAGTTTAAGGCCTCATGCCCACTGGCGTTTTTACAGCTGCGTTTTTTTGCAGCTTAAAAACGCCTGTCCATGTTATTGTAAATATTTTTATTTTTTTTTTTAAAAACCCGTCGGAGCTAAAAACGCGACCGCGCGTTAGTGCGCGTTTTTGCGCGTTTTTTGACGCTCGCGTTTTTTTCTGCCTAATTCTGACGCTGAGGAACGCACTGGTCCTGGGTTTTTTTTACAGCTTAAAAACGTCTATGCTATTTGCAGCTCAAAAACGTCTAGGTGGGCATGAAGCTATAGACTAACATAGACAGGCGTTTTTAAGCTGTAAAAAACGCGGCTGTAAAAACGTCCGTGGGCATGAGGCCTTAGGTGTGCTCCTGATGAATTCTAGTGGACGGTGTGTTTTCTTATTGCGCATCAAAGATGCAGCATGCAAGACTGTAATTTGCTTTCGTGAAAACAGACAGTCTAATAGAATTGAATGGGAGCGCACCTAAAACTCTGGGTAAACCGCATATACAAATCGCACTGTGGCCAGACCACAGCACACCAGTGTGAACCTACTATTAGCCCCCGTTCACATTGACTGTGGCTTTGAAATTGTGCGACTTAACCTGAAATCGCACAATTTCAGAGCTGCATCTCAGTGCGACTTTGGGTTGCGACTTTGAAGACATCTGTGTGGCTATTGAAGTCACACCCTAAATCGCAAAAGTAGTGCATGTACTACTTTTTCAAATTTATGCGGCAACTCAAAGTCAGTGTCGCATTGATTTGAACAGTGCCTTGCCGGCAATAGGATGGGACATGACAAATTGCATGACAAATTGCTACAATGTGAAGGGGGGAGGGGGTTAAGATATTATAAAAGAGGATCAGTGAGGAGGTTGGGGTGCTAAACGTATGTGCTAATGTCTTCATTAGTGACAAAATGCAGGGAATGTGCTAGGCTGCATGGTGGGGACAGGACAACTATGAGAGCTAAAAGCAAACTGGGATGGAAAGGGTGTAAGATCTGTGTGTGGAACACTGAGCTGAGACAGGACAGGAGGCAGCATGATAAGTGCAGTGAAGATTTATGGAGAGGACAGCAGATAAGATATGGAAAAATGAACTAGGCAGGGGAGCAAGGATGGTGCTGACTTACTGTGTGATCATGCAGCAAGGCAGAGAGAGAAAAGTGTAGACAGGGAGGAGCTGCCTGGACTGACCATAGTAAAAGTAACAAGGAAGAGAAGTGATCTGCTACACTGCCCCCCCTCCCCCCCTACTCCCGACATCAAGCTGACAGCTCCTCTCTATCTCTCTCTCCCTCCTCTCTGTTCACACACTCAGCGCGGCACTTGATGCTGCCAGAGCTGCTGAGTGTGGAGAAGGAAGGACAGGAGGGACAGCCAGTGTAAAATATCGGCCTAATTTTGATAATAATCGGCCGAAGCCGATTTATCAAAAATGGCCAAATATCGGCCGATATATCGGCCAGCCGATATATCGGTCGACCTCTAGGTTCAACATAATTTTCTTGCAAAAAAAAAAATTTTTCATGTAAACAAAAAGTGTCAAAAAGGGCTTCGTCTTCAAGTGGTTAGAAGAGTGGATGTAAGCTTCCTAATGTTGTGTATAAAATGCCAGAACAGTTCAAAACCCCCCCAAATGACCCCATTTTGGAAAGTAGACGCCCCAAGCTATATACTGAGAGGCATGTTGAGTCCATGGAATATTTTATATGTTGACACAAGTTGCGGAAAAAAGACAATTTATTTTTTATTTTTTTGCACAAAGTTGTCACTAATTGTTATATTGCTCAAACATGCCATGGGCATATGTGGAATTACACCCCAAAATACATTCTGTTGCTTCCCATGAGTACGGGTATACCACATGTGTGAGACTTTTTGAGAGCCTAGCCGCGTACGGGACCCCAAAAACCAAGCACCGCCTTCAGGCTTTCTAAGGGTATAAATTTTTGATTTCACTTCTCACTGCCTATCACAGTTTCGGAGGCCATGGAATGCCCAGATAGCACAAAACCCCCCCAAATGACCCCATTTTGGAAAGTAGACACCCCAAGCTATTTGCTGAGAGGTATTGTGAGTATTTTGCAGATCTCGCTTTTTGTCACAAAGTTTTGAAAATTGAAAAAAAAAAAATATTTTCTTTCTTCATTTTCAAAAACAAATGAGCTGTAAAATACTTACCATGCCTCTCAGCAAATAGCTTGGGGTGTCTACTTTCCAAAATGGGGTCATTTGGGGGGGTTTTGTGCTGTCTTGGCTTTTTATGGCCTTCGAAACTGTGATAGGTATTGAGGAGTGAAATCAAAAATTTGTGCCTAGAAATCCTGAAGGCGGTGCTTGGTTTTCGGGGTCCCGTACGCGGCTAGGCTCCTAAAAAGTCCCACACATGTGGTATCCCCGTACTCAGGAGAAGCAGCAAAATGTATTTTGGGGTATAATTCCACATATAACCATGGCACGTATGAGCAATATATCATTTAGTGACAACTTTTTGTAATTTTTTTTTTGTCTCTATTCAATCATTTGGGACAAAAATAAAAAATAATCAATGGGCTCAACAGGCCTCTCAGCAATTTCCTTGGGGTGTCTACTTTCTAAAATGGGGTAATTTGGGTGGGTTTTGTGCTATTTTGGCATTTTATGGCCTTCGAAACTGTGATAGGTAGTGAGGAGTGAAATCAAAAATTTGCGCCCTTAGAAATCCTGAAGGCGGTGCTTGGTTTTCGGGGGCCCGTACGCGGCTAGGCTCCCAAAAAGTCCCACACGTGGTATCCCCGTACTCAGGAGAAGCAGCAAAATGTATTTTGGGGTGCAATTCCACATATAACCATGGTATGTGTGATCAATATATCATTTAGTGACAACTTTTTGGATTTTTTTTTTTTTTTTAGTCATTATTCAATCACTTGAGACAAAAAAAAAAAATATTCAATGGGCTCAACATGCCTCTCAGCAATTTCCTTGGGATGTCTACTTTCCAAAATGGGGTCATTTGGGGGGGGTTTTGTACTGCCCTGCCATTTTAGCACCTCAAGAATTGAGATAGGCAGTCATAAATTAAAAGCTGTGTAAATTCCAGAAAATGTACCCTAGTTTGTAGACGCTATAACTTTTGCGCAAACCAATAAATATACGCTTATTGACATTTTTTTTACTAAAGACATGTGGCTGAATACATTTTGGCCTAAATGTATGACTAAAAGTGAGTTTAATCGATTTTTCTTATAACAAAAAGTAGAAAATACCATTAAAAGAAAGCTCTATTTGTGGGAAGAAAAGGACGCAAATTTCGTTTGGGTACAACATTGCATGTCAGCACAATTTACAGTTAAAGCAGCGCAGTGCAAAATTCTGAAAACAGCTCTGGTCCTTTAGCTACCAAATGGTTCGGGGCTTAAGTGGATAAAAAAAGCTTTCATTTTAAAAATCTTAACTTTTTATTACTTTTTCTTCACAAAAGAAAAAAAAAAAAAAAAAACATACTGTAATTGTTTGCAACCAGCTACTTAATTTTGGTGTGTATTTACTTATTTATTTTTTTTATTGCTCCTAGCTTTTTAAAAGACACAAACAAATGCAGCAGCTCAGTATTCATTAGGCCCTGGTTCACACCCGTGTAGGTTTGATTTTATGCTACTTGATTTCAAATCCATGCAATATATCACAAACTAACAAATGGCATGGGAGTCAGTGGTCACTGGCAGTATTGAAGATAAATCATGATAAATGTATGAATAAAGTCCATACGGTCCTTTGTGGTGGGGAGAAGTCAATGGAGAGATCCCTGGAAGAATTAATCCATGAGCGGATGGGGATGGCATTCACAATATCACAGGCAGCTCTTCCAGCATGAAGTGGGGATTCTCTCAGTTAGGACAAAAACAGCAAAGGGAGGGCGTCAAGCGAGTTAAAATCAATCGCACTTTATTTAAAATCCCTTACATCAAAGTGTCTTGTGAGCAGCATACAGGATTGATGTGGATTGCCATGCAGGCAAGCAGCTGTCAGGATTGAATGGAGGACTGCTGGAAAACAAGCTTGGACCTGCCGCTCAGAGTTGTAACACCGGCAATGTTTGGAGCACTCACGCGCCACTGACAGCCAAGACACAAGCGAGGGAGGGGGTGTGCTGCAGCACGTTTCCGAAGGCCCTCCTATGGAGGGGAAAATTTAAGCTGTGAGATGGAGAACCCAAGGGCCAATCAGCATTTAGACTGGGCGGAGCAAGCTGCCCAATAATAAAAAGCATAATAAAAAGCAGTACTGGCCGGATTAATGCCATATAAACCAAAATTGCAGCGTGTGTGTGACCGCACAGCAATAATACACCCTTGGCATAATCGGCTATAGAGCAAAATCATGGTTGGAATTGTCATCCGGTTTCCGTAATAGGTTTCCTTCTTTCCCTCTAATTTGTGGGATGTATGTTGACCGATTTTATTTTTTTTTCTTTTAATTTCCAAGCTAGCAATTTGCTACACTTATCTCCCAATTCGTAATTTACTTAACCTTCCTCTTTGTATTATTGCATGGGCTTTGAAGCGCAGGACCTCTGCAAACCTCTTCTCAACTGACCGAGTTCCCTTCCCACAGAAGGTACTTGTGTCTTTTTATGCTGAAGTTCCAATTTCTGAATCTCTTCTAACAATTCCCTGATCAGTTTTTCTCTCTTCTTCAGTATTGATCCATTTTTAATCAAGACTCCCCTGATCACTGTCTTGTGCGCCTCCCACACCATTCCCGGGTCACTTCCCGGTGTATCATTAACTTGGAAATATGCTGTCATTTCTTTAGCCACATCTTCCCTGACTTCAGGGTTCTGTAGCAAGCTCTCATTTAACCGCCATCTTCTTTCTTGGGAGAGAACCGTATTGGATAAGGAGAGGCACAAGCTGATCGGGGCGTGATCCGACCACATTATATTTCCAATCATCACTTCTGATACTAAGGAGATCATATAATGAGGGATCAGAAAAAGGTCTATGCGGGAATACACTTGGTGCGGATTAGAGAAAAAGGTGTAGTCCCTTTCCTCCGCGTGCATTATCCTCCAGATCAGGGTTTCTCAACTCCAGTCCTCAAGGCGCACCAACAGGTCATGTTTTTGGGGTTTCCATTGATTTGCACAGATGATTTGAGCAGTTTCACTGCCTTAGTAATTACCACAGCTGTTTCATCTGCAGGAAATCCCAAAAACATTACCTGTTGATGTGCCTTGAGGACTGGAGTTGAGAAACACTGCTCCAGATATCCACTAATTGCCCTTCGTGTAATTTCCGCAGTATGCCCTTTCTGACCCCCCTGGTATTGATGATGTCCCTTGGGAGGTATCTAGTTTAGGATCCAGAGAGATATTAAAATCTCCCCCCAGGATCAATTTACCCTCTGCAAACTCTGATAGCTCCAAAAGGACCTTCTTCATAAATGAATCTTGATGTACATTTGGTGCATACAACGTGGCCAGTGTCACATTAGTTCCTCCAATATTCCCTTTCAAAAAAGAATCTACCCTTTGGGTCCAAACGTTTATCATGTAATGACCAGGAAAGTCGGTTGGAAATCAGAATTGATGCTCCTTTTGGATTTTGGTTCCTGGTTTCCTGCATGATAAACGCATGGAAAAAAATCTGTTCTGGAGGAGTGGGAGCCCCCTGGTCCTGAAATGCGTTTCCTGCACATAAGCTACATCTGTCCCCAAGCGCCGTAAATCATTCAACAACATCCTACGTTTCTCTGGGACATTAAGTCCCTTGGCGTTTAGGGAAGTTATTTTTATTCCCTCCATCTCTTAAAAAAAAAGAAAAACCCAAGGCATCCCCCTCCCTCTTTCCCTTCCTAAACCCCTAAGGGAAAACACCCATATCTGAACCCTTCCCTAATGGTTCCCGTGGATGAAAACCTAAATTGGGGGTGTTGGTTCGAGCCGGCTAAGGAGCTCCAACTCATCCTCCTCCCCCCGGCTATTGTCCTGAATTTTCCAGATATCAACATCTACATTTTACCTATCTTTATTTACTTTTACCATCCTCTTGTCAGATATACTATTTATCTCATATCTCGCCTTACTTATTACCTGTTACCACTGCCCTCTTACACCTGACTTTTTTAAAAGGGTATCCCTTGAAGAAGCCGAGGCCCCTTCCCTCCCCCTCTTCTCTCTACCCCCTATTGTCCTCCTTATCTTCACGTTCCCAAACCCCCCCAAAACCCCTCTCTTCCGCCATATTTCCCTCTACCTTCCACCCCCCCTCCCTCCCCCATTCTCCTGGGCATGGGCTATATTATATCCCTTCCCTATATTATATCCCTTCCCTTCCCTACCATATTAATTCCAACATTTTCTCTGCAGTTCTATCTTATATCTTCTATAGTTCTACATATACTCTTCTTAGCATTTTTGTTCTGTACCTAACAAAACTATACTGCCGTGTATACAGGGGTAATCCATACCCGACTTCACTATCGAAGTCTCTTTATACAGTAACCCATCTCTCTTCTCTCCAATTCCCTACTCCCCCGTTATTTCCCATCACTTGTCCCCGTCCCTCCCCTCCCCTCTCCGACCCTCCCCTCTCCGACCCTCCCCTCTCCGACCCTCCCCTCTCCGACCCATATTTCAACTATTGCGTGAGTACTTTTAGTACTTCTAATGTGCTTCTCTTGTGAAAAAAAATAATCTATATACATATCTCTACATCTCCATACCTACACCTATATATGTACGTAACACAGAACCACGTACTCCTACGTATACCTACTTATGTAAAAAAATAAAAAAATTAAATAAAAAAAATATACATAATAAATAATCATATCATAATAAATAAAATAAAATGGATAGTAGGGAACATATAATATCTCTGTTTCCCTACTCCATTTCTTGTGCTCCCCTGTGCTTTTTGTGTTAATGATAGTAAATCATGTGCCTCCTATCACCTTTGATCACTTTTATTACCATACTCCAAAGTTTTCATTCAAGTACACTTACATAAACCATCCCACACCCAAAAAAAAAAAGTGTAACGAATTCGTGAACTAAGGGCCCCTCCAAAAAAAAAGACGGGAGGGGCCTATCTAATACAAAAATATATATAAATGGATGAATAAGTAAATTCCTGTGAAATTCCTATCCAATTGTGCAGTCCATGAGGGTCTTATTGGTGGAGGGGCTGGGGGGGGGGGGGGGCAGGGGCCCCTTCTCTTAAGGGCATTTGGGTCTTTATTCCCGCTGATTTTGTTGCTCTTCGTGTTGGGCCTGGCAGGTGTTGTAACCAGTCTGGGACCTCCATTATTTCCATCTCCAAAAAATCAAACAGTTCAGGGAGATCTATAGGTCGGTGTACGACAAATGTCTGTGTATCTTTCTTTATTATTAAAGAGATTGGGTACCCCCACCGATAAGTTCCCCCTGCTTTCCTGATCTTGTCCAATAGAGGGCGTAACATAGCCCTCCTTTGTAGAGTGGCCCGGGATAGATCCGACAATTTTTATTTGAGACCCATTGTATAAAATCTCTCCTGTTTCCCATGCTTCACGGCTTATCAGTTCTTTATGGGCATAACGGTGGAAACAGATAATATCTCTGGGTCTATTCAAATTAACTGAGCAGGGGCCTAGTGCTCTATGTAATATTTCAAATTCAAACGCTTGAGAGGGGGGTGAGGCTACTAGCTGATGGCATATTGCTGTAATAGTTGACTGTAACTTCTCCCTCCCCACCTCTTCTGGGACCCCCCTAAATCTCAGGTTCTTTCGCCTACTACGGTCCTCAATTTCTTCCAGCTTTAAGCTGGATATAATCAGCCCTGGAGGTCTGTAAAGTCTGTGTCTGTTCTAAACATTTAACCCGGTCTTCCAATAATACTAAAGACGTTTCATCATGTTTCAACTTATCTGCCAGTTGCTGAACTTCTTCCCGGACATTCTCCAGGTCTCTGCGGTGGCCCTCTTCAAACCGGGCAAACATTGACTCCATATCAGCACGTGTAGGGAGAGCCTGCATTATGGCTCTCTGAGCTCTGACTCCAGTTCCAGCTCTCCTGATGTAGCAGGTGGCTGACTCCGTACCTCTTGACGGTTCTGCGGCTCCATCTTGTCCTCTCCCCCTCTATCTGCTGGGGCCGAGACAGCCAAAGATACGGGTGGCACTGAGCTTACCACGCTCGGCTCCCCGCACGTCAGTGTACCACGTGACTTCGACTCGCGGTTTCGATTGACGGCCACTCTAGTGAGGGGAAAAAACTGCTGGATCTCAGGCTGGGACGGAGCTTTTAATATTTTCGCCTCCCGTCTCCTCATTCCAAGCAGTGCGCTGTCCGCTCGTATCCTCCGCGTCTTCACGTATCTCCCGGCGGGTACAAAGTGAGTAGCTGCGAGATGGAGAACAAACTGGGCTATGACTGCATCCACATCTCTGTTGCTTAGCCGGGCGGGGAGACGGAGGAGACCGAGTCCTGGAGCGTGTGTCTCTCTACTCCGCCATGCTCAAGCCACACCCCCCTCAATAAAAAAAGGTTTTTAAACGATAAAACAGTATCCGGGGTTTCCTTTTCTCCTGTATATGAGCCAAAAGTGAAGCATTACCAACAGCGCAAAGGGGGACGAGAGACTGCCCAAGAGGGGGTGGAAATTTGGTGAGTGCGGGCTTTATTAGAGCACGGATTGCTGTGATCACCCAATGGAATATAGCAACGCTTTTTTCACCTGGCACAAAGCACAAACTGAATTACTCAGCAGCACTTGAGAAAGAGACTTGATTGATTTTTTGCACGAGTTGTCTATATGCTTCTATATTAATTTAATTATTGCACATTTTTGATTTATTGAATATTTGCAGCACTATTTTGCCAATTTGCACATATGGTTTTACATTCTTTTTGCTTCAGGATTTGCACATAAGATTATTATAAGGCATTTTTTGCACAGCACCTATGCACTTTGCACAGGTTTTTTAATTATCAGTGTCATTTTTAATATTGGTGTCCTATTTATTTTTATATAATTTTTCACTATGGCATCTTGTTTTGAGTATCAAACAGCACACTGCTAACCAGCAGCACATTTAATAATTTGTTTAATTATCTGATTAAGGGTCCTTTATAGAATAGCGCTAATCCTACTTTCTCTTATCGTCCATGGACTGACACAGCTGGATACTGTAAACGTGTGGGTATATGTCCCTGCTCGCAGGAGAAGATCTAGGCAGAATGTTAGATATTAGAAACATTCTAGAACAAACCAGAGGTGAACAGCCCCGCCCAGGGGGTGGTCCCTCCGGATATTACCCTCCCACCTGCAGTCAGCAGACCTCAGTTTTTTTCTGCCTAGCAGAAGAAGACGTGGCTCTCTCAGGAGCCAGTCTCCTGGAAGATTTTACTTTTAAATTTTATTCCTTTGGGAATTTAATTTAATTTAATTTTAGACCTTCAATCAACTGTCGGCTGGGCAACAGGTTGGGTACACTGGTATCCTCATAGTCTTCCCTGTCCAACCATCGAGCGTGCTGATCCTCGCCTTGTGTGTGTGAGACTCAGTTCACGACATGCGCCATGACTCCAGGGGTGGCCGGGTTGCTTTCATGCTCCCGCGGTCCTCTCAAGATTGAACAGTACCTGACTGACTGCATCTCTCGCGGTGGACCGGGCCGACAGCTACGCAGTACTGCTCTGTGATAGGTCTGTCTGAAACAAGCCAGTGGGTCCCTGAAAGGGACGGGTAAGTAGTCTCTCCTACTGCAGGTGAGTACATGCTGGCTGTGTTTCTTTATATGGGGGAGGTTTCTCCCTGTGTCCCACCTGTTATGCTGCTCTCTGCACCCTGTACTGGTGCTGTGCTGTGCTGTGGGGTGCTTGGGGGTCACTCTGGCCTGGCTGGGCGCTCATGTCTGCAGTTTTTTCTGGTGTGCGAGGTGATTATTGCGTGCGCCATTAGCGCTGTTTGAGGGGGTTAATGCGTGCGCCATTAGCGCGCATTAGAGCTTTGAATTTCGCGCTCGGTGGCCATCTTGGCATGGTTCAATGACGCAGTTATAGCTGCGGCCGGCGGCCATTTTCTTGCGGCCACCGCGCATTTATTTTCGGTTCTAGCGGCGACGCAAATCCCCTCACAATCTCCTCACAGACTGAGCGGTCCTTAAGGGTTGGCGAGTCCTCTGGGTATCCCCTCCTCAGCCTCAGCGTAGCCAGTGGGTGGACTGTATATTCACTGTAATAGTGTATAGGTCTCAGAGGGTGGCGTTATGGAGTCTGATAAACCTGCTCTCCACACTTGCCTGGGGCAACTGGCAGTGCTGCACATTGTCAGAATGGAAGCGTTGTGCGAGCAAAAGGAGCTATAAGCAACCTCTCCCCACAAAAATCTTTAGTGTAGGAGTGCTCTGATTTAGATATGGGCCTAGCTACTGTGCTCAGGACTCTAGCTCTGAATATTTAATGTTTATGAACAGGACATTCCCTTGTGAGGAAGACTCCAGTTCTGTGTCAGTGAATGACAGGGCGCTTGTAAGTGATCTCATTCATGATGTGAGGAACACTCTCAAGCTGGAATTGCTGTGACAAGCCTTTCTTTTACACAGCTTCCTCACTGTTTTCCTCACATGCTGCCTCGAGCAGCATGGATGATACAGTGGTACACAGTGTTCCCTCCCCTGGTCGGTGCAGCATGGTGGGGGAAGGGGGGGGGGAGGACTTTATTCATTTATGTCTCTAGTCCCTGTGAGCCTTCTGTGTGATATCCTGAGGCAACATTTCCCGCCATTTCCTAGGGAACGCTTTGAGCTCTGACAGACACACGGTCTGAGGATCAGAGGTTACCGGTTACCTGCATGCTGCTTTGGCAGCACAGTCAAGCAGGTTGGAATGATACAGAGAAGATTATGCGCCTCTGCGCCATAATTTAAACTCATCCTATACCTCTACACTGCATACATTCACAGTGTATGTATGTGTTATTGGTCTCTGTGTGGGTGTCCCCCCACGTTCCAATGCTGTGTTTCAGTGCCATACATGATATAAATGTACAAAATATGTTCATGCACGACTCCAGATACATTCACAGTATATGTATGTATTATACTCTATGGGTCGGCGCGGGTTTCCGTGGGGGGCTCCGGTGTCCTCCCGCGCTCTCATGGTATGTGCGCTTCGGCTCTCTGCACAGTATAGACATGTTTGTTGCACATACTATACATGTTTACAGTATGGGTATACTGTTTGCGTGGGGTTCCTCCGGGTACTCCGGTTTCCCCCCACGCTCCAATGGAAATGCACAGCATAAACATGTGCAATATGTTGATTCACATGCTATCATTCCTACACGGTATCTGTGTGCTGTCTGCGTGGCGTTCTTCCGGGTGTTCCGGTTTCCTCCCATGCGCTGACCGTATGTGCGCCTTTGGCCTTCTGCACAGTTAAACATGTTCAATGTTTATCACGCATGCTATAATACCTACACGGTATGTGTAGGCAGTCTGTGTGGTTTTCCTCTGGGTACTCCGGTTCCCTCCAGCACTCCATTAGTATGGGCGCTTCGGCGCTATGCACAGTCTAAATTTGTGCAATTGGATATCCACATACTAACATACCTACCCGGTATGTCTGTGCAGTCTGCGTGGGTTTCCGCCCACGCTACATGACATGCATGCCTTTGGTGCAATACACGGTGTAAACATACACATTATGTTTATACACTACACTAAATACATTCACAGTAGTTGTAGGTATTGCATTCTCTGAGTATGCGTGTGGTACTTCGGTCCCTCCCACGCGCCAACAGTGTGCGCGCCTTCGGTGCTATGCACACATGGGCTTGTGCAAAATGTTTAGCACACATACTATAATAAAATAAAGAAAAGTTGCGCTGAAATTTGATATGAGTAATGTACCCTATATAACAATAATAGTGGTATATCATTACATGAAAAGTGTCCAATTCATAAGTGAAAAAATCAATACGTGATCAAAAAGTGAATAAATCAATCTAAACCAACAGTGATAATAAATGTTATTTAAAGTTCTTTGTTTCAAAGGAAAGTCCAAAAAAACAACAACTTTCTGGTGCAGTGTAACCAAATCCACAGTGCCACAACGATGGGAAAACGTGATGATAGAAAAACACCTCCACCTCTAGCAAACACAGCCACTTACCAGATGGAACTGATCTTATTACAAGAGATCGAACTCGCATGGGCTAATAACCCAGCCTGGGGTTCTTTACGATATACACCGCAGCATACATCAAACAGCTTGCGGGGATGCGAATTCCAGCCAATAATGCTCAAGGTCTCGCCACATGTAATAACGAATGAATACGCATAGCGTAAAATCCTTTAAACTTTTTTATTCGCAAACAATAAAACCACACTTACGATTGTGTAGATGAGTGTAAGCATAAAACAATAGAGCCGGCCGGCTCCTTGATGTGCAGCCCGTATCTTCCGGGTCTGTGGTAAAACGCGGTGACGTCAGAACGTCGTGCCTCCCAACGTTTCGTCACAAAAGGGACGTGTTCACGGGATACGGGCGGCGCTCTGAATCACCGCTTAAAATAGCAAAGAACAATGGTGCAGCCTCGCTGCAAATCACGAACAGCCACCATGACGCCATCCTAACTGATGGAAACGATTTAAACCTACATTAAGTAGCGTATATAGATATGGGCAAATAGCGTAACAGCAAATGGAATCGGCTCATCGCACCTTCCGGTCGACATCTGACACGACTCGCTGGGGGAATGGATTACCAAATACCCCAACTGTACTGTAAAGTGCAAATCTAAGCAATCATATTTAAGAGGTCTTGTCATGCTTTTTTTTCTATTACAAGGGATGTTTACATTTACATGTAATAGGAAAAAAGTGACACCATTTTTTTTTTTTTAAAAGAACAGTGTAAAAAAATAAAATAAAAGGTAAAATAAATAAGAAATAAAAAATGAAATGCACCCTGTCCCGCCGAGCTCGCGTGCAGAAGCAAACGCATACGTGAGCAGCGCCGCATATGAAAACGGTGTTCAAACCACACATGTGAGGTATCGCCGCGATCTGTAGAGCGACAGCAATGATTCTAGCCCTAGATCTCCTCCAACTCAAAACATGCAATCTGTAGAATTTTTTTAAACATCGCCTTTTCTAAGATTTCTAAGGGTAAAAGTTTGTCACCATTCCACGAGCGGGCACAATTTTGACGCGTGACATGTTGGGTATCAATTTAATCGGCATAACATTATCTTTCACAATATAAAAAAATGGGTTAATTTTACTGTTGTCTTATTTTTTATTTAAAAAAGTGTATTTTTTCCCAAAAAAGCGCGCTTGTAAAACCGCTGCGCAAATGCAAAGTATTACAAAGCATGACAAAGTATTGCAACGACCGCCATTTTATTTTCTAGGGTGTTAGAAAAAAAATTATATAATATTTGGGGGTTCTGAGTAATTTTCTAACAAAAATAATGTTTTTAACTTGTAAGCAACAAACCTCAGAAAGAGGCTCGGTCCTTAAGTGTTTACCAATCAAGTCATACAGGCAGAAGGAGGTGCAGAGGAGGGAGCATCCCTCTGGGAATTCCAAGCCCTTTGGTGCAAACAGTGCTGGACAGCGAAGTTCCCCAAAATACCATCCACAATGCCACTTTCGCAGACCGTCTCTGTGCTGCCGATTCAATAGCAGCTCCCACTCCAGCTCCTACCCCACGGCCTCCAAGTCCCAAGCATTCAAGCTGCATGGGGCGGGGTCAGAGCGTCACTGATGCTCCGGCCACGCCCCTCCTGGCTGTGAATAATGGGTATCGTTTTGCATGGCGTGCCGCTGCCAGCCTGCTTCCCTGTGTATCCATCGCTCTGTGCCATCATGGGGCCCACAATTTCTGGGCAGCGAGGGCTCAAGGAGCAGCTGCTTTCAGGGAAGTGTTACAAGCTGCCTCCCCCGCGCCATTGATGTTCCCGCTGATCCAATCGACTTGACAAATGAGTACTTGTTTACAAACTAAGCTGCAAGGGGACAGGAAAAGTACAGGGGCCCCCCATGCAGCTGGGGCCCCTGGGCAGTGCCCAGGTGTGCCCACTCATTAAGACAGCCCTGCCGGCAAGCACTTCACAGGGATTGAACGCAACAATAGCCAGAGAGACCTAGTGTTATACGAGGAACCGGACTTAGAAAGAGTTCCTAATCATGTGAAAAAAAAGACTTGGAAATAAAGAAAACAAAAAAAAAAACGCTGACACCACAGACCTATAAAACTGATGAACGTCATGGTATCCTACAGGAGGGAAACCAGATCACATCTCTGGGGACACCCAAAGAATCAGGTCTCACGACCCCAAGTGAAGAAAAAACATGATGACATGGAACCCCACTGGTAATGTCTAATACGATAGTCGACAACCTCTAGTGGTGCCTAATAAAAATTACACACTAGTTCCCATAGGCAAATTTAAAATGATATCCTACAGGAAGAGGAACCCAATTCCATCACTGAGGATGCCCGTATTACCAGGTTTTACAACCCCTAGTGTTGGAAAAGGTATATGGATACTAAAAGAAAATAATAAAACTAAGGTCCAAACCCCGTGGGTGTCTGGTTGCATTAATCTAAGGCCTCTGATGGTACCTAATAAAAAGTAACGGATTCCAAAATTAATAAATTAGTGTCAACAGATAAATATCTGAAATAACCCACATTCAAAATGTGGTGTCAGCAGACATATCTGTATCACCCACTGGATATAAATGAATATAACCCTTGCCTGTTTGGACAGTAGAGATCAAAATGTATTATTTATTTAAAAATATTATGGATTTAAAAATAAAATTTAAATTTTAGAAACAATCTAAGCGATGTTAGAATAAGCTCAGAACAGGTTAACAGATGTAGGAAATATGAATTCAATAATTAATAACCTGTGTATCCATGCCATTTCTAATTTAGACAGTTCTCTAACTAGAGAACTGCCCCTCCAATGGATGCTAAATTTGTCAATCCCTATGAACAGAGTGTTGGCCTCTCCGACATTAGTGATGCCCTGTGAGGTTTTGAAAGAAGTAAAACTTCTTAGTGGGAAGATCCATGACATTAGGGGCAACCCCTTCTCTAAGCTAGGGAACCCCTCTAAAAATCACCTGTGGATCTGTTGGTAGAAAGGTCTTAATGACCCTATCATTCCTCAACAGATGCCAATGTTTACTAATGATGTTCTTTATTTGGTAATGTTGGGTAGAAAAGGTGGTGATAAAGGGTACCGTGGGTGCCCCCTTCCTTTCCTGCTTCCTAGAACCACCTTCTAATAGGGTGGACCTATCTATCTTACCCACTTGTTCAATCATATCCCGTAAAAAGTCAGAATCGTAACCTTTTTTCCCTCTAGTCTTTTTTAAAATGTCTGCTTGAGGCTTATAGTCCTCCACCTCTGTGCAGTTGCGTCTCATCCTTACAAACTGGCTTTTGGGGACTGACTTAAGCCAGGAGTCATGATGGCAACTGCCAAGAGGTATAAAGGCATTTTGGTCCGTCTTTTTAAGATAAGTCACAGTATTAAAATTGTCTCTCCCTTTGGATATTGTTAAATCCAGAAAATTGTTTTTTTCTTGATTGGCCCCATAGACAAATCTTATCCCCCTATTGTCGTTAATGGAGGTAAATAATTCCTCCAATTGGGGACCCGTGCCATTCCACAGGAGGAGGAGGTCATCGATATAGCTTGCCAAAAAGGTCAAATGGGGACTTCGGGTTCTTATAAATAATGTCCTCCTCCCATTTGGCCATAAACAAATCGGCCAAACTGGGGGCATACTTTGCCCCATGGCTACCCCACGTTACTGTTGATAGTATTGGTTATCAAACTAGAAATAATTATGGTTCGCTGCGGATTCCAGGAGTTCCATAATGAATGCCTGTTGTTGCCTTGGCACTTTCGGTAAAATCTCAAGTAATATTTAACTGCTGCTAAGCCCAAACTATGCGGTATGATGGTGTACAGAGATGTAACATCCGCTGTCACCAACCAAGTATGTTCCTTGGGTTTGAGTTGAGAAAGCAAATTGATTACATGTCTCGTATCCTTCAAATAGGATGGAACCTGCTGCACCAAAGGCTGGAGAAAAAAATCTATATACTTGCCCACCCGGGACGTATTCAAATCTATGCCACTGACGATCGGACATCCTGGGGGGCAAGTAAGGCTCTTATGTATCTTGGGCAGACAGTAGAGGATGGGAACTCGCCGTGCCTTGGGTATCGAGAAGGTTTGTTTGTTTGTTTATTTTTTTGTCAAGAATGTTAAACTCAAAACCCTTTTGGACCAACCCTTCCAATGTTTTCTTATATTTTATAACTGGATTCCCATGTAGGAGGATGTAGGTGTCCCGATCATCCACTATTTTATGCATTTCTTTGAGATAGTCACATCTGTCCAATACTACAATTCCCCCACCCTTATTCGCAGGGCAGATGACTAGAGCTTTATTATTGCATAATGCATCCAATCCCTCTTCTAAGTTTTTTTTTTTACTCATTTTAAAATTTGTGATTTTTAATGGATTCTAGATCCCTTAAGACGACATCCCTGAAAACTCAAGGATGAGGCTAGAACACTTAGAGGATTAAAGCGGAGGTCCACACAAAAATGGAACCTCCGCTGTCCGGATTCCTCCCACCCTCTGGTGTCACATTTGGCACCTTTCATGGGGGAGGGGGGAGCAGATACCTGTCTAAGACAGGTATTTGCACCCACTTCCGGGCATAGACCCCTGCATTATCTGCGGGTGTCTACGCCACGTCCGGCACTCCCCTGCTGTCTTCTGGGAGACACACGGGTCCCAGAAGACAGCAGGGACCAGTGGCATTGCGCAGCGCGAGTCGCGCAATGCGCAGTAGGGAACCAGGAAGTGAAGCCACAAGGCTTCACTTCCTGATTTCCTTACCGAAGATGGCGTCAGCAGCATCCGAGAGATGGGTCGGCCTCGGTTTCCGATATCACGGGCGCGCTGGACAGGTAAGTGTCCTTATTTTAAAAGTCAGCAGCTGCAGACTTTTAAACAGACAGACAACATGGATTCATGAAAGACAGAAGTTGCCAGACAAACCTGATTTCTTTTTATGAAGAGGTAAGTAAAACCTTGGACAGAGGGGTGGCTGTAGGCGTGATATACTTGGATTTTGCAAAAGCGTTCGATACAGTTCTACACACACGGCTCATGCGTAAGGTAAAGTCTACAGGATTGGAAATATCAGTTTGTAAATGGATAGAAAACTGGCTAAAAGACAGAATTCAGAGAGTAGTGGTTAATGATTCTTACTTTGAATGGTCTAAGGTTCTCAGTGGTGTACCTCAAGGTTCAGTGCTGGGACCCTTACTTTTTAATATCTTTATAAATGATATTGGGTCTGGGATCAAAAGTAACATTTCTGTCTTTGCAGATGACACCAAGCTATGCAGTGGAATAACATCCTTACAGGATGTCGCCAATTTACAAACCGACTTCAATGCTCTAATTGGGCGACTATGTGGCAGATGAGGTTTAATGTTGATAAATGTAAAATTATGCACTTGGGGGCTAAGAATATCAATGCATCATACATACTACTGGGAGTACAACTGGGGGGATCCGTAGTGGAGAAGGATCTGGGGGTTTTGGTAGATCATAAGCTCAATAATAGCATGCAATGCCAAGCTGCGGTTTCCAAAGCGAGCAAAGTCCTTTCTTGTATTAAGAGAGGTATGGACTCCAGAGAGAGAGATATCATTTTGCCCCTGTTCAAATCATTTAGTAAGACCTCATCTGGAATAAACAGTTCAGTTTTGGGCACCAGTTCTCAAAAAGGATATTGGGGAACTGGAGAAAGTGCAGAGAAGGGCAACTAAACTGATAAGAGGCATGGAGGAGCTCAGCTATAAGGAAAGATTAGAGGAACTGAATTTATTCACTCTTAAGAAGAGGAGAATAAGGGGGGATATGATTAACATGTACAAATATATAAGGGGTCCATATAGTGAACTTGGTGTGGAGTTATTCACTTTACGGTCAACACAAAAGACAAGGGGGCACTCTTTACGTCTAGAGGAAAAAAGATTTCATCTCCAAATACGGAAAGGTTTCTTCACAGGAAGAGCTGTGAAAATGTGGAACAGACTCCCTCCAGAGGTGGTTCTGGCCAGCTCATTAGATTGCTTTTAAGAAAGGCCTGGATACTTTCCTAAATGTACATAATATAAGTACTAACATTTATAGGTAAAGTTGATCCAGGGTAAATCCGATTGCCTCTCGGGGGGATCAGGAAGGAATTTTTTCCCCTGCTGTAGCAAATTGGATCATGCTCTGCTGTTTTTTTTTTGCCTTCCTCTGGATCAACTGTGGGTATATGGGATTGTACGATATTTTTTTTTTTTTTTTTTTATGGTTGAACTGGATGGACTTTGTCTTTTTTCAACCTGACTAACTATGTAACTATGTACCTCTAGGTAATGACGGGACACAGGGTGTTTAGGGAACCCAGTCAAAATATTTGTGATGTGTTCATTGAGTCTCACTTTTAGGGGTCGTTTAGTCCTGCCCACATATTTGGAGCCCGCAGGGGCACTGCAGGAGGTAAACGACCCCCTCAGTAGAACACGTCACGAAAGTCTTGATGGTAAATTCAGATCCAGTGCTAGTGGAAGTAAAGGTATGGGTGCGTCTATGTAAACAGCCACTCAGAGAACACACCCTACATTTCCTGCACTGATAAAAAAATCTACCAAACCTTCAAAGAAACCCCTCCTAACGGGGGTGGGGGATCCAAAATATTGGGAGCCACTCTCCATCTGAGGGATGGAGCCACCTTATATATAACCCGTGGTCTATCAGGAATAGTAGACCCCAAGACCAGGTCATTTGTGAGAATATGCCAATGTTTGGCTATAAGGTTCTTAACATCCTGGTGTTGGATAGAAAAAGTTGTAATAAACGGGATAGGAGGGGGCCCACCAACTCTGGGTGGCCTATCCTTAAGAAGCTCCCCTCTATCTAGGCCCGCCAAATTTTTAAGAGTTTGTTTTAAGGAGGTATGTGTGTAACCCTTATCCAAAAAACGTTGTGTCAAAACCTCAGCCTGAGATAGGAACTCACTATTATCAGAGCAGTTCCTTTTCAGGCGGAGATACTGGCTCTTAGGTACTGAATCAAGCCAGTTTTTGTGGTGACAACTACCGACAGGAATATAGGAATCCCTGTCGGTGCCTTTGAAGAAAGTAGAGGTAGTAAACTGGTTATCTCTAATGCCAATACATAAGTCCAAGAAATTTATCTTAGACTGGCTCGCCTCAAAGTTAAGAAGAATACCTCTAGTATTCTGATTAAGCTCGGCAATGAATCTATCAAGATCACCCTGATCGCCATCCCATAGGAGGAGGATGTCGTCTATATACCTGGCCCACAGCGCCACCTGGGGTCGCTGTTGGGCATAGACGACATCCTCCTCCCATAGTGCCATAAACAAATTTGCCAAACTGGGGGCATATTTTGCCCCCATGGAGATCCCTCTATCTTGTCTATAGAACTGTTGATCGAACCAAAAGTTGTTATGTGAGGCCGCAAAGGGCAACAGTTCCAAGATAAACACAATCTGCTCATCAACCAAACCGCAGTCTCGTCTCAGATAATACTCAACGGCGAAAAGGCCTAGGTCGTGTGGTAGGACCGTAATATGATGATGTGACATCAGCTGTCACTAGCCACATCCCAGATGCTGGGGTGTGCTCGGCCAATAGGTTAATCACTTGACATGAATCCCTAATGTATGATGGCATTTTGAAAACTAGGGGTTGTAAATAAAAATCGATATACCTGCCCACCCGGGACGTGACAGAATCTATGCCACTGATGATAGGGCGTCCCGGGGGGCAGGTAGGGTGTTTATGGACCTTGGGAAGATAAATAGGGGTACGGGGTGCTAAAGGTACTAAATAGTCCCTCTCTTTTTGATTAAGGATCCCCTGTTCAAAACCCCTTTTGAACAATGCCATCCAGAATCTTATTATATTTAAATTTAGGATCCGATGGTAATGGTGTATAGGTGTCTCGATCATCTAGGATCCTATACATTTCAACTAGATAGTCTTTTTTATCTAATATAATGATACCCCCACCCTTATCAGCCGGCCTAATTATAATCTCTCTATTTTCACAGAGAGAATTAAGGCCAAGTACCATATCGTGATCAGATCTGGTCCTTTTGTTGGGCATCAGATCTAGATCACGCAAGACTACATCTTTAAAGGTCTTGATGGCTGGGGCTAACGCCCCTGGGGGATTAAATAAAGAGGCATTATGTAGTCCAGAGTGGCTAAATCCCTGAGGGATACCAGAATCTGTTTGCATGGGATTTAATAGCATATGGCGTTTAATGCTCAATCTATGGACAAATTTGTGGACATCAATATATGTCTGAAACCTATTGAGTCCACGTGGGGGTGCATATTTGAGACCCTTATCGAATACAGATTTTTCGGCAGTAGTAAGAACAACCGTGCTTAAATTAAATATCCCAGATCCCATTAAAGCTTTTTCTTGTTCATACATCACGGGACACAGAGCAGCATAGTCATTACTATGTGGGTTATATAGAATTACCTTCAGGTGCTGGCACTGGCAACTTCCAAAATAGGAAGTACCCTCCCCTATATAAGCCCCTCCCATCCGGGAGTACCTCAGTTTTTTGCCAGTGTCTAAGGTGTTGGCCAAGGTTAACATGTATTCATCTGGGCTTGTGTACAGGTTCTCTGGGCCTTAGCAAGCTATTCCGGGTCCGACCAAAAAAGCTTCATAGCTAAACGGTCGGTACCCGGGCCTTGCAGAGAAGAGCAGGGTTTTGCCTGTAATGCCTCTCTTAGGAGGGCTGGACCCTGGGATCCAGAGCTCTGGTCATACCCAAAACCAAGAGGCTATCTGTGCAGGGTGCTATACAGGTCCAGGGGAGTGGAATCCTTGGGAACCCGGTCCCTGAAGGTCTAGTACAATGCCTGCCGTGAGAGGTGAAGTTTGGGCTTCTGTGGACCAAACAAAGTCCTGCGGCGGGGAAAAGGTAAGTGGGGACCCCTCAGGAACTTGGTTCTATTGAGGGGACCCCCAAGCCTAATATGTCTTTCTGCCTGTTACCTAAAGGTATTCCCGCTAATAGCTGTATATGCCTAAGAAATCCTAGAAATGTCTTTTCATAAAGGAAGTTTTAAAAACTGTAAACCGGGAAATGTTTTTCATAAAGGAGGTTTTAAAAAAAAAAAAGACAAAAGTGCGGTACCTGTGTTTGTCCACTAGAGGCCGCTGTGGAACGTCTTTTTTTTCTTGGGACTATTCCTTCCATGGTGAAAGTCCAGGCAGATGAGTGAGCTCTCTATCAGGGAAGCTGCATTCCTCTGTCATGCTGCCAAGTAGTTTCCTTCCATCCCCGAGTCCTGGTGAAACAGGGACCCTGGCTCCTCTCCCTACAGGGCGCCAAGAGCGCACACGTGCACACGCGCGCGCACACACGCTTTTTTTTATAGATTTAGCTTCAAAAAAATGGGTGGAGCCTGGCGGATGACGCGCTCTGTGCGCCCAGCGCTTCTGCGCATGTGCGGGCGTCCCAGCAAGATAAAAGGACTCAGTCCACGCTGCTTGCTATGGACACAGAGCATGAAAAGGAGCTGGTAGCATGGTATAGGGGCTTACAGCGGGCGGTTGATACAGGCATCCCCAGAAAGACGCATTAGTAGACACCCACTGATGTACATAGCAGCAAATTGCATTAGACTATTTCAGTAAAGGGGTGTATTGCGGCTGGAATACCTCAGCTTTGAACTAAGGAATATGCCGCCTAAAAAACTCCGAGATATACCTCTCAGGAAGTGTAGGGGGTCTCCATCGGGCTCTGAGGATCTGGCGCAGTCATCTGCACCCTCCTCCCCTGAGAAATCAGAGGTTAATACCCATAAGGAACCCCCGGGAGTGCCAGGTACTGCGGCTGTCCTCAGTCCACCTGCTCCTGCATATATAACAGAGGAGGTTTTTGCCTCAACTCTGGAGGGATTGGAGCAGAGATTGGCAGCATTGATCGCTTCTTCTCTACAGGAAAGAAAGCGCGCCAGATCTCCATCACCTCCATTAGAGTGCCTGTTGGCAGAGCAACAGTCCCAGGAAGGGACCGACCTACCTGAAGGGGATCAGGAGGAGGTTAACTCTGTTTTTGAGGAATCGACAGTAGATGAACCATTCTCAGCATCACAGACTGAAAGATTGTGGGTCCCTAACTGACATGGTTCGATCTGCATTTAAAATGCCTCTTGTTGAACCATCAACTACTGCTGTCTCCTCATTGGGGTCGCTAAAAGCTCCCCAGGTTAATTGCTCCTTTCCAATACATCCTGATAAACTATTTGTTCCGCCTAAGAAATTTCCGGTGATCTATCCCATGGAGGAAAAGTTCACCCAGAGATGGAATGTTCCTACGGTGGATGCAGCCATCTCTTCTGTGAACAAATCACTGACATGCCCAGTAGATAATGTTCAAATGTTCAAAGATCCAGTAGATAAAAAATTGGAATCTTTATTAAAATCTGCTTTTTCCACAGCAGGGGCTGTTACACAGCCAGCAGTGGCAGCTATTGGGGTCTGCCAAGCTTTAAAGGATCAGATGAAAATGGTCCTGAGGGATTTGCCAGACCAGCAGGCCCAGGCTCTGGCTGATCTGCCTAGAGCATTATGCTTTGCGGTTGACGCCATCAAGGATTCTATCCATCAGGCCTCCCGCCTCACGCTGTCTTTGGTACATATGCGTAGGCTTCTGTGGCTCAAAAACTGGTCTGCTGAAGCTCCCTGTAAGAAGCTCTTAGTTAGCTTCCCATTTCATGGGGAACGCCTTTTTGGCGAGGATCTGGATAAGTATATCCAGAAGATTTCCAGTGGTAAAAGTACTCTCTTACCGAGTAAGAAGAGGTCTAGGGGTCCATCTTTTAAGAGGACTACCTCTCCTATCCCTGCGACGTCTGCTACTAAGCAGTTCCGACGGCCTCCTCGGTCAAACTCGGGGTAAAAATCAGGGACAGTCACAGGGTAATAAGAAACCCTGGATCCGAAGGGGTACTAAACCAGCCTCCAAGTCAAGCCTATGAAGGGCTGCCCCCACTCAAACGGGTGGGGGGAAGACTTCAGTTGTTCGCAGAGACCTGGCGGGAGACGATCAAAGACAGATGGGTGCTCTCCGCAGTAACTCTGGGATACAAGTTGGAGTTAAAAGAGTCTCCTTCTTCCCATTTTATGTGGTCAGGCATGCCAAGAGACCCTCTGAAAAGAGGGTCTCTCCTATTGGCGTTAGAACAACTATTGCTCCAAGGAGTAATTATGGAGGTTCCTATGGAAGAGTGGGGGTTGGGTTTCTACTCAAACCTTTTCACAGTCCCGAAACCAAACGGGGACATAAGACCCATATTGGACCTAAAGAGTCTAAACAAATTTCTAAACGTCCGGTCTTTCCGGATGGAGTCGATCCGATCGGTCACCGCTGCCCTACAGGGGGAGGAATGGTTAGCCTCGATCGACATCAAAGATGCTTACTTGCATGTTCCCATCTTTCCAGGTCATCAAAAATTTCTACGCTTTGCAGTAGAAGGGCGCCATTTTCAGTTCAGAGCCTTACCATTCGGTCTGGCCACAGCACCACGAGTGTTCACAAAAATTCTGGCCCCACTGTTGGCCGATCTAAGAACACAAGGTGTAACGATAATGGCATACCTAGACGACCTGTTGTTGATGGACCACTCAGTTGCCAAGCTAGAAGTGGTAATTGTCGATACAATCAAGTATCTAGAATCTCACGGTTGGGTCATCAACCTGGACAAGTCAGCCCTACAGCCAGTGAAAAACCTGGTATATCTAGGGCTACGGCTGGATTCAGACCAGAGGAAGATTTTCTTACCTCTAGACAAGGTATCCTCTTTGAGGGGCTTGGTCCGTCTGCTTTGTGCAAAAAGACAGCCGTCCATACGCCTGTGCATGAGGCTGCTAGGAAAGATGGTAGCATCATTCGAAGCTGTGCCATACGCCCAATTCCACTCAAGGAATTTACAGAGGGCCATATTGTCAGCCTGGAACGGAAAAATTCAGGCTCTAGACTTCCCGATGGCTTTGTCCCCTTCCGTTCGGAAGAGTCTCTGCTGGTGGTTGATCCCCCAGAATCTCCAGAAGGGAAAACCCTTCAGTCCGATATCCTGGAAGGTGGTCACTACAGATGCCAGCCTTATAGGCTGGGGGGCAGTACTGGAGCAATGGTCTCTCCAGGGCAGATGGTCAAATGTAGTAAAAACCCTGCCCATCAATCTCTTAGAGATACGAGCAGCCCGGTATGCCCTAGTAGCCTGGACATCCAGACTCCAAGGGTCCCCTGTCAGAATTCAATCAGACAATGCCACAGCAGTGGCATATATCAATCATCAGGGAGGCACCAGGAGTCGTGTAGCCCAGAGGGAAGTAAGTCACATCCTGGAATGGGCAGAAAAGCATGTCCCATGTATATCAGCTGTCTTCATTCCAGGGGTGGAGACTTGGAAGGCGGACTTTCTGAGTCGCCAACAGTTATGCCCAGGGGAATGGTCCCTTCATCCCGAGGTCTTCCGAGCAATATGTCAGCGGTGGGGAACACCGGATGTAGATCTGCTAGCATCCAGATTCAACGCAAAGGTGGACAGATTTGTCTCCCGGACACGGGATCCCCTCGCTTGCGGCTCAGATGCTCTGGTGTTCCCTTGGGATCAGTTCAGACTGATATATGCATTCCCTCCGCTACAATTGTTGCCTCGACTCCTTCGCAGAGTCAGGTTGGAAAAGAAGCCGGTGATCCTGGTGGCTCCAGCGTGGCCCCGAAGGGCCTGGTACGCGGAGATCATCAAAATGTCTGTGGGGAGTCCTTGGACCCTTCCACGTCGTCCGGACCTGCTTTCGCAAGGACCGATATACCACCCTTCCTTACTAACTCTAAGTTTAACGGCCTGGCTATTGAATCCCACATCCT
Organism: Rana muscosa; assembly: GCA_029206835.1. NCBI lineage: Eukaryota > Metazoa > Chordata > Amphibia > Anura > Ranidae > Rana > Rana muscosa. The sequence goes on along the minus strand of CM055120.1, from coordinate 269,809,873 downwards.
AAAGAAGAGAGGTCTCTCTAACTCTGTGGTATCAACTATAATCAATGCCAGGAAGCCTGTATCCAGGCAGATCTACTATAGCGTTTGGAAGGCGTACATCACTTGGTGCGAGGCCAGAAAATGGCATCCACGTAAGTACGTTATAGGCAGAATTCTGGACTTCCTGCAGTGGGCTGTAGACAGGAAGTTTGCCTTAAGTACTATCAAGGGCCAGGTTTCGGCCTTATCAATACTATTTCAAAGGCCCCTGGCTATGCATTCACTTGTCAAATCCTTTATGCAAGGGGTGACTCGTATTATTCCACCGATTAAAGCTCCCATATGCCCATGGGATCTAAATTTGGTTCTGTCGGTTCTGCAGAAGCAGCCGTTTGAACCTTTGCGGCACATTTCCTTGGTTCTACTCACCAGAAAATTGATATTTTTAGTAGCCATATGCTCGGCTAGAAGAGTGTCGGAATTAGCCGCCATGTCCTGTAAGGAGCCATATCTGGTTATTCATAAGGACAGAGTAGTATTACGCCCTCACCCAGCCTTTCTTCCTAAGGTGGTATCGAGGTTTCACTTGAACCAGGATGTGGTTCTTCCTTCTTTTTTCCCCAAACCAAGCTCGGTAGAGGAAAAGTTATTGAATTCTTTGGATGTAGTAAGAGCAGTTAAAGCTTATCTAAAAGCCACTGTTCAGATTCGTAGAACGGATTCTTTGTTTGTTCTGCCGGAAGGCCCCAGAAAGGGTCAGGCAGCATCAAAATCTACTTTAGCCAAGTGGATTCGACAGGTCATAATACAAGCCTATGGCTTGAGAAGTAGACCGCCTCCGTTCAAAGTTAGGGCGCACTCCACGAGAGCAGTTGGAACTTCATGGGCAGTGCATCACCAGGCCTCCCTGGCTCAAATTTGTAAGGCCGCAACATGGTCTTCAGTACACACGTTTACTAGGTTCTACCAGGTGGACGTTAGAAGTCAGGAGGATGTCGCCTTTGGGCGCAGTGTGTTGCAGGCCGCAAAAGATCCTCATGCCTGATGGCGCCCAGCTTATGTATGGTGTATCCCCCCCCCCTCATTTGGCATTGCTTTGGGACGTCCCACATAGTAATGACTATGCTGCTCTGTGTCCCGTGATGTATGAACAAGAAAATAGGATTTTTAAAACAGCTTACCTGTAAAATCCTTTTCTTGGAGTACATCACGGGACACAGAGCTCCCACCCCTCTTTTGGGGACACGTATTGCTTTGCTACAAAACTGAGGTACTCCCGGATGGGAGGGGCTTATATAGGGGAGGGTACTTCCTGTTTTGGAAGTTGCCAGTGCCAGCACCTGAAGGTAATTCTATATAACCCACATAGTAATGACTATGCTGCTCTGTGTCCCGTGATGTACTCCAAGAAAAGGATTTTACAGGTAAGCTGTTTTAAAAATCCTATTTTTCTTTTTGGATCATATTCACCTCCCTCCTCTAGATCCTCTTTGGCCTCCAGACCGTTTGGTGCCCTGATTGGTTTTGTGAAAACCCAGTGCTGGCTGTTAGAAGGCCCAGGGTTGGACTCATCGGGAGGTCCGTTTCTCTCATACAATGGGAAAAATTTGTTAGAAGTACTAACATTATAATCAAACTCGTTCCCTCGATCGCAAGAATCAGAAGGTTCAAAATGTTGGGGCTCAAAACCCAACCGTTCAAATTGGTTCGGCCTAAGGCCCAAGGGTGGACCCTGACTAAATTGTGGAGGGCCCCCTTGACCATAACCATGGTGTTAAGGAGGACCGCCATAATAGTTGTTGGCTGGTGGGCCATAATTATAATTAGGCCGATTAGATTGTGGTCCAAGATATTGGTAGTTCCCACCTCTACCCCGCCCTGAACCAGGATGTTGATTGGGCCCACGAGGGTTCCGCTGTGGCAGGGGAGGATATGGTGGGCCACCAGAGGTGTTACCTCTACCACCACCAGATCTAATTGGTGATGAGTAGGATCCCCGTCTGGTTTTTGGAGGGGGGGGCCCAGGGTGCACCCTTATGAGGGGCTTTAGTAAAAGGAAGATCTGCTGGGAGAACTACAGTAGCAGATACTTCCATATCAGAATTCCTATCATTTGGTTGTTCAGCCAAAAGTTTATTTTGCCACTCAAAGACCACACCCCCTTGGTAATCTCAAAGATCTCTATTATGTTTCTTTTTTGTTCTCTGTTCTCTATCCTCTTTTTCTAAAATTTTAAGGAGGGATAGTGACTTCTCCTTATATTCACCACTTTCACTGAAAGGACTAATTTTGTCTTTGATGACTTCAATTTCATTGTCCAGACGTGAAAGTTTAGTATTTTTCCTTCCAATTAAAAACTGAAGGAAGTTAACACCAGCGGTGTTGAAATACTTAAACCACTCGTCCAACTGGACGTCGCCCTTTTGGGGACTAACCTCCCACCTCGGGCTCCTGGGTACCATCCCACTCTTAACATACGTCTCGAGATGGGCTATGTCCCACTTTGTATGTTTTTCTGATATGGTGAGATTTTTTAACCTCATGAACAAGCCATTTAAATCCCCCTCATCATTATTTACATATGTTTCAAATACTCCATCAGTGTTAACCACCCTGGTAGCACGATATTCAAAGATGTCCATGACTGGAGAAAGCAAGCAGTAAAAAAGGCAAAAATGCAAATGGGAAAAGGGATGTGCCGCGCTTAGATAAATTAATGAAAAATAAATGAATAGATAAATAATTAACTAACCCTAAATTTGCAGCAAACTCACACGTGTAGCCCAAACACAAATGCTATGCCCCTTTGGGTTAAATGTTGATACAGATCTAAATGCCTTTATAGACAATTCCTGATTTTTTGTTTCCAATATTTAGTTTCCTTTATGGGTTATTTCTATTTGCTGGGTTTTTCTATGGACCTGTTTTAGAATATACCCGTATATATATGAGAGCAATGTCAGTAATTTTAGATTTTGATTAGTTGATCTGAGTCCCGGGCAGCATATAAGGTTTTGGACCACTTTTTATGTTTGTGGCTCACGACTGTGCCCTTGTTATATCCTCTGTCCTCCTATGTGAGTGAGACAGTGTTTTTTTGACAGTATAATTTAATTTTATTTTATGCTGTTTTCTTTTTTGGCCAGTTGATGGCGCTGCTCTTACCCTGAATATACGGAGGTTAATCAGTTCTCTGTTCCTCGGGACATTTCTTCCTTAGAAGTGTCTTTTAGTTGTAGTTTATTGTTTTTTTTTTACAAATTTTATATGGCTTTTTAATAGATACTGGTATTGCAATTAATATCAGTATTTTATCGTAGCTGTGTGTTTATTCTGGTTCCACTCCGTGACCGTGTAGTTCCGCTTCCGGGTGGCGGGGCTGCCCGTGACTCAGATCGAGGCGTGGTTCCCACTGTATAAATATCGCGATGAGTCAGTGCGTCGCCCGTTCCACCGACGACGCTATCTATAGCGAAACGTACGTCGGGAGGCTGACGTCATCGCCGAACGGGAGATTGCAAGCCGGCCGGCTTTTCCCATGCTTGATTTTACCTATTTTATGTAAGTTGCCATCTGTTTTATTTAAATAAATGCTGTTGGACGATATACACTGTGGTTTCCCCTTTTCATTTCCATGATTGGCGAATACTGAGTTCCAAACAGCGCAGGAGTTCCATCCCTGGGGGTCCATATGCTACGAGGAAGCGGGCTATTCACAGTTTGCACTGTTTTAGATTGCCTCTGTTGAGCGCATTATTTTGGTGGTGGTGCACGTGTGCATTTTTGGTGTGACTAGGAGTTCACCTTTCCTTCTGCTATCCTGCATTGCAAGTTTTTTCCATCGTTCAGGACTATATGGACTTTTATATGGACATTCACATTGACTTACCGTTATTTACTCCTTGGGTTAATCCCCATTGATGTGTTTGGTTCACCACACCATATATATAATTTATATGAAGTTATATTTGTAGAGTGGTTGAGTTTGTTTTTACCACATTTAGTTTTGCGCAACTCTATTTTCTCTTCCTTCTATATTTGTGTTTGGGCTACACGTGTGACTTTGCTGCAAATTTAGGGTTAGTTAATTATTTATCTATTCATTTATTTTTCATTAATTTATCTAAGCGCAGTATATCCCTTTTCCGGTCTCAGATTTTGTCAGGGTTTTGGTGCTCAAATTAAATATGCCATCACCCTTCACATTTTTTTCCTTTTTTGACTGAGCTCTCCTCCCCCCTATAGTTCCTCTTTGCCTTCGACCAGTCTTTTTACCCCTTGATTGGGCCTGGGAAAAACCCCAGTTACTCTGTTCCTGATTCCTGTCATTGGGCCTATTAGGTGGATCTCTTGATGGTCCTGTCCTCAAAGGCTTTGTCTCTCTGCCCATATTCGATAGGGCCATAATTGTTAGGGCTTTCTCTATCTCTTATTAAGCGGTTTTGGGTATCCACATTATATTCATAGCCAGAATCGTCTCTACCTCCTTCCTGCAGAAATCGTTTATATTGGCTCGGACCATAGTTATATTGTGGTCCATACCCATTGTTATATCTCGCTTGGTCAGGTCCGCTCATAACATGTGGAGAGCCCCTCCCATAAGCATGGTACTGTCCTTGGTTGGACTGAAAGCCATAGCCTTGGTCATATCTAGACCCCTGCCTTGGAGGAGGTGGGTGGTTCCACCCTGAACTTGTTGAATGTTGTCCTCCCCTATCCGGTCCTGATGTCCTATAGGGTGATTGGTGTGAAGGGCGTCTGCTTTTTTTCTGAGGTTTACCAGTTTTCTGGGAATTTCTCATTGGTGATCTACGAGGTTCACTCCGTACCGGAAAATGTTGTACCTCTAAGGAGACCCTTGATGTGGTATCCTCACCCTGAGTTATGGCATCCATTTTAGAATTTGGTTTGGATCAGTGGCGGCTGGTGAAATTTTAGGATGGGGGGGCGCCAGACCCCGCCCTTCAATTTTGACCCCTCCCACTTGGTGGAAATGGGCGTGGTTTCAGCGAAATGGTGGGCGTAGCTCTAAGGTGGTGTGGTTAGCATCTGAGATGAACAAGGGATGGAGGCAGATGGAGAGAGAGGGAGGGACAGCAGGCCCAGATCCTAAACAACAATAGAAATGTGTATTCTAGAAAGTTTAACAATCAGCAGATAAAGATACTTCAATCATCCCGGCACCATGGTTGTTATGGTGTCGGGATGATTGAAGCACATTATTTCTATTATTACATTGTAATATAAAATGAAATCATTCAACTCACCATAATGCCGAATCAGTGGAAGCCCTGAGCGTGTCGCCTGCCTCCAGATGCCATCAGGTTTCTCCAGCAGTGTCCCTCCTGACATGCAGCCCTGTGTCACATCAAATGCAGCCCTGTGTCACATCAAATGCAGCAGAGGGGGCTCTAGGCTTTGTGAGGCCTTAGGCAAAATTAGACATGAGGCCCCACTCAGGCCCATAATAGAAAAAATAATTCAAGCGATAAAAATTAACTGTATAAGGAGGGTACATGGGAGGGTAAGTGGACACACTACAGGGGGCAGGAGGGTACAGTACATGGGAGGGTATATGGACACAGTACAGGGTGGGGGGGCTGGAGGGTACAGTACAGGGTGGGGGAGCAGGAGGGCACAGTACAGAGGGGAAGGTAAGTGGACACAGTACAGGGGGCAGGAGGGTACAGTACAGGGTGGGGGAGCAGGAGGGCACAGTACAGAGGGAGAATAAGTGGACACAGTACAGGGGGGAGCAGGAGAGAACAGTACAGAGGGGGAGGGTAAGTGGACACAGTACAGGGGGCAGGAGGGTACAGTACAGGGGGAGCAGGAGGGAAAAGTACAGAGGGAGGGTAAGTGGACACAGTACGGGGGGCAGGAGGGTACAGTATAGGGGCAGTAATGTTTAATACAGAACTGCCACTGCCTCATGAAATGCAGCCACTGCCTCATGAAATGCAGCCACTGCCTCATGAAATGCAGCCACTGCCTCATGAAATGCAGCCACTGCCCCATGAAATGCAGCCACTGCCCCATGAAATGCAGCCACTGGCCCATGAAATGCAGCCACTGGCCCATGAAATGCAGCCACTGGCCCATGAAATGCAGCCACTGGCCCATGAAATGCAGCCACTGGCCCATGAAATGCAGCCACTGGCCCATGAAATGCAGCCACTGGCCCATGAAATGCAGCCACTGGCCCATGAAATGCAGCCACTGGCCCATGAAATGCAGCCACTGGCCCATGAAATGCAGCCACTGGCCCATGAAATGCAGCCACTGGCCCATGAAATGCAGCCACTGGCCCATGAAATGCAGCCACTGGCCCATGAAATGCAGCCACTGGCCCATCAAATGCAGTCATTGCCTCAGCAAATGCTCTAACAGTACTGTCAATACACGTGATAATAAGGGGGGGGGGTATTGCCACTGCTCCCGCCGACTAGCTGATGTTAATGAAAATTTTAATAAGGGGGGGGGGGGGGTATCGCTGAAATATTGATATTTTTATATATATATATATTTATTTATTTATTTTTTGACTGCCTGGGGGGGGGGGTGGCGCCCGGGCGCCCCCTATGCACGGGCCGCCACTGGTTTGGATAGTTGTTCTACGGCCTGTTTTTTTTGCCAATCAAACACACTATTAGCCTGATAGTCCCCAAATATCTTTTGTTTTTTTATCTTTTGCTCCTTTTCCTCTTTATCTAAAGTTTTTAATAGATTATTGGTTCTATTCTTCCCCATCTTTGTATGGAAGCAAATTGTCCTTGAGAGACTTTATCTCCCCATCCAATCGTGCTAATTTACGATTTTTTCTAGATACTAGAAGCCGGAGAAAATTTACTCCGGCTTCAATTAAAGTATCTAAACCATTCTTCCAGTTCTAGTTCGCCTTTCTGGGGACAAACCTCCCAACGTAGGCTCCTAGGAACCATATTGAGCTTGATGCAAGTTTCCAGAAAGGCAACATCCCACTGGGTATGAATCTGAGAGATTTTTAAGTTGGATAAACAATCCACTTAGTTCCCCATCTGATTCAGTAAAAGTCTGAAAAACGCAGTGTTTACTACCTTGGTAGCCCTATAATTAAATACATCCATAGTGATAGGATAATGATTTGGGCTCGAATAAAGTGAAAATAAATCAGGACGACGTCCGATGTAATGAAGCGCGTAGGGAGGAGCGACGTGCTGACGTAGGGAGGAGCGACGTGCAGACGTCACTGTGTACCGCCGGCTCAATAGATATTATTGGCAATTTTACTCTGCATAATTGTAAGTGCAACTTTGTTTTAATTTTAATAAACATCCAAGGATTTTACACTAAGAAAGCCTTTATTTTTCGCATGGGGACCTACTGAATATACATGCATATGAGGACATCCATTGGTGAAGATGCTGAAAGTACTGGTGTGCTCCTTAGAGGCCCGGGCTTGGTAATAAGTCACAAGTGCATCTGATCTCCCGTAATAGGGGATTATCTACCGCTGGTAAGCGGCAGTGGGTGCAGAGGTGGAGGCTACATCATTAATCTTCTCACATCTTCTGGGTGTTTTTTGTGTGTCACCGTGGGCCACCCTATCGGCCAAATACTCACAATATATGGAATATTGATATAGTTTTTCAATTAAGTGTTAATTTTGTTCTTGTGATATATGATCGCATCACACGTAATTGCAAGGAGCTTTTTCACTTTATTTGAATTCATTTATGTCACATATCTCAGGCATAATTTCAGAGCAAATTTTAGCACAACTTAATTTTATAATTTACAAGGTGTTGTGTGTGTGTGTGTGTGTGTGTGTGTGTGTCTCTCACAGGAAGTTGTAGCTTTGTTTGATTTATTTTCACTTTATTCAATTACCTGTTCACGAATTTAACGTTTCACAGCGCAGTATTTTAATTTTGTTTAGATTACTGGGAGGGGTTAGGGAAGACCTGGCTGTCATGGTGCACGTTGGCACCAATGACCAAATCAAAGGAAGATGGAGTGTCCTAAAGAACAATTTTAGGGACTCCGGAGCTAAATTGAGGAAAAGAACCTCCAAGGTAGTATTCTCAGAAATACTACTGGTACCTCGAGCCACACCAGAAAGGCAGAGGGAGATTAGGAAATGTAAACAAGTGGCTGAGGAGCTGGTGTAGAAATGAGGGGTTTGGGTTCCTAGAGAACTGGGCTGACTTCTCAGACGGTCACCCGTTATATAGAAGGGACGGACTCCACTTAAATGAGGAGGGTGCAGATCTGCTGGGAGAGAAGATGGCAGATAAGTTAGAGGGGCCTTTAAACTAGGTGATGGGGGAGGGTCCAGAGGTAAAGATAGTTGGCGCGGATCATATTCCAGTGGGTAGTATTGGGGGCATTAGTGGTAGGTTGACTAAAGCACAAAAACCCGTGGTAAGTATAGTAACAAGTCATATTTGCAACTTCGGAACACCCAATAAGAAGACAGTATGCGTTTAAACTTTGCGGCATGTTCACCAATGCCAGGAGCCTGGCGGACAAGATAGGAGAACTAGAGATACTGTTGTACGAGGAGGATTTCGATTTTGTGGGAATTTCAGAGACTTTGTTCAATAGCTCTCATGATTGGTTGGCAACCATTCAAGGGTTCCCTTTATCGCAGGGATATAGAGGGTAAAAAAGGAGAAGGGGGTATGCCCGTATATCAAGAATAATGTATAAGTGAATGTGAGAGATGATATCACTAAGGGAGCAAGGAAGAAGGTGGAATCCTTATGGGTAGAGCTCCAAAGGGAGGAAACTAAGGGGAAAGTAATACTGGGAGTATGCTATAGGCCCCCTAACCTGGGGGAGGAGGGGGAGACGGACCTCCTATCACAATTTGGATTAGCGGCAAGGATGAGAAGTGTCATCATAATGGGAGATTTTAATTATCCAGACATAGACTGGGCGGAAGGAACCTCACATTTTTCTAAGGCTCGCCAGTTCCTAAATGTCTTGCAGGACAATTCCATGGGTCAGATGGTAGACGCGCCAACTAGAAACAAAGTGTTACTAGACCTACTGATTACCAACAATACAGACCTGATCACGGATGTGGAAATATGGGGCAATTTAGGAAACCGCGATCACAGGTCAATTGGCTTCAGTATAAATCACGCAAATAGGAAACAAATACACTGAATTTCAAAAGAGCTAACTTGGTGTTAGAGATAATTCCGCTCTGCCCTTCAAATAAGCAGCTGACACAGTAAATGGACAAATGGCAAAATATAAAGACAAAAACGTGGGGTCAATGTGAGTGATACACAATTAAAAATCTCGGCGTATGCAGATGATTTATTGTTTTCCTTGACCAACCCGGTAGTGTCCCTACCGAACCTACTCCGGGAGTTTGATAGATACGGAAACCTTTCCAACCTAAAAATTAATTTTGACAAATCGGCAGCAATGGGGATTAATATCCCTCCCACTAGATTGAGCTCACTGAAATCCCAGTTCAAATTTAAATGGTCGGACAGTTCTCTCAAGTACCTGGGAACTTCGATCCCGTGCAATTTGAAGCACACCTTCGACCTCAACTTTCCACCCTTATTGACCAAGGTCCGCCTGTTGCTACAGGAGTGGACCAGGGGTTTACACTCCTGGTTTGGTAGGTGCAACCTTATTAAAATGTCCATCCTCCCTAAATTTTTGTACCCGTTTCAGGCATTGCCAATCAGGATTGCACCCCCGTACTTTCAACAGGTCAATTCCCTTTTAGTTAACTTTATATGGGCTAACTCCAAACCCCGACTCCGTAGACGTCTTCTGACAATGCCGAAACATCTCGGAGGATTGGCCCTACCAGATTTACGTAATTATTATGGGGCGGTGCATCTTGGCAGAATTATAGACTGGAACCGCCACAGTAAATCTAAACTCTGGGTCCAACTAGAACAAGCCCAAACAGCGGTTTCGCTGAAGGGCGCCACTTGGTGCTTCGACCGACTACCCCCCGCCCTGACTTCCCACCCTGTTATTGGCGCTACCCTTCGGATAGGGGCGGCAAACTTACTATCAACCCACCTTTCCTCGGGTGACTCCCCCCCTTTATCCAATATTAGGAAATCCAGCGTTCCCCCCGGGCCTGGAATCGGCGGAGTACATGTCACTTACTTCGACGGGGAGGGTCCAGGCCTCACATTTCGTGGAGGATGCTCAGTGGCCCTCTGTTCAAGCCCTGACTAGTGATGAAGGACACTTCCGACTTCCGTTTTGGAGGGCGATTCGCCTACATCATTTCCTACATTCGATACCAAACCCGGCACACTATCAGAGAGAACTGACCACCTTTGAAGAATACTGCAGGGACGAGAGGACGTTGCCTCAAATCCTATCCAAAACATACGCACTACTTAACTCCCCTCCCACACAACCTGACTTGCCCTTCCTGCAGAAATAGGAAACAGACCTACAACGTTCGTTCACTGACACCCAAAAACAGACGATAATTCGATTTTCCTTGAAAACATCGATTTGCACAAAAATCCAAGAACTTAACTACAAGATCTTGACCAGGTGGTACTACACACCCCAGGTACTGCATAGATACTTCCCTAACGCCACGGACCAATGTTGGAGATGTCAGGCGGAGGTGGGGACACTTCTTCATATATTCTGGTCATGTCCTCGTCTGCGACACTTCTGGACAGCAGTTAGGACTATCACTCAGAAATTTACCGATCACACAATCAGTGACGACCCCGCCTTTTTCCTGCTTCACGCTACCTCAATACCCGCACGGAGATAAAAGAAGTCAATCATACGGCACTTACTGAACGCAGCCAAATCCTGCATCCCCCTTAAATGGAAGAAAAGTTCACCCCCGTCGGTGGGGCTGTGGTTACGCAGGGTGGAGGACATCAAAAAGCTGGAGGATTTAGTCCTCACTGCTCAAAACAAACAAGAGAGGCACTCTGAGGCGTGGAGGCTCTGGAACATCATCTATTCTGATGAAGGATCGGCCCTACTTAACTCTTAACTTGACAAAGGGATACAGCCTTGATAGCTATTACGGCTGGAGACGTGCTTATTACTCTGGGTCAACCCCCCCCCCCCCCACACTTTTCCCTCTACCCCTCAAGCACGCTCTCCCACCTCCGTCTTTTTTCCTTTCATCATTTCTATTTCCATGTCCTTATTTTAGTATTTTCAGTTTCTCTTTCTTTCTCTTTCTCTTTCTCTCTCTTTCTCTTTCTCGCTCTCTTTCTCGCTCTCTTTCTCTCTCTCTCTTTCTCTCTCTCTTTCTCTCTCTTTCTCTCGCTCTTTTTCTCGCTCTTTCTCTCGCTCTTTTTCTCGCTCTTTCTCTCGCTCTTTCTCTCTCTCGCTCTTTCTCTCTCTCTTTCTCTCTCTCTCTCTCTTTCTCTTTCTCTCTCTCTCTCTTTCTCTCTCTCTCTTTCTCTCTCTCTTTCTCTCTCTCTTTTCTCTCTCATCGGGGCAAAGTGGAGGAAGACCAACATATCATGCCGCGTACACACGATCGATTTTCTCGGCGGTGAAAACACCATCGAGAAAATCGACGGGAAAAACGAGGGAACGGCTTGGTTCCCTGCACGCGGCCGTTTTTCCCGACATTTTTTTTCTTGGTCGAGAAAAACGACCGTGTGTGGGCTCCGTGGCAATGTTTCCCTATGGGAAAACTGCTGCGGAAAAAAATGACGGGAATCACGACTAGAAAAATTAGAGCATGTTCTAATTTTTCTCGTCGTGATTAATGCCATTTTTCCCGTCTGGAAAAATGACAAAAAGCCCACACACGGTCTTTTTTCTTGTTAAAAAAATAAATAAATTTTTTCCTGACGGGAAAAATGATCGTGTGTACGTGGCATTAGGATTAATAATGATAAAAAAAAAAAGAAATTGAACATAAACAAAAAAGGCCACTAGGTGGCTACAAAAGACTGTAAGAAAAGAAAAAAAAGCCTTACAGTGTGGCATACAGTCGCATACCAGTCAGTGTCCATAATGACACTGAAAAAAAAAAGTGGAAACTCGCTGGGCAGGGCAGTCCCCTGGTCCCCAGCTCCACGGGAAATCAGTCAACAAACAGAACCAACAGACAAAAATCACAACATGAAAATAGTTATGCATAAAATTGGTCGTGAACAGATAATAGGAGACTTCAGGATTCAGGAAGGCAAGTAACATTGCTTAAGGCAACCACAGTATAAAAACCATAGGTGAGGCGACAGCAAAATAGAAACACGGGAAGCAAGGCTGCAGGGAGATAATACATGTTAACAGTACACATATCAATAGGTAGACAGTCGGAGTCAAATAGCCGTAGCAACCTGGAAGAAATACAATGGGGTTAACAAAAATAAAACAGGTACTCTAGTCCAGGGCTCAGGGCAATAGGACCACAATGAAGAAGCAACAAGGAGATGAGGCAATCAAAACAGGCCTCAAAAAAAAAGAGGGAAAAAAGGAAATAATGGTGGTGTCCCAGAAACGGGGGGGGGCAGACAGTAACAGGATCACGTCTGCTTCAGTCCTGTAGTGTCCCACGAGTGGTCCCAGGAAAGGCATTGCAAGTGAAGGGACAAATACGATCGAGTCCGGCTCAGTCATTGGGGTCCCGTTGAGACAGGGGCTTGGAAATGCGTTTGTGACCTTGCGATTGCCATTGTGGTGCAAAAGGCAGACCAGGAGTAGTCGGTGTGAACGGCCAATCCGGGATGGACACCCGTGGAAGATCCAGCGTGCCGAGGAAGGACGGCAGGTCTCCAAGTGTATGGAAGATGGCGGTTTTGCCCTCGTGGTGTACTCTGAGATGGAATGGGAACCGCCATTGATATTTCATCTGCTTGGAATTGCAAAAGCTGTGTAAGCGGCTTCAGTGCTTTTCTCATCGCCAGTGTCTGACGGGACAGGTCTGGGAGAAGCATCACACGGGGGTGTCATTAAAGAGTATTGTGTCCTGCGAGCTAGCAGCTCTCATGATGTCTTCCTTAATCTTGTAGAAATGAACCCGGCACAGGGTGTCTCGTACAAAGGAGGGGTCCACGGACCTGAGGTTCTGTGAACGCGGTCCAACTCAATGGGGTTATCTTTAGGGCACTGCAATAATTGGTTAAAGATGGCGGTTACAGCCGCAGGCAGCTGTTTGGTATCTACTGTCTCAGGGATCCGGTGGATGCGGATGTTATTGCGGCGGTTGCGATTTTCGATGTCGTCCTGCTGGTATGCGAGTTGCTGCAGCATGACGGTATGGGAATTAAGTATTTTGTCGTGCGACTTTACAGCGGTGCTGAGACTGTCAGTGGTAGCGTCCAGGTCTTCAAAGCGTGCAACCATGTCTCTCTTGAGGCCGGAGACCTCTTTCCTGTATGCTTTCTCAATTCTGTGGACACATTACTCAAAGTCCGCTTTAGTGGGCAGAGATCTAATGTAACTGTGCAGGGAACGAATCTGTGACTCCATGTCCCATCCGTCACCAGAGCCGAGGGAGGCATTAGAGCGGCTTCTGGTGAGCACAAAGTCAGAGTCCTCAGGGAGGGGGAAACTGCTGCGGGAGCTCACCTGGGAATGCAGAGATGATTCAGAGCGGGCTGGAGACGGCGGTGCCGGCGCCATCTTGGATTCGGAACGGCGCTGTGATGTGGCCTGGGATCGGGCAAAATAATCCTCCAAATCGCCTCCTTTCCGGTTCCCAGAGGTGCCCTTTTGTGCCCGGGGCTTATCCTTCCCCATGTGCTGAGTTTGGGCAAGTTTCCAGCAGTTTAAATGTCCCGTGGAGCTGAAAGACCAGGGAGCTGTGAGGAAACACGTCTCACTGCTCCATGCGGTAAGCCACGCCCCTCTAGCACCAATATTTAAAAAAGGGCCAAAATACATTCCTGGGAATTACAAACCAGTTAGCCTAACATCAATAAGATGCAAGCTCTTGGAGGGGATGGCAAGGGATTTTGGTAATGGAAATTGTATCATTAGCAGTAATCAGCATGGGTTCATGAAGAATCATTCTTGCCAAACCAATCTATTAACCTTCTATGAGGAGTTGAGCTGCCATCTAAAGGAAGGCCCGTAGACATGGTGTATCTGTATTTTGCAAAAGCATTCCCCATGAATGTTTACTGTACAAAGTAAGGTCCGTTGGCATGGACAATAGGGTGAGTATATTGATTGAAAACAGGCTACAAGGGCAAGTTCAGAGGTTAGCGATAAATGGGGAGTACTCGGAATGGTCAGGGGTGGAAAGTGGGGTCCCTCAGGGTTCTGTCCTGGGACCAATCCTATTTATTTTGTTCATAAACGACCTGGAGGATGGGGTAAACAGTTCAATCTCTGTATTTGCGGATGATACTAAGCTAAGCAGGGCAATAACTTCTCCGCAGGATGTGGAAACCTTGCAAGTAGATCTAAACAAATGAATGGGGTGGGCAACTATATGGCAAATGAGGTTTAATGTGGAAAAATTTTAAATAATGCATTTGGGTGGCAAAAATATGAATGCAATCTATTCACTGGGGGGAGAACCTCTCGGGGAATCAAGGATGGAAAAGGACCTGGGGGTCCTAGTAGATAGGCTCAGCAATGACATGCAATGCCAAGCTGCTGCTAACAAAGCAAACGGAATACTGGCATTCATTAAAAAGGGGATCAACTCAAGAGATAATGCGATAATTCTCCCACTCTACAAGACTCTGTTCCAGCCATACCTGGAGTATGCTGTCCAGTTCTGGGCACCAGTCCTCCTGAAGGATGTGCTGGAAATGGAGCGAGTACAGAGAAAAGCAACAAAACTAATAAAGGGACTGGAGGATCATGGTTATGAGGAAAGGTTACGAGCGCTGAACTTATTCTCTCTGGAGAAGAGACGCCTGAGAGGGGATATGATTTCAATTTACAAATACCATACTGGTGACCCCACAATCGGGATAAAACTTTTCCACAGAAGGGAGTTTATTAAGACATGTGGCCACTCATTAAAATTAAAAGAAAAGAGGTTCAACCTTAAACTGCGTAGAGGGTTCTTTACTGTAAGAGCGGCAAGGATGTGAAATTCCCTTCCACAGGCGGTGGTTTCAGCGGGGAGCATCAATGGTTTCAAAAAACTATTGGATAAGCACCTGATTGACCACAACATACATGGTTATATAATGTAATACTGACATAAAATCACACACATAGATTGGACTTGTCTTTTTTCAACCTTGCCTAACTATGTAAGATTGTCTTCTATGAAAGATATATATCAATGACGTGATTGTCATATGGGACAGCCCTCCTCCTTCCATTGCCCCCTTTGTTCAGTATTGCAGCCATAACCACATGGGTGTTTCTTTTACACATGTACAGGTCCTTCTCAAAAAATTAGCATATTGTGATAAAGTTCATTATTTTCTGTAATGTACTGATAAACATTAGACTTTCATATATTTTAGATTCATTACACACAACTGAAGTAGTTCAAGCCTTTTCTTGTTTTAATATTGATGATTTTGGCATACAGCTCATGAAAACCCAAAAATCCTATCTCAAAAAATTAGCATATCATGAAAAGGTTCTCTAAACGAGCTATTAACCTAATCATCTGAATCAACTAATTAACTCTAAACACCTGCAAAAGATTCCTGAGGCTTTTAAAAACTCCCAGCCTGGTTCATTACTCAAAACCGCAATCATGGGTATAACTGCCGACCTGACTGCTGTCCAGAAGGCCATCATTGACACCCTCAAGCAAGAGGGTAAGACACAGAAAGAAATTTCTGAACGAATAGGCTGTTCCCAGAGTGCTGTATCAAGGCACCTCAGTGGGAAGTCTGTGGGAAGGAAAAAGTGTGGCAGAAAACGCTGCACAACGAGAAGAGGTGACCGGACCCTGAAGAAGATTGTGGAGAAGGACCGATTCCAGACCTTGAAGGACCTGCGGAAGCAGTGGACTGAGTCTGGAGTAGAAACATCCAGAGCCACCGTGAACAGGCGTCTGCAGGAAATGGGCTACAGGTGCCGCATTCCCCAGGTCAAGCCACTTTTGAACCAGAAACAGCGGCAGAAGCGCCTGACCTGGGCTACAGAGAAGCAGCACTGGACTGTTGCTCAGTGGTCCAAAGTACTTTTTTCGGATGAAAGCAAATTTTGCATGTCATTCGGAAATCAAGGTGCCAGAGTCAGGAGGAAGACTGGGGAGAGGGAAATGCCAAAATGCCTGAAGTCCAGTGTCAAGTACCCACAGTCAGTGATGGTCTGGGGTGCCATGTCAGCTGCTGGTGTTGGTCCACTGTGTTTTATCAAGGGCAGGGTCAATGCAGCTAGCTATCAGGAGATTTTGGAGCACTTCATGCTTCCATCTGCTGAAAAGCTTTATGGAGATGAAGATTTCATTTTTCAGCACGACCTGGCACCTGCTCACAGTGCCAAAACCACTGGTAAATGGTTTACTGACCATGGTATTACTGTGCTCAATTGGCCTGCCAACTCTCCTGACCTGAACCCCATAGAGAATCTGTGGGATATTGGGAAGAGAAAGTTGAGAGACGCAAGACCCAACACTCTGGATGAGCTTAAGGCCGCTATCGAAGCATCCTGGGCCTCCATAACACCTCAGCAGTGCCACAGGCTGGTTGCCTCCATGCCACGCCGCATTGAAGCAGTCATTTCTGCAAAAGGATTCCCAACCAAGTATTGAGTGCATAACTGAACATAATTATTTGAAGGTTGACTTTTTTTGTATTAAAAACACTTTTCTTTTATTGGTCGGATGAAAGATGCTAATTTTTTGAGATAGGATTTTTCGGTTTTCATGAGCTGTATGCCAAAATCATCAATATTAAAACAAGAAAAGGCTTGAACTACTTCAGTTGTGTGTAATGAATCTAAAATATATGAAAGTCTAATGTTTATCAGTACATTACAGAAAATAATGAACTTAATCACAATATGCTAATTTTTTGAGAAGGACCTGTATATGATTCTCATTCTCTGGTGTTTTTAGATCCTGTGGAGGGCAGTATTGTGTCCAAGACACACTTCAAACTCTTTGTAGGCAATTCTTATCTTCACTTTGCCAGCTGCCACCATCCTAGGTGGAAGCAAAACATCTCAAAGGGTCAATTTTGCAGACTCAGGAAAAACTGCAGGCTGGACGGGGTCTATTATTCACAAGAGCAACTTCTTAGTAATACATTTCTGGATAAAGGATATGACTTGGACCTAGTACAAAAAGCCTTTTTGGTTTGCTAAGCCCCCGCTACTAACAAAGATAAGTCCATATTCTCTTATTCCAGTTCAGAAGTCAAATTCATCACCCAGTTTCACCACCAACACAAAAAGATAGAAAAATCTCATCAGATGCAATTGGTGTATCCTTTTACAGGACCCAAAGGTAGCCCCAGTTCTGTCAGGGAGACCAAGGGTCATCTACAGGAGACTAGACATGTCAAAAACATCGTAGCTCCCAGTTGGGTTCGCCACCATATCACTTCCTCTGAATCTGTAGCCACTTTTTGACAATTGACGGGCATGTTCCAGCTTAAAAAAAAATAGATGTAAAATGTACCGGTTTGTTCAGCACCGCCAAAATAGCCTTTGCCTGAGTTGTCTTTAAAACTATCATTAAACATTTTTAATAGCTGTGCAACAGAATTTGTGATATATTGCATAGTTACATAGGTGAGGTTGAAAAAAGTCCAACCTATGTGTGTGATTATAGGTCAGTATTACATTGTATAACCCTGTATATTGTGGTCGTTCAGGCGCTTATCTAATCGCTTTTTGAAACTATCAACGCCACACGCTGAGACCAACGCCTGTGGAAGGAAATTCCACATCCTTGACGCTCTTACAGTAAAGAACCCTCTACGTAGTTTAAGGTTAAACCTCTTTTCTTCTAACTTTTAATGTCTGACATGTCCTTGTTGCCTTCTGTAGGCCACACTGTTCGCACAGTAAGGACCCGATTCAGGGAACAGAGGAGATTTATTGAAGAGGGGGTCTGAAGATCATAGTGTCCCCAAGAATTTTCTCAGCTCACAACAAATCTACAGAAGGGTTAAAAGTTTGGGTGTTGGAATCTGTCCCTCATTGTGACACCCAGCACATAGCACAATGGCAGCAAAGGTGTCCAGTGTGTCCTCTCACCAGGTTAAACATTAGTAACAAATGGCCACTGCACCCACCTATAACTGCCCTTTACAGCAAGGAGCACATTGAAACCAGAGAAAATTCCCAGCTCAACTCGCTAACCAGCCTGCTTCAAACCAAATTTTCCTGTAACGGGTTTAGTTAGCACACATTTGCAAATGCATGCATAAGCTATAGAGCTGCTCCACCCCGATATTTCTGCAGTCTAACCCTTGTAAATTTATGAGAGTCAAATTGCATAACAAATCGCAATGGTGTGAACCAGGGCTAATGCAACCAAGTCATTACTTGAATTAGACTTAGGGTGCACTTGCACTGGGAGTGTTTTAGCTGAACTGTGCCCAAGATCGATTGACAACCCCCCCCCCCACTGGTCTGCACTCATTCTGGACTTTAGAAGCTTTCCTGGGCACACTTGAGTACACTTTCACATATACCCAGTGATGTGACTGGCCTCGGGTTATACACAGAGCTGAAACCAATTCGCCTACATAAGTTGTACCTGTTTATCTACGGCAATCTTTTCCCTACATCCATTTAAAGTGCAGCGTTTACACAGGCTCTCTCAGCTTTGAAAAGCAGGGGGTGGAAAACTGAAGTTACATCAGTGAGGAGAGCTCTGAGAACTGAATGGAGGGAACAGACACACTCCCTTCACACGGCACACAGGAACAGAGTTGAGGCTGTCAATCACAGGATGGGCACTCCCCGACACAATTTTTCTCTCCCCAGAAGTGACTCGTGCTTATAGCAGAGGAACAGACAACCTACAGAAATTAATACTTGGTGCTCTGGATTGAGACAAGTACACTCTATAGAGCAGTGGTTCTCAACTCCAGTCCTCAGGGCCCACCAACAGGCCAGGTTTGCAAGATAACTGAAATGCATCACAGGTGATATAATTTGCTGCTCAGGGATTGCAGTATTCTAGTCTGCATCTCACCAAGGTAATACTTAAAATCTGGCCTGTTAGTGGGTCCTGAGGACAGAAGTTGAGAACCACTGCTATAGAGGAATATGCTTTGTTCATATTTCATGTCTGAGGTTTACAACCACTTTAAGGCTGGTACATGCTGCAAGTTATTTGCTCAACCCAGTGGGAAGAATGGAAAAAAAGAAATTGACCAATCGCCGTACCAACATAATGAATGGTGAGGCGATCACATCCTCTGTTGCCTGCCGGGTGACCCAGTCCCTTACGTCATGTGCTGGTCCTCCTGAGACCCCACCACTACGATGTCATGGGCACAGCCCCATGTTTAGTTAGCAGTGGGGTGAAGCATTGGGAGCAGTCATGTTCAGCAGGTGGCAGGGATTTTTATTTTTTCAAACCAAAATTTTTTATTTTACAGTTCCGGGATGGTACAATTCAAATAACACTGTGACATACTAACCTTTGAGCTTAACATATCCACATCATACTATGCTTCCAGTAATTAGTGTCGGTGTCAGTAGTGTTCATGAAATTCTTATCATTAGCATAGATTACATATTCCAAAACCTAGTTACTCTTTCGTTCATGGACCGACACAGCTTCCTATTGACATAGTGGGTATTATCCGTTATTTAGGAGTGACTAGGCAGAAAAACTTGTAAAAAGTGTTGCATCATACCTTCTACAGTACCGCCCAGGTGGACCCTTTGTGTATATCCCCTCTCTCTGCTTCTCGCAGATCAGTTTTTTTCTGTCTAGCAAGGAGTAGGACATGGCTCCCTTCGGGCCCATTGGTCCGGGGGGAAATTTTTAATTTTTTTTGTGGTTCCTGCGATCTTCGATCAACTGCCGACTGGGTGACAGGCTGGGTCCCCGATCCTTGTAGTCCCCCCAGTTTCGGCCATCGAGCGTGTGCCGACCCTAGCTACGCGCTGGGTTTTCAACGACATGCCCGTCGCTCTACGAGTGCCCGGTGAGCCTACGCTCCAGGGCCTGCATCCGCTCAGCTTCGGCTGACCTTACAGCCGAGTCGCAGTAGCCTGTCCGGTGAGCTTACAGTCCAAGGCTTGCATCGGACCGCTCAGCTTCGGCTGACCTTACGGCTGAGTCGCAGTAGCCTGTCCGGTGAGCTAGCGCTCCAGGGCATGCATACGATTGTTCCCTAGGGTTCAATCACAGCATGCCTGGCCGACAGTCACATCCGTGCGCGGATGACGATCTGTCCGGAATGTCTTCCAGCGTGATCCACGCAGGAAAGGTAAGTAGCTCCCCTGTGGTTGTGGCCCCTTTCTTTTTTCTCTCCCTGCCTTCCCTCCTCCCTGGGCTCTGAGCTAAGGTTGCTGGGTGCTGGGGGGCTCCATCTGGAGTGGGGCTGCGCTGTGTTTGTAATTTTAAAAGATGTCATTTTTCTTACGTGTGTGTACTTGTGTGTGTGTGTGCCTCTCTCCCTCCATTTTCTTGTGGTTTTGCATCTATATGTATCTATCGCCGCTCGGCGGCCATTTTCTTGTTTCGCACCCGCTTTGGCCTCTATCGACTGTTCGGCGGCCATGTTTCTTAGGATTCACGCCTGCATGTATATATCGCCACTCGGCTGCCATCTTTTTGTGGCCCGCGGCCGCTTTTGCCTCTTTATTCGGCTTGGCGGACGTTTTCTTAGAGCCCACATTGTTTCAATACAGCCGCTTGGCGGCCATTTTGCGGTAGTCTCCGGTCTCTAGAGTGCGGTTTATCTGGCGCAAATTCACACAGGAAACGCTGATAAGAATCAGGCTGACACAGCAGCGGTGGGATAGCATCACAGGCGGAACACACGGCAGCAGTAGCGGTACCGTTCCAAGGGTGGGGAGTCCTCTGGGAAAAACCCTGCATCTCTGTATCAACTAGGAGGGTGGCCTATTGATACCTTGCCTGGAGCCCTGTGGGTCTCAGCAAGTGGGTCAGCATGGCGTCTGAAGCAGACGTTTTTTCCTCTGAAACACCTGATTTGGCAGCTGGTGCCCCTGATATATCTGTGTATGTCGGCAATCTTAGAGGCCTTTGTTGCCAGGGTGGAAGCGGCACACGGGAACACTGGGGTTAGTAAACGTCCCCGTCCCCTGCAATCTTCTGGGGATAATTCTCATGCAGAACCAGGCCCAGCTATGGCTCATGGCCCGGATTCTGATGCATCAGAGACTGCAGAACGTGACCGATCGGACAGTGAGAATGACTCCAAGTCCAGGTCAGTACGCGATAAGGCTTTGGTATCTGACCTTATTACGGCAGTGCGGGATACGCTAAAATTGGAGAATGCTGCAGAAGCAGCAGTGACACCAGTCCCCTTTGGGTTCCGTAAACCTGCCCGCACTGCTAAAGTGTTTCCTTGTGTGTCTTATTTTGATAAGCTCTTATACAAGGAGTGGGAAACCCCACTAAGGGTTTTTACATCCCCAAAGAATTTTGCAGTACGGTACCCCTTTGAGCAGAGTTTTCTGAAAAGATGGATCTCTCCCCCGATAGTGGACCCTCCGGTGTCCAGACTTAATAGAGCTACCACAATTCCAGTGGAAGGGGCTCCTGTTTTCAAGGACCCTGCCGATAAGAAGGCTGAAGCACTCGCTCGCTACCTATACTCAGTGGTAGGCTCAGCAGTGCACCCGGCATTGGCGGGGGCCTTAGTGTCTCAGACACTTACTGAATGGGCAAAATTGCTACTCCAGGGGTTAAAGGAGCGAGAGGCTCCTCCTGATGAAATAACTTTGGCCGACCAGTTGGTACAGGGCCTTAAGTTTGTCTGCGAGTCAGACATGGATACTATTCCCTTGCTGTCTAAATCTTTGGTTTATGCGGTAGCAATACGCCGCCTGATCTGGATAAAAGGCTGGTCTGCGGACCAGGCTTCCAAGAAAGCCCTGTTGGATTTGCCCTTTAAGGGCAACAGACTTTTTGGGGCTTCTCTGGATGACATCATCAAGGATGCCACAGGAGGTAAGAGCACTTTGCTTCCTCAAACCAAGAGGTGTAAGGGGCCACGCCAGGGGCAAAGCCCCTCCTTTACTGCACGCAAGCGTTTTTTTCGTCCGCTCAGGGCTACAGGGAAAAGACCCCAGACCGTCAAGGTCTGCCCCCCACCCATCTCTCGGGTGGCGGGATGTCTTCACGAATTTGCGACTCAGTGGACATCTCTGATCTCCGACTGGTGGGTTTGCGAAGTGATCTCCTCAGGCTACAAGATTAGAATTTCTCTCTTGTCCACCGGACAGATTTGTTCCCTCCAACCTCCAGCTACCTACGACCCATCGGGAGGTCCTGTACGGGCCGGTCAAGGGTCTGCTGGAACGCGGGGTGGTCATTCCAGTTCCAGAGCAGGAACGGTTTCAGGGTTTTTACTCAAATCTGTTCATAGTGCCAAAGAAGGATGGGGTTCATCCTATCCTGGATCTCAGGACCCTCAATTGCTTTGTGAAGGTACAAAGATTCCGGATGGAGTCGGTTCGATCTGTAGTCACTGCTCTCCATCCAGGGGACTTTCTGGCATCCTTGGACATCAAGGACGCATACCTGCATGTCCCCATATACTCCAGATACCAAAGGTTTTTGCGATTTGCAATCGGGGACAACCACTTTCAGTTTGTGGCCCTCCCGTTTGGCCTGGCTTCGTCACCCAGGACGTTCACCAAGGTGCTCGCCCCGATTCTGGCCCTCCTAAGACAGCGGGGCATCGCTATCGTGGGCTACTTGGACGACCTTCTTCTGAATGCCTCTTCAAGCTTAGAATTAGAGATAAGCGTGTCCATAATCTGTCAGACTCTCCGAGACTGTGGTTGGGTACTAAACACGCAAAAGTCAGTTTTGGTGCCGACTCAACGCCTAGTGTATCTGGGGTTGATTCTGGATTCCTCAGAGGCAAGAGTATTCTTCCCTGTGGAAAAGTTGCAGACCCTTGGGGCTGCAGTGCGGCAGCTGACATCCAAGAGTTGGTCGTCACTCCGTTTTTGCATGCGAGTTTTGGGCCTCATGGTAGCCTCCTTCGAGGCGGTCCCATATGCTCAATTTCACACTCTGGTGTTACAGAAGGAAGTTCTGTCCAGATGGAACAGATGCCCATCATCTCTGGATTATCAAACCCAGGTAAGCCACCTAGTCAGGAGATCCCTGGTATGGTGGCTGACATCACCGACTCTGCTGGCCGGGAAGTCATTCCTTCCTGTTCATTGGATAGTGATCATGACGGACGCCAGCCTTACAGGTTGGGGGGGAGTCTGGGGTGTTCAGTCGACGCAAGGTCATTGGACCCCGGAGGAATCCCGCCTGCCGATCAATGTCTTGGAACTCAGGACGATCAGGCTGTGCCTCTTCAGATGGTCTCAGAGGCTGCAAGGGCGTCCAGTCAGGATCCAGTCAGACAACGCCACGGCAGTGGCATATTTCAATCATCAAGGAGGAACAAGAAGCTCAGCTGCAGTATCGGAGGTTGTCGCTCGCATCCTGAGGTGGGCAGAAAGGAGCGTACCGTCACTGTCGGCCGTGTGGAGAACTGGCAGGCGGACTACCTGAGTCGACAAATGCTGGACCATGGAGAATAATCCTTACACCCGGATGTGTTCCAGCTCCTCTGCCAAAGATGGGGCACGCCAGACGTAGATCTTCTGTCGTCCCGACTCAATCGGAAGGTATTGAGGGTTGTGGCCCGGTCAAAGGACCCATGGGCAGACGCAGCGGACGCGTTGGTAACATCATGGTGTCAGTATCAGCTAATCTATGCCTTCCCTCCCATGAGGCTCCTTCCTCATCTGCTTCGCAGAGTGGAGGCAGAGGGAATTCCAATGATTCTGATCGCTCCAGATTGGCCTCAGCATCCTTGGTACGCCGATCTAGTACATCTGGTAGCAGACGTCCCTTGGCACCTACCTCTACGGAAGGACTTTCCATCGCAAGGTCCCATACTCCATCCTGCTTTACGGTCACTGGCTTTAACGGTGTGGCTATTGAGAACCAGGTACTGAGAGACCGGGGCCTATCAGATTCAGTAATCTCTACTATGAGAAGTGCTCGGTAGCCGTCCTCTAGGAGGGTTTATCATCGCACTTGGAGGGCCTACATTTCCATGTGTGAGGAAATGAAATGGCTTCCGCGTACTTATTTGGTCTCCCATATCCTGCTGTTTCTATAGCGTGGGGTGGACCAAAGGCTTTCCCGAAGTACGGTTAAGGGACAGATATCTGCCCTGGCTGTCATTTTCCAGCGACCCCTGGCGGCTCACTCTCTTGTGAGTACATTTGTGCAGGGGGTTCGACATGTGGCTCCTCCGGTCCGTCCCCCGCTACCTCCGTGGGACTTGAACCTGGTCCTCTCGGTGCTTCAGAAGTCACCGTTTGAGAATATTAGGGATATTCCCTTGTTGACACTTTCTCAAAGTGGTCTTTTTGGTGGCTGTTACGTCAGTTAGACGAGTTTCTGAACTGGCAGCCTTGTCATGCAAGGCTACCTATTTGTTTTTCCACAATGATAAGGTGGTGCTGCAGCCTTCCTTTCTTCCGAAAGTCGTTTTGGCTTTTCATCTCAATGAAGAGATTGTACTTCCATCCTTGTGTCCTCATCCGTCGAATCCTAAGGAGTCGGCATTGCATTCCTTGGACGTTGTCCGAGCTTTGAGAGTATACCTATCTGCTATTTCCTCGTTCCGGAAGTCAGACTCACTGTTTGTTTCGGTGGCTGGTCCCAAGAAGGGCCTAGCAGTCTCGTCGGCCACCATCTCTAGGTGGATCCGACAGATAGTAATCCAGGCTTACGCCTTAAAGGGTCAAGCGCCCCCCTTTCCTGTCACGGTGCATTCGACCAGAGCAATAGGTGCTGTCTTTCTGACATCAAGCGTCTGTCTCCCAATTATGTAAAGCGGCGACTTGGTCGTCCGCTCACACTTTCACTAAATTTTACAAAGTTGATGTAGGTGCATCTTCGGATGCCTCTTTCGGCCGCAAAGTTTTGCAGACCGCTGTTTAGAGTTGCAACCCCTCCGTTGGAGGAGTGCTGTTTTGTGTTTGGGGGTGAAGTTTACTTTTATGCTGTTACCACCCCTTGTTTGTTTTTTGACACTGCTTTGGGACGTCCCACTATGTCAATAGGAAGCTGTATCGTTCCATGAACGAAAGAGTAAATAGGATTTTTTTACTCACCGTAAAATCCTTTTCTTTGAGTTCATGGACTGACACAGCACCCACCCCTCCTTTTTGTTTAAGTTTGTACTGATCTGCAAGATGCAGAGAGAGGGGATATACCCAGAGGGTCCGACCCCTGGGCGGTACTGTAGAAGGTGTGATGCAACACTTTTTACAAGTTTTTCTGCCTAGTCACTCCTAAAGAACGGATAATACCCACTATGTCAATAGGAAGCTGTGACGGTCCATGAACTCAGAGAAAAGGATTTTACGGTGAATAAAAAATCCTATTTTTAGTGTCCATAGACGTTAAGTGTGGTATCCCATATTTTTCCTATAGCAAAAGATAAATCTGAACTGCCCAGTCCTTGAACATTATAGAAATAACAAACACAGAAAAAAGGATGAAGAGAGGGACCCCAGGGTTCCCTAGAGGATAAAGAGGGAAAAAGCAGTAGGTAGGTACCAGAAATTGGGGACTAAGAATTAGAAGAGAGAGAAGGATGTGCCCCTATGACCTAGAGCCATATGTATGGTCGATATGGACTCTCTGTTCATGAGCCAAGTAGAGACACACCTTAATTAGACAGAATTAACATATTCCATAGTCTCCATGCCTTAGCATGTTTTTCTTGTTTTTTTTGGGCCGTTAGGACTAGGTCTTCTAATTTTTTTATTTCTTCCACTCTAAGTAGCCAGGTCCCTACAGAGGGAGGCATGGTTTTCTTCCACAATAGTGGAATGCAGGCTTTGGCGGCATTCAGTATGTGTCTTAACCACTTCCCTACCCAGCCATAGTCATATGACGTTCACAGATGGGATCTCCCATCCTGGGTGGGCGTCATATGACGTCCTCGGCTCTGTGGGGGGATATCTGAATGATGCCCTCAGCTAGAGGCATCATTCAGATATCCTTTTGTTGTGCCGGCGATTCTGTGCACCATAAGAATGATCATAGCGGCGGTTCCGCCGTTTGATCGTTCTTATAGGCGGCGGGAGGGGACATCCCCCCTCCCCCTGCCATCCGGTGCTTCTCCGGGCTCTCCCGTGCCATCGGGGACCCAGAGAGAATCGTCCGGCACCGGTGGTGGGTCGCGTGACGAGCATAGAAATGACTGGTGACCAGATGGTCACCACCAGTCATCTCTATGATCGTCGGAGGCCCGGGCGCGATGTGATGACGTCACGCCCGGGTCCTCAGATGTAAACAAAGCCGCCATTGCAGCTAGTAAGTATGAGATCAGTGAAAAATAATTTTTCACGATCCCATGCTTTCCAGCCTGGAGGAGAGATGTGGGGTCTTATTGACCCCGCATCTCTCAATAAAGAGGACCTGTCACACACATTCCTATTACAAGGGATGTTTACATTCCTTGTAATAGTAATAAAAGTGATCAAAAAAAGTAAAAAAAAAAAAAAAAATAGAAACGCCCCTGTCCCCGGTAGCTGGCGATCAGAAACGAACGCACACAAGTCCCGCCCACATATGTAAACGCAGTTCAAATCACATATGTGAGGTATCGCCGCGTGCGTTAGAGCGCGTGCAACAATTCTAGCACTAGACCTCCTCTGTAACTCTAACCTGGTAACCTGTAAAAAAATTTAAAGCGTCGCCTATGGAGATTTTTAAGTACCGAAGTTTGGCACCATTCCATTAGTGTGCGCAATTTTAAAGCGTGACATGTTGGGTAGCTATTTACTCGGAGTAACATCATCTTTCATATTTTCCTCAAAAATTGGGCTAACTTTACTGTTTTGTTGTTTTTTAATTCCTGAATCCATTTTTTTCCCCCAAAAAAAAGGCGTTTGAAAAATGATTGCGCAAATACCGTGCAAGAAAAAAAAGTTGCAATGACCGTCATTTTATTCCCTAGGGTGTCTGCTAAAAAAACATATATAATGTTTGGGGGTTCTGAGTAATTTTCTAGCAAAAGAATGATGATTTGTACATGTAGGAGAGAACTGCCAGAATAGGCCCGGTATTGAGGGGGTAAAAAAAATCCTGGGTTGAAGTGGTTAAAATCTGATTTTAAAAAAAAAGCTTGACCGAAATCGTGGTGTCATGGAGTAAAAAGAAAGCTGGATCGTCAGGGATCTGGTGATCTGTGAATTTCTGGGTTACCTTCCGAACAGTTGTCCAGAATTGCTTCAGCAGAGGGCAAGTCTAGAACCTATGGAGGAGAGTTTCCCTGTCCTCCTGTCATCTCCAGCATCTGTCAGAGGTATTTGGAAAACATCTCTGTAGCAGCTGTAGTGTGTGGTACCATCTGGTCAAGATCTTATAATTAGATTCCTGTGTTTTCGTACATATCGACAATTTTAAAGAAAATCAAATTATGATTTGTTTTTCGGTTGGAGTAAAGGAGTGTTGTAGGTCTGTTTCCCACTTCTGTAGGAAATGTAAGTGTGGTTGTTCTGACGGGGTGTTAAGTAGAGCGTAAGTATTGGATAATACTTTTGGTAATGTCCCCTCGTCCAAACAGTAGTCTTCGAAGGTTGTCATGGTGCGGTTGAATTGGGCTGGGTTCGTCAGAGTGTAGGAAGTGATGGATGCGTATTGCTTTCCGGAATGGGAGTTGAAAGGGACCTGTTTCGTTGGTCAATGTCTGGATTGAGGGCCAACTGTTTCCGTCCAAAAAACGAGTAACACGGTCAATGCCTACCTGGATAAGCGTATCATATTCGTAACGTCCGAGTCCAAGCAGAAATGCCGGGTTGCCCAGTACAGGCATAAGAGGCAATTCCCTAGTAGAGAGGCTTTAAATACAGTCGTCGAACTGAGTAGGAGAGTAGCACCTTTTTATAGGGTGTGATTTCAGTTGCGGGGGTAGTCGGTCGTAGAACCAAAAGACCCCTTTCAGCATGACCCTAGTTTGTGCCTGTTCTAGCTGCGCTCAGAGCTTAAGCCTCGTACACACGATCGGATTTCCATCGGACAAAGCGTAGGACTTTTGTCCGAAGGGCGTTGGCCGTGAACTTGTATTGCATACAAACGGCAAAGAATTGTCCAACAAACACGAAACTACGTGGTTTTTCATCTCTTTAGCGCCACCCTTTGGGCAACTTCTGCTAATGTTGTGTTATGGTTAGCATTGCTTCTGAGCATGCGTGTTTGTACTTTGGATTTTTTGCCGACAGACTTGTGTACACACGATCGGATAATCCGACATCACACATTTGTTTTTGGAAAATTTTAAAGCATGCTATCCCACATTTGTTGTCGGAAATTCCGACAGCAATTGACCGATGGAGCATACAAATGGTCGGATTATCCAACAACATCCTGCCATCACACTTTTCCCGTCAGAAAATCTGATCGTGTGTATGAACGAGTCTTCTAGTGTCTGTTCCAATGGATAATTCTCCCCCAGGTGCACAGCCAGGTAATATTTCTGCAGATCTGGGAGAGCTAGGCCTCCATAGTGTTTTGGCAAGGTGAGGTACCGTCTGGCTAGACTGGGTATCGAGTGTGCCCAGATAAATTTAACGAAGAGAGTGCACTTGTTTAAAGTAGCATAATGGGATTTTTAGCGGTAGGGCCTGAAACAAGAACAGGAAGGATTTTTTTGTTTGTCTTGTGCAGGTCTTAATCATCGTGATTAAAGTGGTTGTAAACCCCTGATTTTTTTTTTTTAAACTACCTGTAAGAGAAAGCCATAATGAGCTAATATGACTAGCATAATAGCTCATTATGCATCACTTACCTTAGATCGGGGCCCCCGAAGCCGTCCTCGTCTCCCTCTCCAGCCGCAGCCATCGCTGCGGCGATAGCCGGAAGGTTACTTCCGGGTATAGCCGCTCCAGCCAATCACAGCGCCGCTCCGGCGCTTTGATTGACCGGAGCGGCGAAGACGTGACTCTGCGCATGCGCGCGGGAGCCGTCGAATCCGGCTAAGTCGCAGAATGCTGGGACTTAGCCGGATTTGTGAATGGGATTAACCCCATGAATGCGCCGTTGCACGCCGTAGACACGGAGCAATGTCATTTTTAGCAAATATCTCCTAAACTATGTAGGTTTAGGAGATATTTCTTTATCCTACAGGTAAGCCTTAATCTAGGCTTTAAACAACAATCCAGCGCTCAATGGGAGCAGTGAAAGCAGAACTATAACAATTGTTTGAAGAAGAAATAAGTTCTTTTAATTGGATGTACGCCAAGAATTAATAAAAAAAATGTATGTGGTAAAATCAATATATTACAAAAACCTTCAGAAGAAACTCAGTCATTGTATTAGAAACAACAAAAGCAGGAAATACAATACCGCCACAAAGGGGTTAAAATCAGCAAGTGTGCTCCCGTGACTTGGTGTTATGAAGTGGCTTCAGTTCAGTGCTGGAATGTACTGGCCGTCAGGGAGATGGAAGGATCCCCCGCTCTCACAATATAGCCTATGGCTGGAATGCAAGCACCGGAGTTGTGGAGACCAGGGAGAGATCCAGCATTCCGTTCAAAGCCCTGTGTCTCGATCAGACCAGCTGATCGAGCGGGCTGAATGATGTTGAATCAGACGGCACTCTGGGTGACGCGCCCTGCGTCTGACGGCCGAAAACAGGGACCGATACTGGAGCAGAGGAGATACACTAAGTTGCCGTGGAAACCTTTAGCTACATGTTTCGCGCGCATGCGCTTTGTCAAATTCAAGGGATCCACTGGCAATGAACAGCTATTAAGACATGGGGACAGGAAGGGGAGTAGATGATAGCTCTTGTGAATTTAACCCCTTTTTACACATCTAGCATTCTACATGTGCAATGCCTTGTTTTAAAAACATAAAAACACATGGATGTCGATGAAGTAGAGACTGCAATAATACAAATAAAAATGAAAATAAAAATAACCATAAAAATAATAATAAAAATGAAAATAAAATGCAAAAAGGGATGAAAATGAAAATAATAAAAATAAAATAAAAATGTTTGAGTACTAAATGGATAAATGATCTAATAAATGAAAAAATAAATTAAAATGAAAATATAATGTTGGGGTCAAACATATAATGTGTTATATGCTTTAGACAAATATACTCATGTGTTGTGGTCATAAAAAATGTCAATGAAAAAATATCTATACATACATACATACATACATACATATATTGTTTCATAGTAAGGGCAAGACTAACTTGTATAAAGGACCTGTAACCACGTAACATGTTTGTATAGATGTATGCAACACCCTGTTGTTGGCATTGCATGGTGATGATGATCTAAGATTAATAACAATCTGAAAATCATCTAAAAGAAAATGACACTAAAGTAAACCCAATAAATGACAGATGGACCCTCATACTCTTCTGTATTAAAATCCTATTATAAAAATAAAAATAAATAAAGAACAGTGAGCCAAAATGTTACATCTATGAGTGTACACGACATAGTATGAAACGCTCATACCCATGCAAAAGAACCTCAAGGACCTAAAAGAACATTATAACATGATGATTAAAATTAAAAATACAATAAATAAAAATGAATATGAACTATTGAATAACACTGGGGATATCGATTTCCTCATTCAGGCCCTCAGGCGTGAGAGAACCTAACAGGTATATCCAAAAGGTCTCCCTACGGCATAGGAGGGAGAACCTTTCGTTATCCGTCAGGGTACCTTTTGAAATAGCCTCAATCGCAAAGACCTGCATCTGTCCAAAATCTTTGTTGTGCATATGGCGAAAGTGGCGTGGGACACTGTGTTTGATGCAACCCTTCTTGGTCAGCCTGCGATGCTCACCTATTCTAACTCATAGAGCACGTATTGTGCGGCCCACATAAAGAAGGCCGCAAGAGCAACGCAGAACATAAACCACGAATTTGGTAGAACAAGTAATGAATTGTTTGATTTGGAAGGTCTTCCCTTTGTTGTTAACTATCTCTGAACAACCATTAGGAATCGAATGGCAAGTAAGGCAACCCCTTTTCCGACATTTAAATATTCCGGTCCTATTATCAAAATAGGTTCTGATGTCAATTGGGGGTCTACTGTTTGATGCAATCAGTTTGCTAGGAGCAATGATATTCTTTACTGTACGTGCACGTCTAAACGTGACCTGTGGTTTAGGAGGGAGAGTAGGAGCCAAAATATGGTCCAGTTTCAAAATGTTGTAATGTTTGTATATTATTTCAGAAATGGCTTTATGTTTTTGTGTTAAATGTTGATACGAATCTGGCCGTATTCACCCTATCTGCAGATTTTTCGTTTAAGTTATTCTTTTTATTGATTGTGCATAATTAGACGAAAAGGCGTGTGCCACAAGATCTTTCGGATACCCCTTTTCCTCAAATTTCTTTTGCATATTTTTACCCTGCACCACGTAGTCCTCTGTTTTTGTACAGTTCCTCCGTAATCTGTGGATTTGACCATTCGGAATGTTATTTTTCCATGTTGGGTGGTGGCAACTATTGTAATGAAGATACGAGTTCCCTGATGTGGGCTTAATGTGGTTGTTAGTAGTAATGGTATGGTATCTCCATCATGGGACAAGACTAGATCGAGAAAGACTAATTGAGTCTGATCTATCTCGTGTGTGAAGGACAATCCCAACTGGTTGTCGTTACAATAGGAAACAAATGTAGCAAAGAGATCAGGACCACCACTCCAAATCAACAACACGTCGTCAATATAACGACCATAAAAGACGATATGTTGGATGAAGGGATTATCCATCCATATTTTAAGTTCTTCCCAATATCCCATGGTCAAGTTAGCATATCCTGGAGCAAAATTTGCTCCCATTGCCGTGCCTTTGCACTGTAGGTAAAATTGGTCTAAAAATGTAAAATTGTGACGTAGACAAAAATCAATACTGGCAAGCAAAAATCTAGACTGTTTTGAATTCATGTCACAATTTTTTGACAAAAAATATTGTACTGCAGTAATCCCGACCTCCTGTGGTATTGACGTATATAATGAGGTCACATCTAGTGACGCCCACATATATTCATCATTCCAAGAGAATCCCTTAAGGGTGTCAATAACATAGCTAGAATCTTTAATGTAAGAAGCTAATTGACACACTATAGGCTGTAAAAGGTGGTCTATGTAGACAGACAAACCACTAGTAAAGCTAATTGTGCTGGCCACGATGGGTCTCCCTGGCGGGTCGACCAGGGACTTGTGCACCTTAGGGAGATGGTAAAAATAGGGAGTGCTACATACTTTTGGGAGAAGGAAGCATTTTTCTTTGATATTTAATATACCATCTCCTATGAGCTGCCTCTACCAAACTGACCAATTCCTGTTGGTACTGTGGAAGGGGATCAGAAGGAAGTCTAAGATAGGTGTACCTATCAGATAGTAAACGATGTGCCTCACGGAGGTAATCCCATCTATTTTGTACTACTAGACTTCCGCCTTTGTCGGCCTGTTTCACTATGATGTCTTTATTAATGGTTAAATCCCTAAGGGCTTGTCGTTCAGCTGTGCTCAAATTGCAAGGTTTACCACTTTGTGGGGTGTCACATAATTCTATGAAATCCTTATAGACTGCTTGGTAAAATGTCTCAATGTGCGGTCCCTTGGAATTTGTTGGGTTAAAAATAGATGGGGGTTTAAAACTAGTGTGTATGATCTCTGGGTCCTGGAAGGGGCCCTGTGTCTGACTTTCTAAATTTCCCTCTGCCCACAAGTCTTCTAGAACTTTTAAAATATCATTATCGGAATTAGAAATTACGTCACTGTCTAGTTTCAGATGTTAAGTTGTTGGACTTCTTATTAAGAGACAAACGTACCCATGGGTATCACTGTGATATGGTCCAATCTACAGTGTACAGAGAAGGGCCAACATCTGGCCCTGGTTGTTCGGTCTATGATTGTTCATCGCAGCCAATGCCAAGTACAATTGTATCGTCCGTCAGTCTAGATACTAGGCCTGTTGAGATGGATCTTTTACTTATCGATCCCATGATACCATTATCTAATAGATGCAGCCCTTTAGCTATAGATCTGGAGAATTATATGAAAGAGGGTGCTCGGCCTAAGACTAATGATACATTAGTGACACCAATTATTACGTCTGCTGGCAATACACATACATCACTAGCAGATGAATCCTTTTTTAGACAAATCTCCAAAGGGAGTGTCAGCCAAAACGAAAACTAGACGAGGTAGAAGAGGGAGGAAGAAAATCCAAAGTCGAACAAAAAGGAGAGGATAGATCTTTTGTAGGGGACAGTACTATAAAAATATTTAACTTATCCACCCATGAATTAACAGTAGAAACCATCCTACTGAAAAAAGGTTTGAGTTTTTCCCCGTCCACAGGACCCAATAAGTTTGGTTTATTCAAAGATCTAAACAAATTTATTCGGTCTCTTACTTTAAAACGACATTATGCCGAACTTGGCCCTCTTAATAAGAAGTCCAACAACTTAACATCTGAAACTACAGACAGTGACGTAATTTCTAATTCCGATAACGATATTTTACAAGTTCTAGAAGACTTGTGGGCAGAGGGGAATTTAGAAAGTCAGACACAGGGCCCCTTCCAGGACCCAGAGATCATACACTAGTTTTAAACCCCCATCTATTTTTAACCCAACAAATTCCAAGGGACCGCACATTGAGACATTTTACCAAGCAGTCTATAAGGATTTCATAGAATTATGTGACACCCCACGAAGTGGTAAACCTTGCAATTTGAGCACAGCTGAACGACAAGCCCTTAGGGATTTAACCATTAATAAAGACATCATAGTGAAATAGGCCGACAAAGGCGGAAGTCTAGTAGTACAAAATAGATCAGATTACCTCCGTGAGGCACATCGTTTACTA
This sequence comes from Rana muscosa, assembly GCA_029206835.1. NCBI lineage: Eukaryota > Metazoa > Chordata > Amphibia > Anura > Ranidae > Rana > Rana muscosa. The sequence goes on along the minus strand of CM055120.1, from coordinate 269,775,955 downwards.
TCTGATAGGTACACCTATCTTAGACTTCCTTCTGATCCCCTTCCACAGTACCAACAGGAATTGGTCAGTTTGGTAGAGGCAGCTCATAGGAGATGGTATATTAAATATCAAAGAAAAATGCTTCCTTCTCCCCAAAGTATGTAGCACTCCCTATTTTTACCATCTCCCTAAGGTGCACAAGTCCCTGGTCGACCCGCCAGGGAGACCCATCGTGGCCAGCACAAATAGCTTTACTAGTGGTTTGTCTGTCTACATAGACCACCTTTTACAGCCTATAGTGTGTCAATTAGCTTCTTACATTAAAGATTCTAGCTATGTTATTGACACCCTTAAGGGATACTCTTGGAATGATGAATATATGTGGGCGTCACTAGATGTGACCTCATTATATACGTCAATACCACATGAGGTCGGGATTACTGCAGTACAATATTTTTTGTCAAAAAATTGTGACATGAATTCAAAACAGTCTAGATTTTTGCTTGCCAGTATTGATTTTTGTCTACGTCACAATTATTTTACATTTTTAGACCAATTTTACCTACAGTGCGAAGGCACGGCAATGGGAGCAAATTTTGCTCCAGGATATGCTAACTTGACCATGGGATATTGGGAAGAACTTAAAATATGGATGGATAATCCCTTCATCCAAACATATCGTCTTTTATGGTCGTTATATTGACGACGTGTTGTTGATTTGGAGTGGTGGTCCTGATCTCTTTGCTACATTTGTTTCCTATTGTAACGACAACCAGTTGGGATTGTCCTTCACACACGAGATAGATCAGACTCAATTAGCCTTTCTCGATCTAGTCTTGTCCCATGATGGAGATACCATTACTACTAACAACCACATTAAGCCCACATCAGGGAACTCGTATCTTCATTACAATAGTTGCCACCACCCAACATGGAAAAATAACATTCCGAATGGTCAATTCCACAGATTACGGAGGAACTGTACAAAAACAGAGGACTACGTGGTGCAGGGTAAAAATATGCAAAAGAAATTTGAGGAAAAGGGGTATCTGAAAGATCTTGTGGCACACGCCTTTTCGTCTAATTATACACAATCAATAAAAATAATAACTTAAACGAAAAATCTGCAGATAGGGTGAATATGGCCAGATTCGTATCAACATTTAACACAAAACATAAAGCCATTTCTGAAATAATATACAAACATTTTGAAACTCTCCCTCCTAAACCACAGGTCACGTTTAGACGTGCACGTACAGTAAAAAATATATCATTGCTCCTAGCAAACTGATTGCATCAAACAGTAGACCCCCAATTGACATCAGAACCTATTTTGATAATAGGACCGGAATATTTCAATGTCGGAAAAGGGGTTGCCTTACTTGCCATTCGATTCCTAATGGTTGTTCGGAGACAGTTAACAACAAAGGGAAGACCTTCCAAATCAAACAATTCATTACTTGTTCTACCGAATTCGTGGTTTATGTTCTGCGTTGCTCTTGCGGCCTTCTTTATGTGGGCCGCACAATACGTGCTCTACGAGTTAGAATAGTTGAGCATCGCAGGCTGACCAAGAAGTGTTGCATCAAACACAGTGTCCCACGCCACTTTCGCCATATGCACAACAAAGATTTTGGACAGATGCAGGTCTTTGCGATTGAGGCTATTTCAAAAGGTACCCTGACGGATAACGAAAGGTTCTCCCTCCTATGCCGTAGGGAGACCTTTTGGATATACCTGTTAGGTTCTCTCACGCCTGAGGGCCTGAATGAGGAAATCGATATCCCCAGTGTTATTCAATAGTTCATATTCATTTTTATTTATTGTATTTTTAATTTTAATCATCATGTTATAATGTTGTTTTAGGTCCTTGAGGTTCTTTTGCATGGGTATGAGCGTTTCATACTATGTCGTGTACACTCATAGATGTAACATTTTGGCTCACTGTTCTTTATTTATTTTTATTTTTATAATAGGATTTTAATACAGAAGAGTATGAGGGTCCTTCTGTCATTTATTGGGTTTACTTTAGTGTCATTTTCTTTTAGATTATTTTTAGATTGTTATTAATCTTAGATCATCGTCACCATGCAATGCCAACAACAGGGTGTTGCATACATCTATACAAACATGTTACGTAGTTACAGGTCCTTTTTATATGAGTTAGTCTTTCCCTTACTATGAAACAATACAGTATATGTATGTGTGTGTGTATATGTATATATATGTATATAGATAGATAGATATCATTTTTTCATTGACATTTTTTATGACCACAACACATGAGTATATTTGTCTAAAACATATGATAACACATTATATGTTTGACCCCAACATTATATTTTCATTTTAATTTATTTTTTCATTTATTAGATCATTTATCCATTTAGTACTCAAACATTTTTATTTTATTTTTATTATTTTCATTTTCATCCCTTTTTGCATTTTATTTTCATTTTTATTATTTTTATGGTTATTTTTATTTTCATTTTTATTTGTATTATTGCAGTCTCTACTTCATCGACATCCATGTGTTTTTATGTTATTAAAACAAGGCTTTGCACATGTAGAATGCTAGATGTGTACAAAGGGGTTAAATTCACAAGAGCTATCATCTACTCCCCTTCCTGTCCCCATGTCTTAATAGCTGTTCGTTGCTGGTGGATCACTTGGCTTTGACAAAGCGCATGCGCGCGAAACATGTAGCTAAAGGTTTCCACGGCAACTTAGAGTCCATTCACCGCCCGAAAAGTGTATCTCCTCTGCTCCAGTATCGGTCCCTGTTTCCGGCCGTCAGACGCAGGGCGCGCGTCACCCAGAGTGCCGTCTGATTCAACATCATTCAGCCCGCTCGATCAGCTGGTCTGATCGAGACACAGGGCTTTGAACGGAATGCTGGATCTCTCCCTGGTCTCCACAGCTCCGGTGCCTGCATTCCAGCCATAGGCTATATTGTGAGAGCAGGGGATCCTTCCATCTCCCTGACGGCCAGTACATTCCAGCACTGAACTGAAGCCACTTCATAACACCAAGTCACGGGAGCACACTTGCTGATTTTAACCCCTTTGTGGCGTTATTGTATTTCCTGCTTTTGTTGTTTCTAATACAATGACTATGAATTTCTTCTGAAGGTTTTTGTAATATATTGATTTTACCACATCGATTTTTTTATTAATTCTTGGCGTGCATCCAATTAAAAGAACTTATTTCTTCTTCAAACAATTGTTATAATTCTGCTTTCACTGCTCCCATTGAGCGCTGGATTGTTGTTTATTGTTCAGTGATTACTTTTTCTGGAAGTTGCCAGCTGCACTGGGAGTTCGTTTTCAAAGACTACGTTTTATATGACACCAGGGTTCAACATTTCTGCCAGTTTTTTAGCGCTGAAAGACTTTTTTGTTTCTTAATCTAGGCTTACCTGTAGGTAACTTAACTGTTGTCTTATTTTTTAATTCAAAAAAGTGCATTTTTTCCAAAAAAAGTGCACTTGTAAGACCGCTGTGCAAATACGGTGTGACAAAAAGTATTGCAATGACCGCCATTTTATTCTCTAGGGTGTTAGAAAAAAAAAACAATATATATTGTTCGGGGGTTCTAAAGCCCCTTTCACACTGGGGCGGTTGGTGCGGTGGCGGTATAGCGGCGCTATACCGTTGTAATTGCCGCAGAATTGCGGCGGTATTCGGCCGATAGTGGTGCGGTTTTAACCCCCCGCTAGCGGCCGGAAAAGGGTTTATACCGCCGGCAATGCGCCTCTGCAGAGGCGAATTGCCGGTGGTATTACCGCGGTTTCCTATTACTTTCAATGGGAAGGAGCGGGTAAACGCACCGCTCCTCTCACCGCTCCAAAGATGCTGCTAGCAGGACTTTTGGAGCGGTCCTGCTAGCGCACCGCCTCAGTGTGAAAGCCCTCGGGCTTTCACATTGAGACGGCAGGGGCAGGAGTTTTCAGGCGGTATTTAGGCGCTATTTTTAGCGCTAAACCGCCTGAAAAACTCCTCAGTGTGAAAGGGGTCTAAGTAATTTTCTAGCAAAAAAAAATGTTTTAAACTTGTAAACCCTGAGTCTGAAAAACAGGCTTGGTCCTTAAGTGGTTAAATCATCTCCTAGTTTTTAACCCCTTTCCTTGTCCCTGGTTTAGTCCCATGTCATGTCATCACAGGGACTGAAAAATTCTGCAGCATCAGAAGCTGATAGAAAGAACCTATAGACCATGTCTGAAGGCAGGCTTTTTGGGGGATATGGAGATCAGTAGGTGAGTAAGGGAGAGCAGACAACTTCCCAGGGACATACAAGCCAACATTTTTTTTGCACAAAACGTATGTAACTCACTGCAAGTAAAATGTTCTTTGCACTTCTCTCTCTGCTCATCAACTCGCATGCACTGAGGCGATGGTCCCCTGAACAGAAAGTTATCTCACTGTTTAACCTGTTCCCGCCCAGCCTATAGTAAATTGAAGGCTGAGCGGGCCTCTCGTCTATCTGGGTAAAATATGACATCCTCCTGGATTGTGACCTGTCACCGGCTGTGTCTGGATGACTGATCACTGTACCGGCCCGCTGCCGATAATGTGATCACTGTAACCGTTCACAGGTCACGTGACAGGTGTAAACAACTGATGGCTTCCTTTCAAGCCATTCATTGTAATGCAATTGTGTTGCTAGCTGTGATTGGTCACAGTGATCACATGGTACAGGCTGGACCAATCACAGCCGAACTGTGCCATGTGATCAGCTGTGGCCAATCACAGCTAATCCTAACAAAGCAAACAATGAATACATTTATAAACAAATAGTGCAGCGCTATAAAAAATAATTATAAAATTGCTACTGAAAGCAACTCAAGAACACGTGAGTAACTTATATCTAAAGTGCGATATATGCTAGTGAACTAATATATAAAGTTCATAAAAAATCCACTCCAATGGATTGTCTCACATATGAACTGTCCTCCATAGGAGTCAAAGGAGTGTGACCCATAAGGGCTATACAAAACTGTGGTAAAGAAACAAGAAAGAGTCCAAACAATATGTGTACAATTTGAATGGATGTCTTTTCATGGACAACACCACCACAGCATGAACTGGAAGAGGGACCCCAATGTTGATGGTGGGACTCCCAATGTAAGGCACAGATGATACAGTTGGGTACTCTTACCACAGATGGTGGACCCACCTGTCGTACGACAGTGGGTCAATCGAGCTTGGTTTCACCGTGACCAAAAATGATGGAACTGGATGTCCTGGATGCCTCAGACCGACTCAAACGGGGTGGTTCGATGAACGACTCACACGATGGAAATTCCTCCAATCATACAGGCTCCGAATCAATCCAAGGTAGACACAAGGGTAGAAGAAAATAAAAAAAAACTCCAGATGGTGCAGGTCAATAAAACCAATGGGGGGGTTTATTGAATAAAATTGGTCTTACAGACATTAGACAAATATAAAAAGTGATCACAAAATAAAAGGGTATAAAAGCCTGCTGCAGTCGAAATGCGTAGGGCTTGCCGATGCTGCACCCCACATTGCTTTTATACCCTTTTTATTTTGTGATCACTTTTTATATTTGTCTAATGTCTGTAAGACAAATTTTATTCAATAAACCCCCCATTGGTTTTATTGACCTGCACCATCTGGAGTTTTTTTCTTTTCTCCTACCCTTGTGTCTACCTTGGATTGATTCGGAGCCTGTATGATTGGAGGAATTTCCATTGTGTGAGTCGTTCATCGAACCACCCCGTTTGAGTCGGTCTGAGGCATCCAGGACATCCAGTTCCATCATTTTTGGTCACGGTGACCACCAAGCTCAATTGACCCACTGTCGTACGACAGGTGGGTCCACCATCTGTGGTAAGAGTACCCAACTGTATCATCTGTGCCTTACATTGGGAGTCCCACCATCAACATTGGGGTCCCTCTTCCAGTTCATGCTGCGGTGGTGATGTCCATGAAAAGACATCCATTCAAATTGTACACATATTGTTTGGACTCTTTCTTGTTTCTTTACCACAGTTTTGTATAGCCCTTAGGGGTCACACTCCTTTGACTCCTATGGAGGACAGTTCATATGTGAGACCATCCATTGGAGTGGATTTTTTATGAACTTTATATATTAGTTCACTAGCATATATCGCACTTTAGATATAAGTTACTCACGTGTTCTTGAGTTGCTTTCAGTAGCAATTTTATAATTATTTTTTATATTTTTTAGCGCTGCACTATTTGTTTATATTTGCCTTATCACTTTGTTTGTTTAGCAGCTTACACCTTTTGGTTTAGCGCAGTTTTTTCACTTTCTTATAAATGAATACATTTAATTCAGTAAAATGCTTGCGTATAATAATGAAATTATTTGCTGTATGCAAAAGTGTCGAAAAAAAAAACTGATCACCTCACCGGAAGTGCAATGTCACTATGGTAATCTATTGTTCTGGTCAACGCGTGTTAAAAATGTTTTTCCCAAAAAATTACAACTTTTTTTTTTTAATCAAAAACTAGTTTATTGAAAAACTAATCAGCTATACATATAGACAAAAGACGTGTGTAGCAGACAGTTCAAATACAATATCCACAACATTCTGCTAGGTAGTACATTCACAAATAGATAATGCAACTCAATCTGGTACAAATCATCAAAGAAATGGGTACACTGTATTGCTGATCAACATCTACATTGAAATGGCATGAAAATTAATCGTATACCCTGATTGACAACAAATAACTGACATACAGTATAATAATTTGAGAATAGTGAGAACATCAACAAAAATAAAAATCATAAAACGACTAAACCCCTAAGGGGAACAAGATGGCCTAACTACTAAGCAAAAAATAAAATAATAAATAAATGCAGGCCATCCACCACGACATCTCCCCCAATCCACCCCAGACATATGTAATATCACATCTCACACCCCACCAGAACTATTTCACCTAACACATCACATTTGCAGAATTCTGTCTTTCACCAATTGAGTGGGGCCCAGTCCCGGAGTATCTAACCATGATTGCCACATGGAATAGAATTTCTTCAGGACATTTCGGTGTTGGTATGTAAGCTTCTCACGTATTAGCAGGCTATTCACCAGCTCCACTCAATGTCCACCCGTTGGTACCCTCGGAGTTATCCAGTGCCTCGCAATTGCCTTGCGGGCCACGTATAGTAAACCCAATACTGCAGTATGTTCGTTCGGAGAGAGCGAGTATATCTCCAAGGCACCAAGTAGGCACACAACTGGATCCTGCAGGATCGGGAACTGGTATACTTGTGAAATAGTTTTAAGAACGTATTGCCAATACCTGAAGAGCTTTGGGCACTTCCACATGTGTAATAGATCGCCAGTATGACTATTGCATTTCGGACATAACAGCGTTTTTCCGGAATGGCACTGGGCGGCGTTACCCCAATTACATCTACTCGCCACAGCCGCCGCGAGTAGATGTAATGTAACACTAACCGCAAGCCGCCGTCTGCCTACCTGATCAGCGTGTCATGCAGACAGACGGCGGCCATTGCAGTAGGGGTGCAACGGATCAAAAACCTCACGGATCGGATCAGAGCCACGGTTCGGATCATTTTCGGATCGGAAAAAAAAAAAAATGAAAAAAAAAGTTACACTCACCGGGTTTTTCGATTTCACAGTTATTTTCAACACAAAACAGAGCTTATAAGCTTAAATACAGTATTTGTAAATCCAACGGACTCTTTACATGTTAAATTTAAAAGCAGCAGAAAACCTGCTGACCTTACATGGTTGCTAATGTGACAGAACACCTCTGATTTTCACATTTAACGAAATGTTAAATGTGAAAATCAGAGGTGTTTCGTCACATTAGCAAGCATGTAAGGTTTGCTGCTGCATTTAAAATGTAAACAGTCCCTTGGATTTCCAAATGTATTTAAGCTTATAAGCATATAAAATACCTGAAATCTAAAACTCTGTTGGGTGTAACAAGATGTCCGCTTGGCCCCTTCACAGTAATGAGAGTGAGGAGTGTGGGGTGGAGCAAGATGGCAGCGGCAAAACGTCACTACAGCGGCCGCCGCCGGGTGTACAAAGATGGCCGCCGCTCCGGAGCTAGGCCGAAGCTGCGGCCTTTCCTATGGCTGAGGCTCCGGATCGCGTGGTGATCCGATCCGAACAGGGTGACCCGTTCGGATCACCACCGATCCTTTGCACCCCTACATTGCAGTGTTCAAAAGCCGCGCCTCCCGAGTCCTCGTCTGTGATAGGCGGAACACTCAATTTCACAGCAGGCAGTGTTCAGCCTATCACGGACATCCTCTCATCCTCGTCTGTGTTATGAGGATGAGCGGATGTCCATGATAGGCGGAACACTGAATGCTGGGAAATTGAGTGTTCCACCTATCAGACGAGGAGGAGGCGCGGCTTTTGAATACTGGAATGGCCGCCGGTGTAGCAGTAAAACCCGTATCCCATGAAAATCTGGATCAGGTACGGGCACAGTGATTGAAGCATGGGCACAGTGAAGCACGGCACAGTGAGGCATTGGGCACAGTGAGGCACAGGCACAGTTCGGCATGGGCACAGTTCAATTCAACTAAGAGAAACCTCAGGATTTTTTGTTGTTTTATTAGCTAAATCCAAATACAGTATTAATAATTTGGATGTTTAACAATCTTTGTTGCACACTGACTTTGCAGTTAGAGAAAGGGTTTGCCTTTGCAATTTTGTTTGTTGATGCACTTTAATATAATAAAAAAAAAAAATCGAATCGTAAATCGAGTTTTTTATAAGATCGCCCAGCCCTAGTGAGATAATCTCTGCGATGCAGAAACAGACACTAATGGTGCGGACGTCAGACGTCAGACATAGCTCCCAAGTGTCCCCATCAATGGGACCCAAGTCCCTTTCCCACCCCTTTCTACAGGGAAGTGTACTGGCATCATGCGTGGAATTAAGCAGTCTAACATATATTCTTGATATCATACCCTTTCTCTCGTCTGTCAATAGCGCATCCCCTGATGAACGATGTACTATCGCCACCAGTAGAGATATTCTGCCCTCATATTGAAGCGCGTGCCTCAGTTGGAGATATTTATAAAACGGATTCCTGGGAGGGGAAAATTCTTCCCTGATATCTGTGAAGGATTTTAGAATGGTCCCAGTGTATAACTGATTAATATAGTGAATGCCTGCCTCCTCCCAAGGGTGAAAATCCACCAGTTTGAAAAGCTCCCTAAAGTACTTATTCCTCCATATGGGTGTGAACTGACATGCCCTCCTTATGTGTAGGCGAGACCGGATATATTTCCATAAGGTATTCAGCAAGATAATAGTGGGGAGATTATTCTGCAAATGTGTGAATCCTGATTCCAAATGGGCTAAGGCTGGAAGACTAGAGACATCAGGAACCAGCAAGGATCTAATCGGGTCAGATGCGTCCACAGCTCCCCAATTACCTAGGCGTTGCAGCTGGGAGGCAATAAAATAATACCTGGCGTGTGGCACAGCCATGCAACCCTGGTCTTTGGCCAGTTGTAAGGAGCGCAAACAAATGCGCGCCGGTTTATTACTCCAGATTAGATCCCTAAACTGAGCATCTATTTGAGTGAACCATCTGTGCTTTATCCATATGGGGGAATTCTGAAATATATAAAGAAGCTGGGGGCCCACACTTCTGACGGAAGGCCATCAGACCCAGGCGCCTGTCCATTCTGTGCATGAGCCAGCGCTTCCAACATTTCATCTTCCATTAGGGGGCATTAAGCTGGGCCGAATCCGAGTCGGACAAGCAGAGCATGGGGTATTTATCTAAAAACGAACAGATATTGTCATGGGAGGGACTGACCTTAGAAGAATAGACATCTTGAAAAAATTGTTTAAAGACATCCATGATAGCATGAGTGGAGTAAAACGGAGCACCTTGTGCATCAGCCACTGCCACTATATGTGAGGATGATTGTTGTGATTTGGCCAGCATCGCTACATGTGCCCTGTTTTCCCCCTCCTCAAAATGACTCTGTTGTAGAAAGAAACGTTTGTTCTCTGCCAGCTGCAGAGACAAGTCCTTAAGCATAGATTTGGCTGCCAACCAAGACCGTTTTGTGTCATCAGTGGGGTCAGCTACATATTTAGCCTCTGAGCGCCAAGCTTCCTCCAAGACTGAAACCTCCCATTCTTTAGTAGAAGTCTTACTCTGGGATATCACTCTAATAAACTGGCCGCGCAAGTATGCTTTTGCTGCCTCCCAAACCATGCCTATAGTCGTCGAGCCCACATTATGTCTGAAAAAGATCGTGAGAAGTTCTGGTATAGAATCAGGATTCGGAATGAGTGACAACCAGAAAGGGTTAAGTTTCCATAGAGTATTACCTCTAACCGCCCCCAATCGTATATATCTACATAGAGAGAGGAATGATCCGAGATCTGTCAGGTGTGATATTGAGAGGAGTCTATTAATGGCAGAAGAAGATCCATTCCCCAATCCCAGATCAATTCTAGATAGACCTCCTATCGAGGCTGACTGGCATGAGAAAACCCTGACTTCTGGGTTGCGCAACCTCCATACATCCGTTGGACCCATCTCTACCAGAAGGCGAGCGAATGGGGTAGGCCCGTGTCGTCTCTGCACACCAACCCCTGTCCAGGCATGAAGCTTGTCCTTCTCATGGTCAATATAATTATTAAAGTCCGCTAGGATCAATACTGGTATGCCCGAAAAGCGAGACGTAATGTCTGCAAAAGTTTTAAGGAGACTGTCTGAGAATGGTGGAGGAATATACAACCCTGCCAAGATACATTTTGTCCCATAAAGGGAACACAATAGAAAAATATAACGACCATACGGATCAATCTTAATTTCTATAGCTGAGAACTGCATGCCACGTTTCACTAGGAGACTCACTCCTCTCGAGTACACCGAGTAAGTGGCGTGATATTGATGACAAAATTGTCTGATGGCAAATTGAGGGGTGGAGGTCGTGGTGAAGTGAGTCTCTTGCAGGCATATTATATCCGCGTTCAGGGGCTTGATCATGCGAAGCACAGCCAAGCGCTTGACAGGATTATTCAAACCCCTGACATTCCAGGACAAAAATCTGGTTACCTTAGACATTTCAGTATTATAACAAGAACAACAAGGATATCATTAAGTGCTATACTGCGACCTGAGAAACCATAGGTGAGAGCAAACTGGGAAGGAAAGCATGTCCCAATGATCCAAGAAAAATAAAGATAAAAAATAAAAAAAACAGCAAGGTATCAATAGTCCAAATGAGCGGCTAAGTATCTGTGAAAGGCACGAATGGTCCATACGAGGAGCAGGATCCATAAGAAGTAAAGGGGGCATTAGTGGTGGAGGCCCCATGGTGGAACAGTCAAAAGAAAAATAAAATAATAAGTAACTGGCCAACATGGCCAACCCGATTCGCCAATAAGCAGTAGGAGGTCTGGACCAGACCAGTGGAAGGGCACTTCAGTGTCTTAACAACTTCTCAACAGCTAGAACAAGGAGCCCTGGTGGTAAATAGATGTCCATACATCAACAGAATTCTCCGCCTTGGCAAGTAGAAATGTAAGAGCAAAAGATGCCTAGTGAAGGAGTACTTTACCCATCAGGAGGTGCAGGCCGTCGGTTGCGAGCTTCCCGGATCGATTGTTCTTCCCGGTCCAACCATTGTGCAGCGGCCGATGGTAAATCAAAAAAGTGCACTGAGCCCAGTGCTTCCACTCTAAGACGGGCAGGGTATAGCATAGCATATTTCAAATCAAAGGACCTGAGGCAGCGTTTAATGTCCATGAATTTTGCACATTGTCTCAGGGAAAAATGACAGTTTGGCGTTATCAATTTTTAAGGCCTCAGGTTTGATCCTGGTATTGTGGAGTACAGCATCTTATAATGAAGAAGCTTGAATAGAAAGCATCTTGGGGGAGCTCCGGGCTGTTGAGGCCTAGCCGGCACCCTATGTGCCCTCTCCACAGAAAACATGGGGGTGAACACCTCTCTGCCAAATGCTGCAATCAGCCATTTTTCAATGAACTCCACTGGGTTCTTTCCCTCAATTCTTTCAGGCAGCCCAATCACTCTGGAAGAATTAGAGAACAGAATGAGAAGAAATAATGTCAAATGAGAGGAATGTTGTGTGAGGAGATGATTATTGTACGTTTAGATCTCTTTGCATGGGCGCCATGTCATCCTCCACGGAGCTCACTCCCATCTAACGCAGAGATCCTCTCCCTCAGCTTCTGGGTGTCTTGTCGCAGGAAAGTCATTTCCACTTTTACCCCTTTTATCTCGGCGGTAAGGACAGCCAATGAGACATTACAGTTGTTTACTGCAGCCAGAATGTCCCTAAGTGAGGGTTCACTATCTGTAGTTGGACTGGTGGGGACGTGAGGCCTAGTAGAGCCACCTTCTGGAGTACTCACTGTGTCCTAAGCAATCCCCGGTCCGCCTGCATCCTCCAGGGGCACAGTGTCATCAGCCTCGGATGAATCGCCGGACGAATCCTCCGGAGTGCCAGATGGCATGTTGGGTTCCAAAGGCAGAGAGAACAGCTTCGCCGCTGCTTCCCTATGTTTCTCCTTTGCAGAGCGCTGTGTCTGGGTGCCATTTTGGGCCATGCTGTCTGCGGTCCTGGCCGCGTTTTGCAGCAGACATCTAGCAGGAATTTAGCCGAGAAAGGTAGGATGATACTGGGGAGGGGGGGTCTTCCGACAACCGATGAGCCTCAGATGCTGCAGTTTAGGGCAATCTTTCAGGATAAAAGAGCGGATTTTCGGCGGAGAGAACTGAAGGTGCGTCCGGCTACATCCGCTGCCTGGCCACGCCCCCAAAAAATGACAACATTAAAAAACTTGCCATGCTTCTTACTTAATATCTTGGGGCATCTACATTCCAAAAAGGTGTCATTTGAGGGATATGTGTAATGTCCTGACATTTTTGGGCCTCAAATGAGATAGGCTGCCGTTACATCAGGATTGATCAGTTTTCAAATTTATAATATAGTTTTGTGGACTCTATAGCTTTCCTACAGATGAAATAATATACACTGATTTGGGTTATTTTCACCAAAGAAATGTAGCCAAATACATTTTGGCCTATAAATTCATGAAGAAAGATCATTTATTTGCAAAATTTTATAACGGAAATAAAAAAAAATGTGTTTGTTTTTTTGTTGTTTTTGTTGTCAACATTTTCGGTCTTTTTTTCCCCCCCTTATTTAGCAAAAAATAAAAAACCCAGTGGTGGTAACCACTTCCCGCCCAGCCTATAGAAAAATGACAGCCGGGCGGTGGTTCAGTTATCCTGACTGGACGTCATATGATTTCTTTCAGGATAACAGCCGGCATGCTCCTGAAGCGTGGCGATCTGTTGTGTGGCGTGTTAGTCTGACACACCGCAACGCCAATCTCGGTAAAAAGCCTCTGACGGAGGCTCTTTACCACGTGATCAGCCGTGTCCAATCACGACTGATCACAGCGTAACCAGGAAAAGCCATTTATCAGCTTTTCCTCACTCGCGTCTGACAAACGCGAGTAGAGGAGAGCCGATCGACTACTCTCCTGACGGACGGACGGGGGGGGGGGGGCTGTGCTGATTATCAGCGCAGCCCCTTCGATTCCCACATAGGAACACCAGGGAGGCTGATCATGCCTGGCCACCAGGTATGCCTGCCACCCTGGACCACTAGGGATGCCAGTCTGTGCCCAGACATGATGCCAATCAGTGCCCATCAGCAAAGCCTACCAGTGCCATCAGTGATGCCCGTCAGTGCCATCTATCAGTGTCACCTCATTGGTGCCATCTTGTAAGTGCAGCCTCATCGGTGCCCATCAGTGAAGGAGAAACTTGCTTATTTACAACATTTTATAACAAAAACAAAGAAACTTTTTTGAATTTTTTTCAAGATTTTAGGTCATTTTTTTATTTGGCAAAAAAATTAAACGCAGAGATGATCAAATGCCACCAAAAGAAACCTCTATTAACCACTTGACCACTGGGCACTTAAACCCCCTTAATAACCAGACCAATTTTCAGCTTTCGGTGCTCTCACATTTTGAATGACAATTACTCAGTCATACAACACTGTACCCATATGAAATTTTTGTCCTTTTTTTCACACAAATAGAGCTTTCTTTTGGTGGTATTTAATCACTGTTGGGTTTTTTATTTTTTGCGCTATAAGAGAAAAAAGACTGAAAATTTTGTAAAAAAATGATTTTTTTTTCGTTTCTGTTATAAAATTTTGCAAATTACTATTTTTTCTTCATAAATTTTGGCCAAAATTTATACTGCTACATATCTTTGGTAAAAATAAGTACAAATTGGTGTATATTATTTGGTCTTTGTGAAAGTTATAGAGTCCACAAGCTATGGTGCCAATATCTGAAAATTGATCACACCTGAAGTACTGACGGCCTATCTCAATTCTTGAGACCCTAACATGCCAGAAAAGTACAAATACCCCCCAAATGACCCCTTTTTGGAAAGAAGACATTCCAAGGTATTCAGAAAGAGGCATTGTGAGTTTTTTGAAGTTGTCATTTTTTCCCACAATTCTTTGCAAAATCAAGATTTTTTTTTTCTCTTTTTTTTTTTTTTTACAAAATTGTCATATTAGCAGGTTATTTCTCACACACAGCATATACATTCCACAAATTACACCCCAAAACACATTCTGCTATTACTCCCGAGTATGGCGATACCACATGTGTGAGACTTTTACACAGCGTGGCCACATACAGAGGCCCAACATGCAGGGAGCACCTTCAGGCGTTCTGGAGCACCCAGGCCAATTCTGACATTTCTCTCCTACATGTAAAAATCATCATTTGTTTGCTAGAAAATTACATAGAACCCCAAAACATTATATATGTTTTTTTTAGCAAAGACCTTAGAGAATATAATGGTGGTTGTTGCAACTTTTTATCTCGCACGATATTTGCGCAGCAATTTTTTTAACGCGTTTTTTACGGAAAAAAAATGTTTTGTGCTTAAAAAAAAAAAAAAACAGTAAAGTTAGCCCAATGTTTTTGCATAATGTGAAAGATGAAGTTACGCTGAGTAAATAGATACCTAACATGTCGCCCTTAAAAATTGCACACACTCGTGGAATGGCGCCAAACTTCGCTACTTAAAAAATCCCCATAGGCGACGCTTTAAATATTTTTACTGGTTACATGTTTTGAGTTACAGAGGAGGTCTAGGGCCAAAATGATTGCTCTCGCTCTAACGTTCGCAGAGATACCTCACATGTGTGGTTTGAAAACCGTTTTCATATGTGGGCGGGACTTACGTATGCGTTCGCTTCTGTATGCGAGCTCACGGGGACAGGGGCGCTTTAAAAAAAAAAAAATGTATTCTTCATTTTACTTTATTTATTTTAGTTTGACATGTTTTTCCGCCCTAAACATTTTTTTGATCACTTTTATACCTACTACAAGGAACGTAAACATCCCTTGTAATAGGAATATGGCATGACAGGTCCTCTTTACAGTGAGATATGGGGGGGGGGTGTCAATAAGACCCCACATCTCACCTCTAGGCTGGGAAGCCTGAAAAAAATACAAAAAAAAAACAAAAATCCTGGCTTTGATCGTAGCGGTGAGTCGGTAGAAGCACCGGAGGGCGGCGGGGGGGGGGACATCCCCTCTCGCCTCCCGTAAGAATGATCAAGCGGCGGAACAGCCGCTATGATTGTTCTTATGGTGTAGGGAATCGCCGGCTGAAAAAGCTAATATCTGAATGATGCCTGTAGCTGCTCCCATCATTCAGATATCCCCGCACAAAGTCAAGGACGTCATATGACGGCCGGAGGGCGGGAAGTGGTTATTGCAGAGTATTGCCGGGCATTGCGGAGTATTGCCGGGCATTGCGGAGTATTGCTGGGCATTGCGGAGTATTGCTGGGCATTGCGGAGTATTGCCGGGCATTGCGGAGTATTGCGGTGTATGGCAGGGTATTGCGGTGTATGGCAGGGTATTGCGGTGTATGGCAGGGTATTGCACAGGGTATTGTGGAGGGTATTGCACAGGGTATTGTGGAGGGTATTGCACAGGGTATTGTGGAGGGTATTGCACAGGGTATTGTGCAGGGTATTGCAGAGTATTGTGCAGGGTATTGCAGAGTATTGTGCAGGGTATTGCAGAGTATTGTGCAGGGTATTGCAGAGTATTGTGCAGGGTATTGCAGAGTATTGTGCAGGGTATTGCAGAGTATTGCACCAGGGTATTGCAGAGTATTGCACCAGGGTATTGCAGAGTATTGCACCAGGGTATTGCAGAGTATTGCACCAGGGTATTGCAGAGTATTGCACCAGGGTATTGCAGAGTATTGCACCAGGGTATTGCAGAGTATTGCACCAGGGTATTGCAGAGTATTGCACCAGGGTATTGCAGAGTATTGCACCAGGGTATTGCAGAGTATTGCACCAGGGTATTGCAGAGTATTGCACCAGGGTATTGCAGAGTATTGCACCAGGGTATTGGCAGGGTATTTTGCAGAGTATTGGCAGGGTGTATTGGCAGGGTATAGCACAGGGATGGCTGAGCAGGGATGGATGGATGGCTGGATCTGTGACTGCAATTGTCACAGATCCAGCCCACAGTGCTGCTGCTGCCATCCGCTCCCTCCCCCTCCCCTCTCACACTGTACCGATCGGTACAGAGAGGGGAGGGAGGAACCGGCGTCATCAAATGACGCCGGTCTGTTTACAAGTGATTGCTCCGTCATTTGACGGAGCGATCACGTGGTAAACGGACGCTATCAGCGGCGATTTACCGCGATTCGTGATCCGCCGGGTCCGGTCACGGAGTTTCCCGTGTGCGCGCCCCAGGGGGCGCGCGGGAGCGCGATTCTGGGAGGACGTTATATAACGTCCTCCCAGAGTTAAGCAACCACCTTGTCGACGTTATTTGTCGGCAGGTGGTTGTTAAGTGGTTAAAATGATAAAAAATTTGTTTGGGTACAGTGTAGCGTGACTGCGCAATTTTCGTTTAAAAAACTGACAGCGCTGAAAGCTGAAAATTTGCCAGGGCAGGAAGGGTGGAAAGTGCCTGGTATTGAAGTGGTTAAATACCACCAAAAGAAAGTTCTATTTGTTTGAACAAAATGATAATTTAGTTTGGGTACAGTATTGCATGACCGTGCAATTTTCATTCAAAGTGTGACAGTGCTGAAAGGAAGGGGGTAAAAGTGCCTGGTATTGAAGTGCTGTATTTAACCACTTCCCTACCCAGCCATAGTCAAATGACGTCCACAGATGGGACCTCCCATCCTGGGTGGACGTCGTATGACGTCCTGGCTTTGTAGGGGGATATCTGAATGATGCCTGCAGCTAGAGGCATCATTCAGATATCCTTTTAAAATGCCGGCGATTCTGTGCACCATAAGAACGATCATAGCGGCGGTTCCACCGCTTGATCGTTCTTGTAGGCGGCGGGAGGGGACATCCCCCCCCCCCCCTCCGGGCTCTCCCGTGCGATCGGGGAGCCGGAGCGAATCTTCCGGCACCGTTGGTGGGTCACGTGATGAGCATAGAGATGACTGGTGACCAGATGGTCACCAGTCATCGCTATGATCGTCGGAGGCCCGGGCGCGATGTAATGACGTCACGCCCGGGTCCTCAAATGTAAACAAAGCCGCCATTGCGGCTGTAAGTTTGAGATCAGTGAAAAAAAAATCACTGATCTCATGCTTTCCAGCCTGGAGGAGAGATGTGGGGTCTTATTGACCCCGCATCTCTCAATAAAGAGGACCTGTCACACACATTCCTATTACAAGGGATATTTACATTCCTTGTAATAGGAATAAAAGTGATAAAAAAAAAAGTAAAATAAATGTAAAAAAATTAATAAATAAGTAAAATAAATAAATAATAATAAAAAAAAAAAATTAAAACGCCCCTGTCCCCGGTAGCTCGCGATCAGAAGCGAATGCACACGTAAGTCGCCCACATATGTAAACGCCGTTCAAACCACATATGTGAGGTATCGCCGCGTGCGTTAGAGCGCGTGCAACAATTCTAGCACTAGACCTCCTCTGTAATTCTAACCTGGTAACCTGTAAAAAAAAATTAAAGCGTCGCCTATGGAGATTTTTAAGTACCGAAGTTTGGCGCCATTCCATGAGTGTGCGCAATTTTAAAGCGTGACATGTTGGGTATCTATTTACTCGGCGTAACATCATCTTTCATATTTTCCCCAAAAATTGTGCTAACTTTACGGTTTTGTTTTTTTTTTTTTTTAGTTCATGGAACCATTTTTTTTTTTTTTTTTAAATGGTGTTTGAAAAATTATTGCGCAAATATCGTGCAAGAAAAAAAAGTTGCAATGACCGTCATTTTATTCCCTAGGGTGTCTGCTAAAAAAACATATATAATGTTTGGGGGTTCTGAGTAATTTTCTAGCAAAAGAATGATGATTTGTACATGTAGGAGAGAAGTGCTAGAATAGGCCCGGTATTGAAGTGGTACAAAAAGCCCTGTATTGAAGTGGTTAAATGGATTACAGCCAACAGTTACAACCTTGAAAAGACGCACTAAAACATTTTTTCTATAGGAGTGCTGTTACAATATATTTTTGTCTGTGGTTGTAATGAGACTTTAAAGCGGAGGACTGCCAATTTTATTTTATTTTTTTCTTTTAAAGTCAGCAGCTACAAATACTGCAGCTGCTGATTTTTAAAATAAGGACACTTACCTGTCCAGGGCTCCCGCAATGACGGCACATGAAGCTGATCTATCCCTCGGCTCTCGGGTGCTGCCACTGCCATCTTCGGTAAGGGAATCAGGAAGTGAAGCCGCAACTTCTCTTCCTTGTTCCCTGCTGCGCATGCGTGACTCACGCTGCGCGTTCCCACTGGTCCCTGCTGTCTTCTGGGACCTGTGTGTCTCCCAGAAGACAGCGGGGGGAACGGAGAAGGCGCCGGACGTGGCGTAGATACCCGCGGGTGGCTCGGGTATCTATGCCCGGAAGTGGGAGAAAAATACCTGTATTAGACAGGTATCTGCTCCCCACTCCTCCCTGAAAGGTGCCAAATGTGACACCGGAAGAGGGGGGGGGCGGAAAAGTGTAAGTTCCACTTTTGGGTGGAACTTCGCTTTAAGTTTCCTCTTTTAGGCATTAAGATATTGCTAATAATGTGAGTTTGATCTTGAATCCTTCTTTTAACCTTAATTTTTGTTTTTCTTTTACTAGATTTGTGCTCACTGCCGGGAGCCTGGAGCCACACTTGGCTGTTACAACAAAGGTTGTGCCTGTTGCTACCATTTTCCATGTGCCACAGATTCAGGTAAGATGTACACATTAGAAGAAAGCAGTATTTAAAAAAACTTTATATAAAAAAGTTCAGAGTAAACTGCAGCAGCGCTACGGACAAATGTTCAAATGTGCGTCTTCTATACAATCCAATCATATAGGTAGTGTGGATAGTGAACGGAGAGTTTGGTTGTAGTTGGTTTAAATCCTAGTTCATGTGCTCCTTATCACCAAAATTGAGCTAGCAATAACAATGGCTGCTCCTCTTTGGCTACAACCGCTGTTTGTGCCATTTAAATAAGCATCTCGCAGTGGACTGACAGTCATTGTTATTATCACTATTATTTTTATTATTATTTTTTGATTCAGGTCCCCTAGCAAGATTAACAATCATTATTATGGTTCACTTGCTCACAATGAGCAAATCGCTCATTCATGTTTATTACCCAAGCTGTTTTTTATTATATAGTATGTATGTCATGGCAACACACACTATCCTATCAGATCACAGATCGGGCACGCGCGCCAATCAGGTTAGCGCATCTCGAATCTGTTTGATGGACTTCCACCCACAATAGGGCACGGACGTGGGAGCTGGAATGCGCATGCGCGCTGACGCAGGCGCAGTCAGTGCGCTCCGACGTCTGCAGATGGGCGGGAACTGAGGGAGTGTATTTAATCCGGTTGCTGCGGTGACTGGTCACGCCCTCGGAAGAAGTCAGGAAGTGACGAAACGTCAGGGCGTGACCAGCAAACCAAGCAAGCCGGAAGTGACGTATTTGCGCTCCAGGACCTGCCGAACCAGGAAGACGCCAGAGGAACTACAAATTGGCATTCATCAGGGGGCAAGTCTCAAGCGCTGAAGCGTTCTTTACCATTATCATTTTAATCGCCTGTTTTATTCTTTTATGTGGTACGTGCATATGTAAAAGGGTTTTCTTTGGGGGATTATCATTTAATAAATTTCCAAACAGTACTACCCTATGTGGTTTTGTTCCTTTTTCCTCATACATGCAGTAAAGAAGACAGAACATACTAGAGGAGGATGGTATTTATATGCCCATATTGATTTAATATCTGAGGTACTATTGCAGTAAAGTAGACAGAACATACTAGAGGAGGATGGTATTTATATGCCCATATTGATTTAATATCTGGTGAGTGCATCCCCATTAGGGGACCCTTAATCCCCCCACGTGGTGAAACACATTTTGGTGATAAGGAGCACATGAACTAGGATTTAAACCAACTACAACCAAACTCTCCGTTCACTATCCACACTACCTATATGATTGGATTGTATAGAAGACGCACATTTGAACATTTGTCCGTAGCGCTGCTGCAGTTTACTCTGAACTTTTTTATATAAAGTTTTTTTAAATACTGCTTTTTTCTATTTATGCCTGTTTTTTAGCAGCTGCTGTTCTTCCACATATTGTAACCTAGTGTATTTTATTTCTGGTGCTTTTATCTTTGCAGTTTTTTTAATAGCGCAGAGTGATACTAAGAAGGGGGGCCAGATTATTTAGTATCTTTTATTTTAAGATGTACCCATTGTCAGAGCTACAATATATTGCAGGGAAACGAAGCAGCAAAAGATGCATTTTATTCATACAGTGCATGATATTTATAGACCCTGGGTTTTAGAATCATACCTTTTGAGGTGACACTGGCAAAGCTTTTGAGGATGCCCCCTGGGTGCCTCCCCTATAAACTTAATTCCGTAAGTCCTCCAGTTTTTATGCTAGTGTCCTAAGGTGACGGACATATTTTCCTTTACAGAGAAGTTGTTCTTAGCTTAACTAGTTTTTGTATTTGGATTCTTCAATCAACTCATCACTGTCTTTTAATCCAACACTAGATTCAGTGCCCCTGGCACCATGGGGATGGCCTGTAAATTTGCTTCGGACACTGGATCCTGCATGGGCCCTCACTAGGCACTCACTGTGTGTCGTGTAGTCAGCCACTGGGTGCTATAAAAGTTTAATGTTGTGGTCCATCCCTATGGAACTCAGACCTACTTCAAGGGTATGCCCACCATGAGGGGCAAAGCCTGGACCCGCAAAATAGGGACAAGCATTAGTATCAGGTAAGATGGGGTCACCCTTTTTCCCTGACCATCACTCCGATCTCAGTCTCAGATGGATGGCCAGATGTTGCATTACAGTACCCATTTAGGATATTCCCTTGGTTTGTCCTTCTCACAGTGTAGACGTTCCATTCACCATCATGTCTGTCAGACATGTCTCAGAGCTGTTGACTTTTACAAAGAGACATTCCTCATCCTTTACATTGGCAGGGTAGTCTGTGCCCAAGGCCATCCTTGCTTATGTTTTGGACAAGATTGATCTATAAGAAAATGCATTTCAATGAGTGCGCACAAGGAACTGGCACAGACACATCCTCACTGTATAGCAATTCATAATAATTTATTAGACTTGTTGGGTGTGGTTTATAAAGACTTCAGTGAAGATTTGAGTAATACAAACTGCTCCCGCAACCAGTCCTTATCTCTCAAAATGTCCTTTTCTCTCAAAATGTCCTTATCTCTCAAAATGTCCTTATCTCTCAAAATGTCCTTCAGACTAGCTAAAATTAGCTCTGCCTGGTATATGCTGGCAACCAGTTGGCTTATTTTTAACCACTTCAACACCAGGCTTTTTTTTACCACATCAATACCAGGCCTATTCTGGCACTTCTCTCCTACATGTACAAATCATCATTCTTTTGCTAGAAAATTACTCAGAACCCCCAAACATTATATATGTTTTTTTAGCACACACCCTAGGGAATAAAATGACGGTCATTGCAACTTTTTTTCTTGCACGGTATTTGCGCAATAATTTTTCAAACGCCTTTTTTTTTGAAAAAAAAATGGTTTCATGAATTAAAAAATAACAAAACAGTAAAGTTAGCCCAATTTTGGGGGAAAATATGAAAGATGATGTTACGCCGAGTAAATGGATACCTAACATGTCACGCTTTAAAATTGCGCACACTCATGGAATGGCGCCAAACTTCGGTACTTAAAAATCTCCATAGGCGACGCTTTAATTTTTTTTTGCAGGTTACCAGGTTAGAGTTTTACAGAGGAGGTCTAGTGCTAGAATTGTTGCACGCGCTCTAACGCACGTGGCGATACCTCACATATGTGGTTTGAATAGCGTTTACATATGTGGGCGGGACTTGCATGTGCGTTCGCTTCTGATCGCGAGCTACCGGGGACAGGGGCGTTTTAAATTTTTTTATTATTATTATTTTTTATTTTATTTTACTTATTTATTTATTTTTAACACTTATTTTTACTTTTTTTTTTGATCACTTTTATTCCTATTACAAGAAATGTAAACATCCCTTGTAATAGGAATGTGTGTGACAGGTCCTCTTTATTGAGAGATGCGGGGTCAATAAGACCCCACATCTCTCCTCCGGGCTGGAAAGCATGAGATCAGTGAAATTTTTTTCACTGATCTCATACTTACAAGCCGCAATGGCGGCTTTGTTTACATCTGAGGAGGCCTCCGACGATCATAGAGATGACTGGTGACCATCTGGTCACCAGTCATCTCTACGCTCGTCACGTGACCCACCACCGGTGCCGGACGATTCTCTCCGGGTCCCCGATGGAACGGGAGAGCCCGGAGAAGCACCGGATGGCGGCGGGAGTGGGGGGGGAACCGCCGCTATGATCATTCTTATGGTGCGCAGAATCGCCGGCACAAGAAAAGGATATCTGAATGATGCCTCTAGCTGCAGGATGGGAGATCCCATCTGTGGACGTCATATGACTATGGGCGGTAGGGAAGTGGTTAAGAGATTACGAAAGTACATTTCTTGTAGAAGACAGATGGAGTAGTTTCAGAAATGATAGAAGACAAAAAAGTGTCATTAATACACTTCGCAAAATTTAACCGTGAGGCTGCTAATGTGATGTGACTTGTTATACAAGAGAGCTTGAAAGTGCAATTCTTTTTAATAAAATGCACTATTTTGAAGGCGATAATGCTCTATGTATAGTTCTTCTCTATATTTGCTTCCTGTGCGCCCCATGGACTTGGAGAGACAGGAGGCTCCAGTTTTGAAGAGTGAAGCCTCGTACACACGACCGAGATTCTCGTCGTAAAAAAACCATCGATTTTCTCGACGAGATTCTTGTCAAGCTTGACGAGCTTCTTGTCAAGCTTTCCTTGCATACACACTGTCAATTCCAAATCTCGTCGTTGTTCTGCGCGGTCACGTACAGCATGTACGACGGCAGTATAATGGGCAAGTTCGATTTCAGTGGCGCCACCCCTTGGGCTGCTTTTGCTGATCTCGTGTTACCGCGTGTGAAGTAAAAGTTTGGGCAGAGACGATTCGCGCTTTTCAGTCTTTGTGCTTTCAGTTCGTTACAGCGTGACGAATGTGCTATCTCATTTACGAAGGCTTGTTTTACCAGAAGAAGCGCTCCCATCTCATACTTGATTCTGAGCATGCGCGATTTTTTAAGACTCTGAAAAGCATACACACGAACGGAAATATTATGTAGTATGGGGTAGTGGCGCTACCCATTTAGTTGAGGTGAAGCCAGTGAGATGTGAACTCTTGGGCTGTAATAAGAGTATGTGTCCTGTTTGGTGAAATAATACGTGAAGTGAACAAATGCAGTAACAATCAAGGTGATAGCATCACATGTGGATTTTATATGTTCCTCACAACCCTATGGTTACACTTGCAGCCCTAGGTTTGGGCTCAGTGGTGATAAGAAAAGTGAAATAAAGTGAAAGCAATGAAAAAAATATGTGTGATTTAAATGTTACTCTCCAACTTGTGCTGGTGTGCTAATAAGTAGTGGTAGGGATCCTCATCTAATGTGTCAATCCAATAATCTAGTTATCCTAGTGCCTATTCACATAACGGTGACCACTAGCATTAAACACAGGCAAACGAACAAAAAGCAAAAACAAAAAACGTGACTAGCAAGTGTGGGCTGGGATGGATAAAAGTTCAATCACATTTGACAAAAGGCAGTCCCAGAATATATTTAAATCGAAGGTCGGGTGTGTGTTTCACCCAGTAGGTGACCCCTAGTTCTCAGTCAATTCTTAGTGCCAGTAGTGGCTACCCAAGTATGTTCAGATAGCTGCTTCTTCACAGATATAAGAACTCCAGTTCAAGGGAAGGAAAACAATATCAGATAATGTTTTTTTTTGCCAGCGCGACTTGGTGCAATTCCTAACCATGCATTCCTGCAGCGATATATGGTGACAGTGGTGTCCCCCCCCCCCCCCCGAGTTAGTGCCACTCACCAGAATGTTGCACCCCTACAGGGGTATTAAGCGTCTCAGGGGGTATCCGGGAGATCTCCTGGTGTTGTCCGGACTCCACGCCTCACTATTCGCCTACTGTATTCCCGCTGGAGGGTTAGACGGCTCTCTCCTTCCTCTGGTTTCCACATCCACTCCTCCGGAGGTTTTTAAAAGAAAAATAGGAAATGGGCTCCCATAGTGTGAATCCGTAGAATTTATTGGGTAAAAATGAATATTCCACACATAGACAGAAAGCTTTAAATTAAAAATAAAAATAAAATATAAAATCTCTAGACAAGAAGGATCACCTCGCAAAAGGCATGCGATCCAACTGCTAGCGGTAAAAGCAATATGCAGGGATAAGTCGTGCTTCCGGGTATCAAGTGAGTAGTATCCGGGAACCGTCCGTGCGTTCCACCACTCTATTCCCGTAACCCGGAAGTGACGTGAACGTTGCAGCGACCAATCTACTGACGTGTTTCGACGTAGTCGTTTTCAAACGTGATGTCACCGCGCTGCGTGTTCAGTCTATTTATAGACAGCATCTAGGTTACCCCCACGGTGGTTTGCAAAAGGGGGCGGCTAGACTACACTACAAGCCCACCCCTCCACTCCTACTGTTCCCTCTTGATGGGGGATGCCTTCGTTGACGTAACCCAGATGCTCTCCCTCATGAACCACGGAACCATACATGTAATTAGGCTGCCCCAAGAACTATAAAAATAAGAGTTAACAAAAATAAATGACTACGTAAAAATGCATAACTAGGGGAGACAATTTCGGTTCAGTGAAAAATGTGACCAATAGATTATACTAATGAGACGTATGATGTCTCGCAGCATCAAATTTAACATGGTTAGTGCTGTAATTTGTGCCTAGCGGGAGAGTTGGATGTAAAGGTTCCCAATATATATAAATTGTATATATGGTGACTTGGGGTGTGTGCCCTCCTTATCTTCCATTCTCCGCTAGGTGAGTGTGGATGGCCACCTGATCTAGGGACAGGTGAGAATGATGGTTCTTATTTTATATTGCCACCGAGTGACACGTAATCCAATGGCCAGTCCCAGGATAAGTGAGCGTAAGTCTACTATTGGGCTAGGTCAATCAAATCTCACAACTGTATAGGTGGGAACTACACTGTGTATGTAAAATTAGGTAAAAATTTGGCCAAATAAAAACAAAAATTAGGAGACATAAGATCATCATAGAAAATTGTACCAGAGATGTAAGGGTGTATTGAGAAGGATATATATGTCAGATACATATATCAGAACCCATCAGCAGGGTCCATCAAAGGAAAAAAGAAAAAAAGGGTTTTTTTTGTGATATATATTAGTGAGAGATGGCTAGGCCAATCTTAACATGTTTTGGGGGGGGGGGGATATTCCATAATCCCTCCATCCTACACTATGTACATCCCACCCAGTGATGTGATTAACCTAACCAACATATGGAAAGGGTTAGGAAAAATGCGGAAGGGGTTAGGAAACATGCACACCCCTCAACATAAAGGGTACCCACCCAAAAAGTGGTGAGGGCTAGGCATAGGGTTGAGGCCTTTAGAAGTTGGACAGGAAGCACTTAAGGTCTATGTCCGGGTTTAACCCTTTAGGGGCTAGGGACCCCAACCTGTGGATCCATCTCGTTTCGTTTTGCGACACCAAGGTGGTTTTATTGCTGCCAGTGGTCTTTAATAATGTCCACACCATAAAAGATCAAGCCAGATGTATCTCTATGGTGTACCTCGTCAAAATGCCTTGACAGGCTGTGCTTGGGGAAACCTTTAAGGATGTTGTTGATGTGCTCCCTTATCCTTACTCGCAGGGGTCTGGTGGTACGTCCCACGTATTGTAAGCGACAGGGGCACTCTACTACGTATGTAACGTGTGTGCTATTACACGTAATTAGCTCTTTGATCTGAAACTCCTGATTGTATGCATTTGATTTGAACAAGGTTTTCTTCCTAGGTTGCTTCTTACTCTTTCTGCATGACAAACATCTTTGGCATCTGAAAAAGCCTTTGAGGTCAGGGCAAATTTGGACTTGGGTAGGAGGATCTATAACATTGTGTACCATGGACTGACACAGCTGGATACTGTAAACGTGTGGGTATATGTCCCTGCTTGCAGGAGAAGACCTAGGCAGAATGTTAGATGTTAAAACATTCTAGAACAAAGCAGAGCTGAACAGCCCCGCCCAGGGGGGCGGTCCCTCTGGACATTACCCTCCCACCTGCAGCTAGCAGACCTCCGTTTTTTTTCTGCCTAGCAGGAGAAGACGTGGCTCTCTCAGGAGCCAGTCTCCTGGAAATTTTTACTTTAAAATGTTATTCCTTTGGGAATTTTATTATTTTATTTTTGAGACCTTCAATCAACTGTCGGCTGGGCAACAGGTTGGGTACACTAGTATCCTCGTAGTCTTCCCTGTCCGACCATCGAGCGCGCTGATCCTCGCCTTGTGTGCGTGAGACTCAGTTCACGACATACCCCATGACTCCAGGGGTGGCCGGGTTGCTTTCATGCTCCCGCGGTCCTCTCAAGATTGAACAGTAACTACTGTATCTTTTGCGGTGGACCGGGCCGACAGCTACGCAGTACGACTCTGTGATAGGTCTGTCTGAAACGAGCCAGTGGGTCCCTCTATGGACGGGTAAGTAGTCTCTCCTGCTGCAAGGTGAGTACATACTGGCTGTGTTTCTGTGTGTGGGGGGTTCTCCCTGTCTCCCCTGTTATGCTGCTCTCTGCACCCTGTACTGGTGCTGTGCTGTGGGGTGCTTGGGGGTCACTCTGGCCTGGCTGGGCGCTCATGTCTGCAGTTTTTTCTGGTGTGTGAGGTGATTATTGCGTGCGCCGTTAGCGCACGCATTAGCGGGAGCTTTGAATTTTGCGCTCGGCGGCCATCTTGGCGTTCAATGGCACAGTTGTAGCTGCGGCCGGCGCCCATTTTCTTGTGGCCGCCGCGCATTTATTTTCGATTTCTAGCGGTGCCCCTCACAATGTCCTCACAGACTGAGTGGTCCTTAAGGGTTGGTGGGTCCTCCGGGTATCCCCTACTCAGCCTCAGCATAGCCAGTGGGTGGACTGTATATTCACTGTATAGTGTATAAGGTCTCAGAGGGTGGCGTTATGGAGTCTGATACACGTGCTCTCCACACTTGCCTGGGGCAACTGGCAGTGCTGCACAGTTAAACATGTTCATATGTTTCCTGCACCTGCGGTGCTTATGGACCAGTTGTCAGCAGTCCTGGAATCATTCCTTGTCAGAATGGAAGCGGTGTGTGAGCAAAAGGAGCTATAAGCCCCCTCCCCCCACAAAAATCTTTAGTGAAGGAGTGCTCTGAGTCAGATATGGGCCTAGCTACTGGGCTCAGGACCCTAGCTCTGAATATTTTATATTTATGAACAGGACATTCCCTTGTGAGGAAGACTCCAGTTCTGTGTCAGTGAATGACAGGGCGCTTGTAAGTGATCTCATTGATGATGTGAGGAACACTCTCAAGCTGGAATTGCTGTGACAAGCCTTTCTTTTACACAGCTTCCTCACTGTTTTCCACACACGCTGCCTCAGAGCAGCATGGATGATACATGGTGGGGGGGAGGACTTTATTCATTTATGTCTCTAGTCCCTGTGAGCCTTCTGTGTGATATCCTGAGGCAACATTTCCCGCCATTTCCTGGGGAACGCTTGAGCTCTGACAGACACACGGTCTGAGGATCAGAGGTTACCTGTTACCTGCATGCTGCTTCGGCAGCACAGTCAAGCAGGTTGGAATGATACAGAGAAGATTATGCGCCTCTGCGCCATAATTTAAACTCCTCTTATACCTCTACACTGCTATTGGTCTCTGTGTCTGCGTGAGTGTTCCCCCACGTTCCAATACTGTGTTTCAGTGCCATGCATGATATAAACGTACAAAATATGTTTATGCACGACTCCAGATACATTCACAGTATATGTATGTATTATACTCTCTGGGTCGGCGGGGGCTCCGATGTCCTCCTGCGCTCTCATGGTATGTGCGCTTCGGCTCTCCGCACAGTATAGACATGTTCAATATGTTTATTGCTCATACTATATATGTTTACAGTATGAGTATACTGTTTGCGTGGGGTTCCTCCGGGTGCTCCGGTTTCCCCCCACGCTCCAATGCAAATGCACAGCATAAACATGTGCAATATGTTTATTCACATGCTATCATTCCTACACGGTATCTGTGTGCTGTCTGTGTGGAGTTCTTCCGGGTGTTCCTGTTTCCTCCCACGCGCTGACGGTATGTGCGCCTTTGGCCTTCTGCACAGTTAAACATGTTCAATGTTTATCACGCATGCTATAATACCTACACGGTATGTGTAGGCAGTCTGTGTGGTTTTCCTCCGGGTACTCCGGTTCCCTCCCACACTCCATTGGTATGGGCGCTTCGGCGCTATGCACAGTCTAAATTTGTGCGATTGCATATCCACATACTAACATACCTACCTGGTATGTCTGTGCAGTCTGCGTGGGTTTCCGCCCACACTACATGACATGCTGCATGTCTTTGGTGCAATACACGGTGTAAACATACACATTATGTCTATACACTACACTAAATACATTCACAGTAGTTGTAGGTATTGCATTCTCTGAGTATGCATGGGGTTCTTTGGTTCCTCCCACGCGCCAACAGTGTGCGCGCCTTCGGTGCTATGCACACATGGGCTTGTGCAAAATGTTTAGCACACATACTATAATACCTACAGGGTATGCGTATGCAGTATGCATGGGTTTCATCCGGGTGCTCAGGTTTCTCCCCTACGTTCCAATGATGTGCGCATTCTCAGCGCTATGCACAGTATAAACATGTGCAATTTGTTTTTCCAGCAGGCTAACATACCTACACGATTGTGTACGCAATCTGCGTGGCTGGTTTACGTCCAAGCCCCGATGATGTGCGCGCCTTCATCGCTGGCACAGTATATACGTGTTTAATAGGTTTATCCACACATACTAAACTGCATACGCCGTATGTGGTGGTATTATGCTCTTTGTGGCTGGGTGGGTTTCCTCCCACACTCTATTTGCGCGTTTGACGCATTACGAAGTATAAACTATGTGTTTGTACAATCAGCACTTATCCATGGGTAGCTGCTGGATAGAGCATTGTAACAAGGATCCCTGGTTTCAGGGGTATCACTTTCCACCTGCTTTCAGTGGTGATTAGAAGCGCTGGCTTGGACTGTGTTCGCCAGGCTGAGGTTAGCGTTACGCCCGTTAGTGGCTGCGTCTCTGGCGTTTTTTGTAGCTCAATGACTGGGCAAAAGCCTCTGCTTCATCCATCAGTCGTCTAGTAGGTGCACTGCAACTGCTTTAGCCTTTAGGGTCTCTGTGCCCGGGGTGGGTTTGCGCCACCTGTGGAGGCTGAGGTACTAGTCCTCTGACTGACTTTCTAGGGAAGTTCCGTCAAGTTGCCTTTATTGGCCAACAGTTGAGGCACCCTGTACACCGGGGCCTCCCTTCTCCAATACATTGCGGAGTCTCTTTGGGATTTTCATACATCTCGCTGCAAGACGGTCCTGTCGGCCGTGTGCATTGCAGGGGAAGGGTCCTTGCATCCGGAGGTGTTTCCACCTCCTTTACCGGAGGTGGGGCACCGGAAGTGGACCTTATGGCCTCTCGACTCACTCGCAAGGTGGCAAGATCCTGGTCAGGTCCAGGGACCCCTGGGCGGACGCGTCAGATGCGTTGGAAGCCCGTGGGGGCAGTATCGCCTGATATATGCTTACCCTCCGCTACTGTTGTTGCCTCGCTGGCTTCGCAGAGTAGGGGCTGAGGCCATTCCAGTGCTCCGGAACGGCGACATTGGTACGCAGATCTACTTTGGCTAGTCGCAGACGTTCCTGGCGACTGCCTATTGGGGTGGACCTTCTGTCTCATGATACCATACTTTATCCTGCTTTACAGTCCTTGGCTTTAATGGCATGGCTGTTTAAAGCCAGGTGCTGAAGGACCGAGTTCTCTCGTATTTGGTCATCTCTTCTATGTTGTTGACACGGGAATCTTCCTCCAGAAAGATATCTCACCGTACCTGGAAGGCTTACATCGCTATGTGCGAGGAACTTGAGTGGCGTCCTCGGGTGTATTTCGTTCCCAGGATTTTGCTGTTCTTACAGCGTGGTGTGACCCAAAAGCTGGCCTTGCATACATTTTTTTTTTTTTGAGGGTCGGATTTCGGCTCGGGCTGTCTTTTTCAACGACCGCTACCGGGCCATTCCTTGATAGCACCTTTTGTGCAGGGTAGGGTTGTCCCGATACCACTTTTTTAAGACCGAGTACAAGTACCGATACTTTTTTCCAAGTACTCGCCGATACCGAATACCGATACTTTTTTTTTTTTATCTCTTTTAAAAAAAAAAAAAATTATTTTTTTTTACAATTTTTTTTATTTATTTATTGATTGATTTTTTATAATGTTTTCTTTTTTTAAGGGGTGGGGGGTGGACAGTGTCAGTGTGTTTTTTCTTCTATTTTATTTTATTTATTTTTTACAATTCATTTCTTTATTATTTATTTTTTTATAAAAAAAATTATTTTTTTATCAGCCCTGTTGGGGGGCTTTGGTGAGACATCAGGGGTCTTAACAGACCTCTGACATCTCCCCTTTGAGACAGAGAAAGGGACTAGGGACAGATTCCCCAGTCCCTTTCTCAGCAGCCTCTGCTGCGCTGAAAATGAATGGAGAGAAGACCGCGGCTTCTCTTCATTCATAAACTAAAACATTGTAAACACAGTTTACGATGTTTCAGTTATGTGAATGGACAGAGTCAGTGATCACTGACTCTGTACATTCCGAACAGTAAGGAGCCAGATTTACCGGCTCCTACCTCCGCTCTCCATCCTGACAGATGGAGGGGGTGGAGGAGGAGAACAGAGGGGGATGGCAGCACGGAGGGGGACACGGATTGGGACGGCAGCACGGAGGGGGACACGGATTGGGACAGCAGCACGGAGGGGGACACCGATTGGGACGGCGGCACGGAGGGGGACACCTATTGGGACGGCGGCACGGAGGGGGACACCTATTGGGACGGCGGCACGGAGGGGGACACCTATTGGGACGGCGGCACGGAGGGGGACACCTATTGGGACGGAGGGGGACACGGATTGGGACGGCGGCACGGAGGGGGACACGGATTGGGACGGCGGCACGGAGGGGGACACGGATTGGGACGGCGGCACGGAGGAGGACACCTATTGGGACGGCGGCACGGAGGAGGACACCTATTGGGACGGCGGCACGGAGGGGGACATCTATTGGGACGGCGGCACGGAGGAGGACACGGATTGGGACGGCGGCACGGAGGAGGACACCTATTGGGACGGCGGCACGGAGGAGGACACGGATTGGGACGGGGGCAATCAGCGGTGATCGTGTGTGGGGGAGCTACAAGCACCGATCACCGCTGATTTTAAAGCAGCTGATACCCGCGCGAGGGGGGGGAGAGAGAGAAGTGGACTCGGAGAAACTACTTTTAAATATATACAGCGGTGATCGGTGCTGGTAACTTCCCCCACCGCACTGATCACTGCTGATCACAAGTATCGGGTGAAGCATCGGGAGCATTTGCCCGAGTACAAGTACTCAGGCAAATGCTCGGTATCGGTGCCGATACCGATACTAGTATCGGTATCGGGACATCCCTAGTGCAGGGGGTTCGCCATGTGATCCCCCCGGTCAAGCCTCCTCTCCCTACTTGGGATCTGAATTTGATGCATCTTGGTTCTCCAAGAATATCCCTTTGAGAATATCAGAGAGATTCCTCTCTTGACCTTGTCCCGGAAGTTGGCCTTCTTAGTGGCCATTGCTTCGGTTAGACGGGTGTCTGAGTTGGCGGCCTTGTCCGGCAAGTCGCATTACTTGGTCCTCCATAAGGATATGGCGGTGTTGTGCCCACGACCGTCCTTCTTTTTTAAGGATGGTCTAGGCCCTTCACCTTAAGAAGGACATTGTTCTTCCGTCCTTGTGTCATCACCCATCGCATCCCTGAGAGTTTGCGCTTCATACATTAAGATAAGTACAAGCCTTACGAGTGTACCTGTCTGCTACTGTTTCCATTCGAAAATCTGTGTCTGGTCCAAAACAGGGCCGAGCGGTGTCGTCTGCCACCGTCTCTAGGCGGATCAGGCAGACCGTCATACAGGCCTATGCCCTTAAAGGGCGGGCGCCTCCCTTTCCGGTTGCGGCGCATTCCACCAAGGCAATTGGTGCTTCCTGGGCCTTCCGACATCAAGCGTCGGTTGCACAAGTGTGCAAGGCGACGACCTGGTCAAGATTTTATAAGGTTGATGTTGCTGCATTTTCAAGATTTTATAAGGTTGATGTTGCTGCATTTTATAAGGTTGATGTTGCTGCATTTTCGGATGCTCCCTTCGGCCGCAAAGCATTGCAGGCCGCTGTTTAATGTCGCAACTCCTCCGTTCAGGAGCTCTGCTTGCTTGGAGTGAAGTTTTGGTTGTTCCTTTACTACTGCTCCCACCCTTCTGATACTGCTTTGGGACGTCCCACACGTTTACAGTATCCAGCTGTGTCAGTCCATGGACGATAAGAGAAAATAGGATTTTTGTACTCACCGTAAAATCCATTTCTCTGACGTCCATGGACTGACACAGCACCCACCCTTCCTTTTATGGTTTGTACTGCTTTGTTACGATCTGAGGTCTGCTAGCTGCAGGTGGGAGGGTAATGTCCAGAGGGACCGCCTCCCTGGGCGGGGCTGTTCAGCTCTGGTTTGTTCTAGAATGTTTTAACATCTAACATTCTGCCTAGGTCTTCTCCTGCAAGCAGGGACATATACCCACACGTTTACAGTATCCAGCTGTCAGTCCATGGACGTCAGAGAAATGGATTTTACGGTGAGTACAAAAATCCTATTTTTTTTTTTCCTTTGATGGACCCTGCTGATGGATTCTGATATATGTATCTGACATGTATACCCTTCTCAATACACCCTTACATCTCTGGTACAATTTTCTATGATGATCATATGTCTCCTAATTTTTGTTTTTATTTGGCCTAATTTTACATACACAGTGTAGTCCCCCCCCCCCCCCTATACAGTTGTGAGATTTGATTGACCTAGCCCAATAGTAGACTTACGCTCACTTATCCTGGGACTGGCCATTGGATTACGTGTCACTCGGTGGCAATATAAATTAAGAACCATCATTCTCACCTGTCCCTAGATCAGGTGGCCATCCACACTCACCTAGCGGAGAATGGAAGATATACAATTTATATATATTGGGAACCTTTACATCCAACTCTCCCGCTAGGCACAAATTACAGCACTAACCATGTTAAATTTGATGCTGCGAGACATCATACGTCTCATTAGTATAATCTATTGGTCACATTTTTCACTGAACCGAAATTGTCTCCCTTAGTTATGCATTTTTACGTAGTCATTTATTTTTGTTAACTCTTATTTTTATAGTTCTTGGGGCAGCCTAATTACATGTATGGTTCCGTGGTTTATGAGGGAGAGCATCTGGGTTATGTCAACGAAGGCATCAAGAGGGAATAGTAGGAGGAGTGGAGGGGCGGGTTTGCATTGTAGTCTAGCCGCCCCCTTTTGCAAACCACCGTGGGAGTAACCTAGATGCTGTCTATAAATAGACTGAACACGCAGCGCTGTGACATCACCTTTGAAAACGACTGACGTCGAAACGCATCAGTGGATTGGTCGCTGCATATTGCTTTTACCGCTAGCAGTTGGATTGCATGCCTTTTGCGAGGTGATCCTTCTTGTCTAGAGTTTTTTTATTTTTTATTTAAAGCTTTCTGTCTATGTGTGGAATATTCATTTTTACCCAATAAATTCTACGGATTCACACTATGGGAGCCCATTTCCTATTTTTCTTTTAAAAACCTCCGGAGGAGTGGATGTGGAAACCAGAGAAAGGAGAGAGCCGTCTAACCCTCCAGCGGGAATACAGTAGGCGAATAGTGAGGCGTGGAGTTCGGACAACACCAGGAGATCTCCCGGATACCCCCTGAGACGCTTAATACCCCTGTAGGGGTGCAACATTCTGGTGAGTGGAACTAACTCGGGGGGGGGGAACAACCCTGTCACCATATATCGCTGCAGGAATGCATGGTTAGGCATTGCACCAAGTCACGCTGGCAAAAAAACATTATCTGATATTGTTTTCCTTCCCTTGAACTGGAGTTCTTATATCTGTGAAGAAGCAGCTATCTGAACATACTTGGGTAGCCACTACTGGCACTAAGAATTGACTGTGAGAACTAGGGGTCACCTACTGGGTGAAACACACACCCGACCTTCGATTTTAAATATATTCTGGGACTGCCTATTGTCAAATGTGATTGAACTTTTATCCATCCTAGCCTACACTTGCTAGTCACGTTTTTGTTTTTGCTTTTTGTTCGTTTGCCTGTGTTTAATGATAGTGGTTACCGTTATGTGAATAGGCACTAGGATAACTAGATTATTGGATTGACACATTAGATGAGGATCCCTACCACTACTTATTAGCACACCAGCACAAGTTGGAGAGTCTAACATTTAAATCACACATATTTTTTTCATTGCTTTTACTTTTTTTCACTTTTCTTATCACCACTGAGCCCAAACCTAGGGCTGCAAGTGTAACCATATGGTTGTGAGGAACATATAAAATCCACATGTGATGCTATCACCTTGATTGTTACTGCATTTGTTCACTTCACGTATTATTTCACCAAATAGGACACATACTCTTATTACAGCCCAAGAGTTCACATCTCACTGGCTTCACCTCAACTAAATAGGTAGCGCCACTACCCCTTACTACATAATATTTCCACTAGTTTCCTCTTTAGGATACCCTTCGGGGGGCAGCAAACTTTCCATCTAGTGCGGATACCTATTGTATTTATTTTATACACACGAAAACGTTTTTCTCGTCGCAAAACAGGCTTACAAGAAAATCGAGAATCCTGACGAGAAAATAGAGAGCATTTTCTCTATTTTTCTCGTCAAGATTCCCGGCAGTTTTCTCGACGAGAAACCATACACACGAACGGGTTTTCTCGGCAAGAAAGCTCTCTCGGCAGTTTTCTTGTCATTTTTTTTTAGGAGAAACTCGGTCGTGTGTACGAGGCTTAACTCCACTTTTGTTGAAGAAAACCTTCCACTCTGGGTAATCAATGTACATTGCAGGGATGTTAAAATTTGTTGCATAGTCCTACCTTTTGTTGTTCTAAAGCAGTGTTTTTCAACCAAGGCACCCTTTAAAATTTGTCAGAATCTCGAGGCACACCAAACCAAAAATGTGGAATTTTTTTTTATGCCACATGGTATTTGTACAGTGGTTTTGCAAACACATTTATTTTTGTAAAAAAATTCACTTCAATGAATTAAAACAAAACCCAATATATACCCCAATTTTTGGGTATAGTGTGAAAGATGATGGTATGGCGGGTAAATAGATACCTAACATGTCATACTTTAAAATTGCGCACACTCGTGGAATGATGACAAACTTTGGTACTTAATCTTCATAAGCAACGCTTTAAACACCTTTACAGGTTACATGTTTAGAGCTAAAGATGAGGTCTAGCACTAGAATTATTGCACTCGCTCTAACATGTGCAGTGATACCTATCATGTGTGATGCGAATACTGTTTACATATGCGTATCCACTTGCGTAGGGATGGGGGGTGCTTAAATTTTTTTTTCTTATTTATTAAACTTTTTTTTCTTTTCACTGTCCCTTTTACATTTTTTTATTTGTTTTTATATCACTTTTATTTCTGTTACAAGGGATGTAAACATCCCTTGTAATAGATATAAGGATGACAGGTCCTCCTTATGGAGAGATCTGGGGTCAAAAAGACCTCATATCTCTCTTTTACCTTTAGGCCAGGTTCACACTGCCGCCACATGCGGCTCACAGCAGGGGTTCGGTGCGTGCTGGTTTACCGGTTCAGGTCCGATTTCAGCCCGAATTTTGGGCTGAAATCGAACCTAAAACGCAGCCAAAAAAGCATGCGTTTTTCCGGCACACTGCACCGGACCCGCTGCGGAGATATGTGAACCGGTTCCATAGAGAGCCAGTCACATTTTCCTGCAATGCAAATTGAATGCGGGAAAACGCACATTCAATTTGCATAAGTGTGAACCCGGCCTTTAAAAGCAAAAGATAAATAAATAAAATAATCTTTTGCTTTTAAAAATTAATAAAAATTGTTTACTTCCAGCCTGGACTGGATGTCATGGCGTTGCTCCGGTCCTTCAAGGCAATCAAAGGGGATCTACTCTTTCATCGCCTCTGGGACTAACCGGCCACTCCATTGGATTGTTTCTCAGGCGAGACGGTGGAGGGGGAGGACATCCCCTCCCATCGCTTTTGAAAGCGTTCCAGTGGCTCAAGAGCCACTCGGAACGCTTTCATGAGAAAGCCAGTCACTGGCTGTAAAAAACAATACCAAGGTTATGGCTGATATCTTTAACCATAACCCCTGCAATCTGTAACTACTAATTGTGGTCTTGTGGAAAAAAAAAACCTACATAACACTTGTTGCAATTAGGGCACTTTCACATTGACTCATTCCATTGCAGGCACAGTGATTTTTTATTTATTTTTTATATAATATACATGGGCTATGTGGATTATTATTGATAATGATAACTGTCAACTTCAATACTGCAGTTTGGCCGTAGCGCAGTGTACCTGCGGTTTTCGTGTTGTTTCTCATAAACTTCTATAATGTAGTACATTTTTAGTGCATTTTCTGAAAGCACACCAAAAATGAGGGACATAATAGAAGTCTATGAGAAACCACATGAAAACCGCAAGTACACTGCGCTACACCTGAGCTGCGGCCAAACTGCAGTATTGAAGTATACAGTTATCATCAATAATAACCCACCTAGCCCATGTATATTATATTACATTTAAAAAAAAAATTCACCATGCCTGCAATGAAAAGTGAGGCAATGAAAGTGCCAACAAGTGTTTTATGCATATTTTTTTTATTTTTATAAACACCATGCCTGCAATAAAACTATCATACATTGAAAATGACAGGTACAAGTACTGGATTCAAAATAGTGCAGCGCTACAATAAAGAAATGGCTACAGACCGTAGCTCAAATAGGTGATAAACTGAAAACCACAGTGAATATATAAATCAATACATAGAGTTCATGAACAGTCCATTCCAATGGGTGATCTCTGATATGAGCTATCCTCCATGGGAACTGAGGAACATACCCCTATGAGTGAATATAGAGTGAATGCAAGATTAAACATAAAAATAGTCCAAAATATGTTGAAGAGGATGTCTATTCATGGATAACACCGTCACAGCATGGAAGGACCATAGGACCCAAATGTTGATGGTGGAAACACAAAAGAAGAGCACAGTAGATACAGTCGGGTACTCTTACTGGAAACGGTGGACCCACCTGTCAAATGACAGTGGGTCAATCGAGCTTAATGGTCGCCGTGACCAGAAGATGGAACTGGATAACCTGGGTGCCTACGACCGATTCCAGCAGGATGATGAGTGGTCAGCTCACACGATGGTGGTCCCAGATAGTTTGAACCCAGAGGAACATATGTTCAGTGGGTCAAACGGGCTTGGTGTGGTGGAACCACGATGGAACCTGGACAATCTGTATGCTGCAAATTGCTGTGATTTTAAGTTGATATAAAAGCGCTTTGCAAAGAATGTGGGCAACAATGGAGTCCTCCCGATGCGTTTCGTCTCCTAGGACATCATCTTGCTTTGTTTGTTTGAGTGCCAGCAGCTTCTAGTACCACTCTTGGTTTAGCGCAGTCTTTTCACTTATATATAGGTATAAGTACTGTACCTGTGTCTCCTCAC
This sequence comes from Rana muscosa, assembly GCA_029206835.1. NCBI lineage: Eukaryota > Metazoa > Chordata > Amphibia > Anura > Ranidae > Rana > Rana muscosa. The sequence goes on along the minus strand of CM055120.1, from coordinate 269,737,589 downwards.
TGTTTTGTTTCCTCACTGTTCTTTCACCTCTACTGTTGTTCTTCTTCTCCTCCCCTCAGGGAAACGCGCGCCAGCCAGCATCTACTCTAGCACCCATGGCTCACACGTCACAGATAGCAGTGCGTGCGCCAGACACTTCCATAGCAACCAATGACGTAATCGGTTGGCAAGACGCGATCGGGAGGCCCGCACATCCAGCACAGCTTCCCGAGTGCCTGTGGCTGCGGGAAGTGAGCTTTACACAGCGGACCGGCACCGCCGTAATAACAAATATTAACCAAGTGGCCAGCAGTAGTTAAAACATCAGCTGCATATATTGGGGGTCATTTTGCCACGGCACACCCGGGGACTCTTCACGGCACACCAGTGTGCCGCGGCACACTAGTTGAGAAACGTTGTTCTAAAGAGAGCGGTTTGTCTGTGTCCATGTGCAAGGTGACTCTAATGGAAGTAGTTTCAAAATTCTCAATCAGCTGCAGGCCTCTGAGGAAAGCTGCAGGGTCTGCATCCCTTTAGACATGATTTCCTATGGGGAGTATCTCACCAAAAAATACATTTTTGTTGCAGGGAATGCCAAAAGTCTGGCTGGTATCTTAGTGCAGACTTCTGGGAAAATCAGTGAGCCAATTACACAAGCAGGAAAATATGTTTCTGGGGGACATCCTGTACACATTCTGTGCGCAGGACACCTCCAGGTATCTATATTGCATTGCATTTTACAGACAATGACCGTGCTGCAGATTGAAAAGGAAAGGTATTTTCTAGTGACATTCAATTACAGTATGACTTTTGTCAAAATTTCCTGTTATATATTTTTTTCCTCACGAAAGTGGATTAACCCTTTTAAGGATTAGCCATGTCCTAATCAGAGAATGGCTGTCATAAGCATTGTATGCCTGTCTTGAAAAAAGGCATATTTAGAGGGTGGGTGATTTTTCCAGTTTGAGGTGGAGGAACTCGCTTGGATCAGGTGAAGTGTTTTATGTGAGCAAAATATTTCAACACTATTGCTGTCTACTGGTTCATAGAAATATTACGGAACTTTATTACATCTATGTTTTTATCACCAACATGGTTTGTATTTTGTATGCATTGCATGAGAAAGGTGTCTCTATTAGGTTGCAACTGTTGCACCTTGTTATAGGAGGGTTATTTTAGAGCTGTATAGTGTTTATTACTCAAGTTGTGCATGTGTATCACGGTTTGTTTAATACAGCAACTATTTATAGGTTCATTTTGTTTTGGAGTGCAGTGGGGATTTTTAAAAAATAAGTATGTTTTATTTATTTTTTGGGCTATTTATAATTGGGTGGATTCAGCATCAGTCTGTCCCCCGCCACCTCTCCACTGAGAACTGAGCCACCGAACATCGCTGATGGCGCGGTTCTCTCGCCTCCCCGAGCGAAGAGATGCTGCGTGTCAGTCAGCATCTCTCCTGCTCTGCTCCTCCATGCTCATTGGAGCGCTGAGCTGTGGAGGGGCGAAGAGTAGCCATCTCACGGCTCGCTGAGAGGCTTAGACTGCCATCAGTCCAGGCAGCTGGCGGATCCCGACTTCCTAAGTCGGGATGACGCGCTGCCTGGACTGATCCTGGTGACGTCGGCAGAGAGTAGACTTCAGACCGCTCTCCGCTGAAAACGGGTCAGAGGAGTGCAAAACAAATTGCACTCCTGTGACCCAGAGGACAAGCCCAGCCTAAAAATCTCAGGATGGACTTCTTTAAGAGTTTACATAGTTATAGTTTATACAAGTAGAAAAAAAGACATGGTCTATGTGTGTGTGCGCGTATGCACGTGTGATTTATTTGTTTATTTTATTACTTAATATTTCCTATAGTCCTGTATATTATGGTTCCTGAGGAAGTCCTAAAAATTTTTGGAATTTGTCAACACTCATCTAAGTACCATTACCTAGGGGACTAATGCACACATTCCTGGATAATGGCTGCGTATGTAAGCAGGTGCTGTAGTGACCATCGGCTGGAACCAAAGATAGTTAAGGCAGAAAATTGTCACCAGCACACAGTGGACCTCCAATGTTGATTCAAAGCTTTATTCAGCATTGTTACAGCAAGATCAATGTTTCGGAGCCTTGAAGAACTCCTTCATCATTGATCCCTGATGAAGGGGTCCTGTGGGGCTCTGAAACATTGCCTTTGCTGTAACAATGTATTTGCCGAATAAAGCTTTGGACCCACATTGGAGATCCACTGTGTGCTGGGGACGTTCGTCTGGCTTCTTGGGGGACGGAGTTGTACTTGTTTTTTTAAGCCACACTTTCTGTAAGCTAAGGTCAAATCTCTTTTCTTCTAACCTCAGATTGTGACAGTGTGCCTTTTCAGAGACCTTAAAGTGAACAGTTTATCAGTTAATGAAAACACATTTGATATATTTTTCTTTTCTAGAAGTTTAATGTAGGCGTGGGAGCTTGTTGGGAGGTAGGAACCTCCTTCCCACATATACTGATAAACTGGAAGCAGCATATGGGTGATATAGTCACTGGTTATTTTGAAAAGCCATCAGGGCCCAGGACCTTGTTGGATAAGGTTTTAATCGTAGAGAGGATTTCAAAGTGATGGCATTTAAATTGTCCAATTGGGAGGAAATCAATCGTGGTAAGCAAAGTTTTTGAAGGAAAGAGATCACTGCTGACTGATCTATGGGATCAGAACAGTAGACGCTAATATAAAAATCCACAAAAATCAGAATAATATCCGATGGGGAAGTGGAGATAGAGCCCAAAGGTAGTCGTAGGACAGCTATGTGGGTAGGCTGATAGTGGCCTCTACACAGCCTGGCTAAGTGCTTGCCAACCTTGTTGCCATATTTATGAAAGGGAAGGGATGAATTAGAGGCATTAATGCTCTCTTGTAGGTCAGCCCCCAAATCGAACTGGCTTTTTGCTTCATGCCACGCTGCTTTATGTGCTTGTGCTCGGGCGTGTGCAATTTTATTGTGAGCAAATCTTAGAGCTTCATTAGCTTGCAGATAACATGCCATTGCGTTTTGCCCCTCAGAAATGCTTTCTTTTTCATACATCATGGGACACAGAGTCAGGCTATTATTCATTACCTGCTGGGTTATACTTCATCATCAGGTAAATGGACACTGGTAGACCAAAGGTCTTTAGACAGGAAGTGATCCCCTATATAACCCCTCCCATACAGGAAGTTTTTTATCAGTGTCTGCAAGGTGGATGGCATGGTTTGTTGAGCTCTCTGAGCTCCAGGTCTCTATTTGCACAAACGGTTTAAAAAATGATTCAAGGGATTGACCGATTGGCTCCATTTGACACAGGCTTTTATGCTTAGATAAATGGTACCCGAGCCTCGACAAAGAAGACACAAGATCCTGCAAGGTTTTGCTTGTAATGTGACCTCCGGGCGCTGGACCCTGCGGAGTGGAAATCCTGGACAGTACAGCGCTAAGGCATTTCCTGCAGGGTGCTGTACAGGTCCAAGGGAGTAGACCCTAAACATGAAAGGGTACCCAGTCCTTGAAGGTCCAAGTGACAGGAACCTGCCGTGAAGGGTGAAGATTGGGCCCTTAGTTTCTAAGTAGCCTTGCACCTGGATGGTAAGTAAAACCCCTTTATTATTGTGGGGTGTTCCAGTGATTGTAACAATCAGTCAAGCTAGCTAAAGGCTGGACACCTGTGTGCGGTGACCATACGGAGAAGTTTTGGGCTAGGTGTGGGTGTTTGCAAAGTGTACCTTTTTTGCTTGTGTCTGGCTGTTTTTTTACATGTATGATGATGGTGCACGACGGTGCATCATTTTGTGCCCTGGTTCTCCATGGCGCAGTGCATTCGCAAGAGTGCTGCTGTGCACAGCAGTTGTTTGGCGGCCATGATGCATGTACATTCGCAAAAGCACCTCTGGACTTAGCAGTTTGTTTGGCAGCCATGGCGCACGCGGCTTTGCAGCACATGCACAATAGCCTCTGTCTGGGCGCACAAAGATTTACGTCGTACGGGAATACAGCCACGCCTGTCCGCCGAGACCACGCACGTGCATGCGCATGAAACGTCGTGGCGCACACCCAGCTTATTTAAGCAGCGTAGGCCAAGCATGCGGTGCTTCCAGGCAGCTGTGGGACACAGAGCAGGCTCTAAACAGACACTTGCAGCAGTTCATTTCTCCTTACCCGGGTCACATGAGTCACCAAGTGTTGCTTGGCAGGCTATGATGCTTAGCCGGATTGTTGCATAGGGGCTTGGTGAGCCCTATTAAAGGGTCTCCCTTCTGCGGTGTGTTAAATCTACACCCAGGGACTCTCTTTTTGTGGCAATTAAATGTCTTCATAAAAGATGAGTGGAACTAACACTACAGGAAAGGGCACACCTATGTCGTCAGTAGTTCCTGATGAACCTAGTCATATCCCTAGTGTTGTATCCCCTGAAAGACCAGAGGCTTCCCGGCAATCTGAGCCGATGCAGTCAATGCTGCTGCTTCACCCCATATCACAAAGGATGAACTGTCCTCAGCCCTAGCTGGGTTAGAGTACAGGATTGCTGGCATGACTGCCTCCATCCCGCAGGGTGGCAAGAAGCGTGACAGATCCCCCTCCCTGGAGCCTCCTAGTTTGGAACAGGAATGGGTTGAGAATGGGGAAGAGCTAAAAAGCTCAGGATTCAGTGGAGTGCCCGGCAGATAAGTCTGCTTTCGAGCAATCTGGACAAAAGGAGATCAAGTTGATGTCTGCCTCTCAGTCACAGAGGATTTTATCCTGACTGACTGAAATGGTTCGTTCTGCCTTTAAATTGCCTCTTAAAAGAGCAGAGGTGACTGAGCCCCCCTGGTCCTCTTGGGATCCCTGAGGCCTCTTTAGGCCGCACAGGCTTACCCCATGCTGGAACAGGCGGTGTATGCTGATTGTGAATATCCTGACAGAATTTTGTTCCTCTTAAAACGTCTTCCCTTTTATATCCCATAGATCAACGGTTTAAGAAATGGAGCATGCCAGCCGTAAATGCCTTAAACAAGAACTTAAAGTGGTTGTAAACCCTTACAGACCACTTTTACCTACAGGTAAGCCTAGATTAAGGCTTACCTGTTGGTGCAAGAAATATCTCCTAAACCTACACGTTTTAGGAGATATTTGCAAAAAAGTCAGGCACCGATGTCTACGGCGCATGCGCCGTAGGAAAACGGTGCAGGCGCACTGAGCGTGCCATTTCTAGCGGCGTCGTGCCGTGACTGACAGCTCCCGCGATACTCGGAAGTTACTCCGGGAGAGATGGCGACGGAGGAGGGGAATGGGGACCGCTGCAAGGGCTTCAATCTCGGGTAATTCATTCACAATGAGCTACCTACCATACTAGCTCCATTATGCCTTTGTCTTGCAAGGGTTTTTTTATTTATTTTTTTAAGAGGGTTTACTTCCTCTTTAACTTTTCCGGTGGATAATGCACAGGGCTTTAAAGACCCTGTTGACAAGAAATTGGAGTTATTATTAAAAACGTCCTTTTTCTTTGGCCGGTTCAGCTATTCAGCCAGCTGTTGCAGCAATTGGTATCTGCCTGATAGGCCTAAACCAGGAGGATGATCTGCTTGAAAGTAAGACGGATATTCCCTGAGTGCGGTATTTTGCGGTTGATGCCTTAAAAAGGATTCAATACAGCAGATTTTTCACTTGGTTCTCTTGTCTGTACATGTGCACAGACTTTTGTGATCAGCTAAGCTTCCTTATGAAAAGTTATTGTCAGGTTTCCCCTTTCAGGGGGAATGTTTATTGGTGATCATTTGGACTACTCTATCCAAAAGGATTTCCAGAGGGAAGAGTTCTCTACTTCCTGTGAAGAAAAGCACCAGGCGTCCTTTGTTTAAAACTTCAGGGATTGCTTCCTCAAATGTGTCAGCGCCAAGGCAGTTCACCGCCAACAGGGCGCTAGAGCCAGGGGCAAGCCGCAAAGCCAGGGCCAGAAGAATTGCCACGCAATTAGCTGCATTTGTTGCAGCAAATGTGTAGCTGTAGGGTGCTATACAGGTCCAGAGCCATACTCCATTGGTATGGTTCCCAGACCCCTTTGGGGCTATACTCACTGTTACGGGTGTCTGGACTTTTAGTGGGTACAGTGACCAGGACGAAGTAAGACATGATTTCCCTGTACTGTAGCCAGTTCCTAATTATACAAAAACTGCAGCGCTTAACCAGTTAAGGACCAGCCGCCGCAGTTATACTGCGGCAGATTGGCTACTCTGGGTGAATCACCATAGCTGTACGTCTGCCGCTTTAAGACCACTAGGGGGCGCGCACAACGACCGAGCCGATGGGCATGTCGCCGGGCAACCACGATTGCTCCTGAGAGAGACACAACAGAGATCTGTCAATGTAAACAGACAGATCTCCGTTCTGTCAGGAGAGAGGAGACAGATCTGCTGTTCATACAAAGTATGAATAGTGATCAGTTTTCTCCTCCAGGCAGTCCCATCCCCCCACCGTTACAATCCCCTAGGACACACATAGTTAGTTACATAGTTAGTCAGGTTAAAAAGACACCAGTCCAACCAAGGCAATCGGATATTCCCCGGATCAACTTTACCTATAAATGTCAGTACCCAGTTATAATTATGTACATTTAAGAAAGAATCCAGGCCCTTCTTAAAGCAATCTACTGAGCTGACCAGAACCACCTCTGCAGGGAATCTATTCCACATTTTCACAGCTCTTACTTTGGAATTTGTATGCCTCGTGAGTTTGGAATAAACGTTTCTGGAGGTAATACACTACTCGAGTCCCCTTTTCTTTCCTTCATGTGCCTGCATTCGATCTTGGAGGCCTGCTTCGTGTTAGCTGAAGTGACAGTGTGTACTAGGAGCTAGTACCAGGATTACGGTTTGGTGATATCTTTTGGATTTCTGGAACCATCATCTGTACCCCGCAGAGGGTGATATCTGCAGGCTCTTTAGACCTTGCCACAGAGGAGGTCCAACACTTCTGGTAAAGTAACCATCTTCTAACCATTCTCACCGTGGTGGATGTGATTATTCCTCTTGGTTTGTGTGGACTTTCCTGGGATATTTCTTCTGTCTTCAACATCTTTAGAAGAGCCCTCCATTTCTCCTCTGTGAAGCATTGATTATATTGGACAAGTTTTTTGCCTTCCAACACCCCCCCCCCCTCTTTTTTTTGTTTTTCTTTTTTCTGATTCTTTTTCTTTTTTCATTTTTTGGTGTTGTAAATAAGTTTTTTAAGGGACTTTTTTTACATTATTGTACGTCACTTCATTGTGACTTTATGGTTACCTCATAATAATCACTGATTTCCTTGATTCCTACTTCACCCTGAGTCTTACTTAGGGTGGTTGTGGACTAAGACACTACAGTGGATGTTCATTCTATGAGTTTTGCTTATTTTATTTATTTTCAATTATTTCACATTAGAATAATTTATTATTCTTTTTCATTTATATTGGGCGCGATAATTTTTTGCATTTTCTGATATTTTTGTATGGTTTCACATATTTACTTGTCGCAGCCTAGGTGGTAATTAGCACAATTAGTTTCATCAATCCATTTTCACATTAGCGCAGTAATCCCCCCCTTTTTTCTTCTTACTGTGAAGAAACCTTTCCGTATTTGGAGGTGAAATCTCTTTTCCTCTAGACGCAAAGAGTGCCCCCTTGTCCTTTGTGTTGACCGTAAAGTGAATAACTCAACACCAAGTTCACAATATAGATGAGATATATTTGTACATGTTGATCATATCACCCCTTAATCTCCTCTTCTCAAGAGTGAATAAATTCAGTTCCTCTAATCTTTCCTCATAGCTGAGCTCCTCCATGCCTCTTATCAGTTTGGTTGCCCTTCTCTGCACTTTCTCCAGTTCCCCAATATCCTTTTTGAGAACTGGGGCCCAAAACTGAACTGCATATTCCAAATGAGGTCTTACTAATGATTTGTACAGGGGTAAAATTATATCTCTGAAGTCCATACCTCTCTTAATACAAGAAAGGACTTTGCTCGCTTTGGAAACCGCAGCTTGGCATTGCATGTCATTATTGAGCTTATGATCTACCAAAACCCCCAGATCCTTCTCCACTACAGATCCCCCCAGTTGTACTCCCAGTAGTATGTATGATGCATTCATATTCTTAGCCCCCAAGTGCATAATTTTACATTTATCAACATTAAACCTCATCTGCCACATAGTCGCCCAATTAGACAGAGCATTGAGGTTGGCTTGTAAATTGGCGACATCCTGTAAGGACGTTATTCCACTGCATAGCTTAGTGTCATCTGCAAAGACAGAAATGTTACTTTTGATCTCAGACCCAATATCATTTATAAAGATATTAAAAAGTAATGCCCCATACACACAATCGTTTTTCATGCCGTTAAAAATTCAATTTTTAAAAATGGGCATTAAAACCGATCGTGTGTATGCTCCAGAGCATTTTTAACGGCGTGAAAAACGGGCATTAAAAATTTCGAACATGCTCTATTTTTTCACGTCGTTTTTCATGACGTTTTTTTTAACGACGTGAAAAACGATAGTGTGTATGCTTTTACGAGGTGAAAAAAAACACGCATGCTCAGAATCAAGTATGAGACGGGAGCGCTCGTTCTGGTAAAACTAGCGTTCGTAATGGAGATAGCACAATCGTCGCGCTGTAACGGACTGAAAAGCACGAGGCTGAAAAGCGCGAATCGTCGCTCAACAAACTTTACTAACATGAAGGGTGGCGCCATCCGAACGGAACTTCCCCTTTATAGTGCCGTCGTACGTGTTGTACGTCACTGCGCTTTGCTTGAACGTTTTTTTTAATGATCGTGTGTACGCAAGACAGGCTTGAGAGGAAACATGAAAAAAACGACGAGAAAAACGTCGGTTTAAAAAAATGGCATGAAAAACGATCGTGTGTACGCGGCATAAGGGTCCCAACACTGAACCTTGGGGTACACCACTGATAACCTTGGACCATTCAGAGTAAGAATCATTAACCACTACTCTCTGAATTCTGTCTTTTAGCCAGTTTTCTATCCATTTACAAACTGATATTTCCAATCCTGTAGACTTTACCTTTACACATGAGCCGTGTGTGGGGAACTCTATCGAACGCTTTTGCAAAATCCAAGTATACCACGTCCACAGCCACCCCTCTGTCCAAGGTTTTACTTACCTCTTTATAAAAATAAATCAGGTTTGTCTGACAACTTCTGTCTTTCATGAATCCATGCTGTCTGTTGCTTAAAATATTTTTCTCTTATCGTCCATGGACTGACACAGCTCTCATACTGTTTACGTGTGGGTATATGTCCCTGCTTACAGGAGAAGATCTAGGCAGAATGTTAGATGTTAGAAACATACATTCTAGAACAAAACCAGAGCTGAACAGCCCCGCCCAGGGGGGCGGTCCCTCCGGACATAACCGTCCTACCTGCCGCTAGCAGCCTTAGTTTTTTTCTGCCTAGCAGAAGGAGAAGACGTGGCTCTCTCAGGAGCCAGTCTCCTGGAAGATTTTACTTTTTAACTTTTATTCCTTTGAGAATTTTATTATTTTATTTTTTACGACCTTCAATCAACTCTCGGCTGGGCAACAGGTTTGGTACACTGGTATCCTCGTAGTCTTCCCTGTCCGACCATCGAGCGTGCTGATCCTCGCTTTGTGTGCGTGAGACTCAGTTCACGACATGCCCCATGACTCCAGGGGTGGCCGGGTTGCTTTTATGCTCCTGCGGTCCTCTCAAGATTGAACAGTACCTGTCTGTATCTTTCGCCGTGGACCAGGCCGACAGCTACGCAGTACTACTCTGTGATAGGTCTGTCTGAAACAAGCCAGTGGGTCCCTCTGGGACAGGCAAGTAGTCTCTCCTGCTGCAGGTGAGTACATGCTGGCTATGTTTCTTTATGTGGGGGGTTTCTCCCTGTCTCCCCCCCGGTTATGCTGCTCTCTGCACCCTGTACTGGTGCTGTGCTGTGTGGGGGTGCTTGGGGGTCACTCTGGCCTGGCTGGGGGCACTCATGTCTGTTTTAGTGGACCCTGGGAGAGGAGTTGTGTTCTGGTGTGTGGGTGTTTTACTTTACTGTGTGCGCCATTAGCGCTGTGAGGTGATTTTGAAAAAAACGCGCTCGGCGGCCATCTTGCCGTGGGTCAATGGCGCAGTTATGCATGCGGCCGGCGGCCATTTTCTTGAAGCCTCTGCGCTTTTACTTTCGGTTTCGGCCTCTATCGGCGCTGCTGCGGCGCTAATCTTAATCTCCTCACACTCTCCTCAGGCTTCAGTCGCGCTGTAGTGCGGTTTCATACAGCGGAACTGAGCGGTCCTTACAAGGGTTGGTGAGTCCTCTGGGTATCCCCTCCTCAGTTTCAGCGTAGCCAGTGGGTGGACTGTATTATTCACTATAATAGTGTTTAAAGGTCTCAGAGGGTGGCAGTATGGAGTCTAGTTCACCTGCTTCTCCACACTTGTCAGAGGCAACTGGCAGTGCTCCTGCACCTGCGGTCCCTAGCGACTAGTTGTCGTCAGTCCTGGAATCATCCTTGTCAGGATGGAAGCGGTGTGAGAGCGCAAGGGAGCTGTAAAGCGCCCCCTCCCCCCACATTCCCTGTAGGGGAGTGCTCGGTCTCAGATATGGGCCTAGCTACTGTTGCTCAGGACCCTAGCTCTCAGGATTTTCATGTTTTTGAACAGGATATTTCCTGTGAGGAAGACCCCAGTTCTGAATAACTGACAGGGTGCTTGTAAGTGAACTCATTACTGCTGTGAGGGACACTCTCAAGCTGAATGTTGAGGCTGAGGAACCTCAGGTGGAAGCTGTCTCCTTTGGTTCCTTTTTAAAGCCGTTTATTCAAAAAAGGTTTTTCCATATGTGCCTTTTTTTGATACATTCATTGACCAAGTCTGGAATAAGCTGCAGAAGACTTTGACGGTCCAGCGACGCCTAGCCATGAGGTACCCCTTTGAGGAGGACCTGGTTAAGGAGGCTCTCCCCCCAGTGGTCGACCCCCCCGGTCGCCCGTTTGAATAAGGCTACCACACTCCCAATGGAAGGGACTCATGCATTTAAGGATCCCACTGACAGGAGGTCAGAAGTGGTGAGTAGAACTATGTTTACCTTATTGAGGTCTGCCTTACGCCCTATAGTGGCGGCGACACTTGTGTCTCAAGACACTCACAGGATGGGCAAAGATTTTGCACCAGACAGTACAGGAGCATAATCTCCCTCCTGAGACCATTTCCCTGGCTCACCAACTTGCGCAGGGTTTAGTCTCTGTGTGCAATGCCACTTTGGATGCGGCCCCTTTAATATATGGGGCCTCTATCTCTGCTGTGGTGCTGTGTCGCCTTATCTGGCTGAAATGCTGGTCGGCCGACCCAGCTTCCAATTAGCTCCTGGCTGACTTGCCCTTTAAGGGCGGTAGACTGTTTGGGGCCGCCCTGGGTGACATTATTGTGGATGTCCTAGGGAGTAAGAGCACCTTCCTTCCTCAGTCAGTTCAGGAAAAAGAGCCCCACCGTAGGCCGGGCCCTTCCTTTCCGGCAAAAAAGGAGTTTTTTCATCAGTCAGAACCGCCCAGACTGAGAAAAGGGCGGCTCGGGGACATAAGCGTCCCTGGGTGCGTAAGCCTACCAAGCAAGCTCCCAAGCCCACCGCCGCATGGAGTCTTGCCCCTGCCTGACTCTGGGGTGGGGGGACGTCCTTGCAGGTTCACGGTTCGGTGGACCTCCCGGATCTCCGACCGGTGGGTGTGCAAGGTGGTCACCTCAGGATACAGGATAGAGTTCCATTCCTGGCCCCCAGACCGATTCTTTCCCTCAATTCTCCATCTCCTTCCTGCCTGTCGGGCGGCCCTCTTAGGGGCCGTACAGGATTGATCAGGTCCGGAGTGATTGTGCCGGTTCAGTCACAGGAGAGGTTTCAGGGTTTCTACTCTAATCTGTTTATAGTCCCAAAAAAGGGACGGGGTTCCGCCAATCCTGGGCCTCAAGGCCTGAATGCCTTGGTGATGGTGCAAAAGTTCCGCATGGAATCCATTCGCACGGTGTTCGCTACACTCCATCAAGGGGATTTTCTGGCGTTCTTGGACATCAAGGACGCCTACTTGCATGTTCCGATCTGCGCAAGTCACCAGTAGTTTCTGCGCTTGCAATCGGCGAAGTCCACTATCAATTTGTGGCTCTTCCCTTTGGCCTAGCCTCGGCACCAAAGGTGTTTTTACCAAGGTGCTTGCTCCGGTTCTAGCTTTGCTGAGACAGCGAGGCATTGCTATCGTGGGCTATCTGAACGATCTTCTTCTAAGAGCAGACAATGGCTCAGAATTAGAAGAAGTGTGACTATCGTCAGTCAGACCCTTAGGGACTTCGGGTGGCTCCGCATTCAGAGTATCTCGGTCTGATCCTGGACTCCATGGAGGCGTAGGTATTCCTAACCCTGGAGAAGTTACTGACATTCCCGAAAATGGTCGTCAACCCGTTTTTGCTTGAGAGTCCTGGGACTCATTGGGGCCTCGTTTGAGGCTGTTCCGTATGCCCAATCACACACATGGGCATTACAGTAAGAGGTCCTGTCCACTTGGGACAAATCCCCGTTGTCCTTGGATCTTCAGATCCAGATGAGTCACCCAATCAGGGTGTCCCTGGCGGGGTGGTTGGGGTCCCCGACTCTTTGGTCCGGGAAGTCGTTCCTCCCCATCTAGTGGACGGTGATCACGTCGGACGCCAGCCTGACGGGCTGGGGTGGAGTCTGGGGAGTCCTGTCAGCCCAAGGGCTTTGGACTCTGGACAAAGCCCGTTTACCGATCGATGTTCTGGAAATACGGGCAATCAGACTGTGCCTCACCTCGTGGTCTCTGTCGGCCGTCTACATTTGAGCGTAGACAATTGGCAGGCGGACTATCGGAGTCGCCAGACGCTGGACCAGGAAGAGTGGTCCTTACACCCGGAGGTTTTTCAAATTCTGGGCCGGCGGTGGGGCATGCCGGATGTGGACCTGATGGCCTCTCGACTCCATCGTGAGGTGTCGAGGTTTGTGGCCAGGTCCAGGGATCCTTGGGCGGATGCCTCGGATCCGTTGGTGGCCCCATGGGGTCATTATCACCTGATATCTGTTATCCTCCGCTGCAGCTGCTTCCTCGCCTGCTGCGCCGAGGGGATTTCGGTGATCCTCTTTGCGCCGGATGGGCCTCAGCGTCATTGGTACGCTGATCTGGTACGTCTAATCGTGGACGTTCCTTGGCCGTTGCCAATGAGAGAGGACCTTCTGTCTCAAGGTTTTTCATCCTGTTTTACAGTCTCTGGCTTTAACGGCATAGCTATTGAAAGCCAGGTGCTGAGAGTCCGAGGTCTCTCGGATTCGGTCATTTCGACCATGTTAAGGGCACAGAAGTCTTCCGCTAGAAAGATATATCACTGTACCTGGGAAGCTTTAATCGCTATGTGCGAAGAGCTGGACTAGCGTCCACGGACGTATTCCGTCCCCAGTATCCTGCGGTCCTTGCAGCGTGGCGTGACCCAAATGCTTGCTTTGAGTACCATTAGGGGTCAGATTTCGGCCTTGGCCGTCTTCTTTCAGCGACCGCTAGCGGGTCATTCCTTGGTTAGCACCTTTGTGCAGGGGGTTCGCCATGTGCTCCCTCCTCGGGATTTGAATTTGGTGCTCTCGGTTCTCCAGGAACCTCACTTTGAAAATATCAGAGATATTCCCCTCTTGACCTTGTCTCAGGAGGTGGCCTTCTTAGTGGCCATTACTTCTGTCAGACGGGTGTCTGAGTTGGCGGCCTTGTCCTGCAAGTCGCCCTATTTGGTCATCCATAAGGATAAGGCGGTGTTGCATCCGCGACCTTCCTTTTGCCCAAGGTGGTCTCGGCTTTTCACCTCCATGTGGACATTGTCCTCCCGTCCTTGTGTCCTCACCCATCGCAGGGGTTGCGCTTCACACATTGGATGTGGTACGTGCTATGACTCACTAGTTATCTGTCTCTGGTCCGAAACAGGGCCGAGCGGTGTCGTCTGCCACCATTTCTGGGTGGATCAAACAGACTGTTATACAGGCCTATGCCATTAAGGGGAGTGCACCTCCCTTTCCGGTTATGGCACATTCCACCAGGGCAATTGGTGCTTCCTGGGCTTTCCGACATCAAGCGTCGGTTGCACATGTGTGCAAGGCGGCGACCTGGTCATCCGTTCATGCCTTTTCAAAATTCTATAAGGTTGATGTGGCTGCATCTTCGGATGCTTCCTTCGGCCGAAAAGTGTTGCAGGCCACTGTTTAATGCTGCAGCTCCTCCGTTGAGGAGTTCTGCTGGTTTGGAGTGAAGTTTTGGTTGTTCCTTTACTATGTGCTCCCACCCTTTTCTTATACTGCTTTGGGACATCCCACACGTAAACAGTATGAGAGCTGTGTCAGTCCATGGACGATGAGAGAAAATGGCATTTTTGTACTCTCCGTAAAATCCGTTTCTCTGACGTCCATGGACTGACACAGCACCCACCCTTCTTTTAAGGTTTGTACTGCTTGTTACGAACTGAGGCTTCTAGCGGCAGGTAGGAGGGACCGCCCCCCTGGGCGGGGCTGTTCAGCTCTGGTTTTGTTCTAGAATGTATGTTTCTAACATTCTGCCTAGATCTTCTCCTGCGAGCAGGGACATATACCCACACGTAAACAGTATGAGAGCTGTGTCAGTCCATGGACGTCGGAGAAACTGATTTTACGGTGAGTACAAAAATCCTATTTTTTCCAGCAAGAACTCAACTATGTGGTCTTTTATTAATATCTCCAGTATCTTCCCAACTATAGAAGTTAAACTAACAGGTCTATAGTTACTTGGTAAAGACTTTGTTCCCTTTTTAAATATAGGCACCACATTGGCCCTGCGCCAATCCAGTGGTACTATTCCCGTCATTGACCACTTAAGGACCTGTTTTTCAGATTCGGTGTTTACAAGTTTAAAACTGTTTTTTTTGCTAGAAAATTACTTAGAACCCCCAAACTTTATATATTGTTTTTTTTTTCTAACATCCTAGAGAATAGATAAGTTCTCATTGCAATACTTTTTGTCACATCGTATTTGTGCAGCGGTCTTACAAGCACACTTTTTTGGGGAAAAATTCACTTTTTTTAATTAAAAAAATAAGACAACAGTAAAGTTAGCCCAATTTTTTTTTATATTGTGAAAGATAATGTTACGCCGAGTAAATTGATACCCAACATGTCACACTTCAAAATTGCGCCCGCTCGTGGAATGGCGTCAAACTTTTACCCTTAAAAATCCCCATAGGTGACGTTTAAAAAATTCTACAGGTTGTATCTTTTGAGTTAGAGGAAGTCTAGGGCAGGATTATTGCTCTCGCTCTAAAGATTGCGGGGATATCTCACATGTGTGGCTTGAAAAGCGTTTTAATATGCGGGCGCTACTCACGTATGCGTTCGTATCTGCGCGCGAGCTCGTCGGAACGGGACGCTTTAAAAAAATATTTTTTTGTTTTGTTATTTTTTTTACTTCATTCTATTTATTTTTACACTGTTTTTTAAAAAAAAATGGATCACTTTTATGCCTATTACAAGGAATGTAAACATCCCTTGTAATAGAAAAAAGCATTACAGGTCCTCTTAAATATGAGATCTGGGGTCAAAAAGACCTCAGATCTCATATTTACACTAAAATGCAATAATAAAAAAAAAGACAAAAAGAAAATGTCCCTTTTAAGACATATGGGCGGAGCTGACGTTTTGACGTCAGCGCCGCCCTGCTATGGTATAGAGACGAGTGAGGGCCATCTTCCCCTCACTCATATCCATACCACAGAGGGAGAAGGACCCGATCGCCTCCGCCGCTACCGATGGCTCCGGTAAGCGGCGAAGGGCGCTGGAGAGCGGCGGGAGGGGGGGCCCTCTCCCGCCGCCGATAATGGTGATCTCGTGGCGAATCCGCCGCAGAGACCACTATTATCGTAAACAGGACCGCTCACTGAAGAGATGGATATCTCAGTTTTGGTAGCAGCTGCTGCCATTACCGAGATATCCATCTTTAAAAAAAATGACGTATATATACAGTGAGTGGTCCTTAAGTGGTTAATGAGCCCCTAAAAATTAAATACAATGGCTTTGAAATTACAGAGCTCAATTCTTTTAGGATCCGTGGGTGTATTCCATCTGGTCCAGGTGCTTTATCCACCTTTATTCTGTCTACATATTTCTGGACCATATCACTTTTGAGCCATTGTGGATTTGGGGCTGTGTCACTACCACCCCCATTATGGACATGATCTCCCCCATGCTCCTTTTGTATACACAGAGCTGAAGAAAGTATTAAAAAAATTAGCCTTCTGTTTGTCCCCAGTCACCCACTCTAGATTATTTTGTAAAGGGCCTACATGCTCAGACTTGACCTTTTTACTATTAATATATTTGAAGATTTTTTGGGGATTTGTCCTACTATCTTTTGCAATCTGTCGTTCATTTTGAATTTTTGCATCCTTGATTTCCTTTTTACATATCCTGTTATATTCTTTGTAACATTTAAATGACACTAGTGTTCCCTTATTTTTATATTTTTTAAAAGCTCTTTTCTTATTGTTTATAGCTTTTTTAACTTTGGCCGTGAGCCACATAAGTTTTATTTTTAGCCTTTTAAACTTATTGCCCAAGGGAATATACTTTGCAGTGAGGTCCCAAACAGTCTTTTTGAAGAATTCCCATTTCTGTTCTGTGCCCATTGATGCCAATATTCCTTCCCAGTCTAAGTCCTGGAGAGCAGCCCTCATCCTTGGAAAATTTGCTCTTATGAAATTACCGTATATACTCGAGTATAAGCCGAGTTTTAAGTACAATTTTTTGTGCTGAAAATGCCCCCCTCGGCTTATACTCGAGTCACCTTTTTGCGCCTGATCTCCCGGACTTTGCGGAGCCGGTACCGGCCGACTGTTGGTCCCCTGGACCCCAAACTTGGCACACATATAGCCCCACTCTTCCTCTATAAGTGTGCAAAGTTTCTTGTCCCGGGGACCTATGGTCGGCGAGCACCGATTTTTCAAAACCGGGCATCCCTTCTATAGACTCCCATGTTAAACGGTAATTTCTCTTGTGAACTTGGGGACCCGGTACCGGCCGATCGTAGGTTCTCTGGACCCCAAACTTGGCACACATGTAGCCCCACTCTTCCTCTACAGGTTTTCAAAGTTTCTTGTCCGGGAGACTTACGGCCGGGGAGCACCGATTTTTTAAAGCCGGGCACCCCTTCCATAGACTCCCATGTTAAACGTCAGTCTAGTCATGGACACAGTGAGGCAAAGTGAGGCACACCCTAGGCTTATACTCGAGTCAATACGTTTTCCCAGTTTTTGTGGTAAAATTAGGTGCCTCGGCTTATATTCGGGTCGGCTTATACTCGAGTATATACGGTAAGTGTTTTTATCTTTCCCGTCTGTGATTTTTGCTTACAACTAACATCAAATGAAATCATGTTATGGTCAGTGCTACCCAGGCGTTCCTTTATCTGAACATTAGTAATACGCTCTGCATGGTTTGAGATTACCAGGTCCAACAGAGCATCATTCCTAGTTGGGGCCTCAATAAACTGGACCATAAAATTGTCCTGCAATAGGCTTATAAATTCTTGCCCTTTAACTGTCCCAGCAGTGCCATCACTCCAGTCAATTTCTGGGTAGTTAAAATCCCCCATTTTTATCACCGTCCCAGCCCTTGCAGCCCTTTCCATCTGTGCAAGGAGCGGATTCTCCACCACCTCATTAACATTGGGTGGGCTATAACAAACTCCAATGATTTAACTACAAACTCCAATGATTAACATTTAACCCCTTGATCGCCCCCTAGTGTTAACCCATTCCCTGCCAATGACATTTATACATTAATAATTCGCTTTTTTTTTTAGCTCTGAACGCTGTATAAATGTCAATAGTCCCAAAAAAGTGTCAAAAGTGTCCGATCTTTCACAATGTCGCAGTCCTGTTAAAAATTGCTGATCACTGTCATAACTAGTAAAAAAAGAAAAAATAATAATAAAAATGCTATAAATCAATCCTCTATTTTGTAGGCGCTATAACATTTACTCAAACCAATCAATATACGGTTATGGCGTTATTTTTGGTAAAAAAAAAAAAAAATGTAGAATACGTATCGGCCTAAACTGAGGAAGAAATGTTCTATTTTTTTTTTTGGGGATATTTATTATAGCAAAAAGTACAAAATATATTGTTTTATTTTTCAAATTGTCGCTTTTTTTTGTTTATAGCTCAAAAAATTAAAACCGCAGAGGTGATCAAATACCACCAAAAGAAAGCTCCATTTGTGGGGAAAAATACATTAATGTTGTTTGGGTACAGTGTTGCACGACCTCGGAATTGTCAGTTAAAGCAACGCAGTGCTGTATCACAAAAAAATAGCCTGGTCATTAAAGGGCTAAATCCTTCCAGTCCTTAAGTGGTTAAAGGGGTTGTAAAGGCAGTTGTTTTTATTGTGATGCTATCTATGCATTAAGATAAAAAGCCTTCTGTGTGCAGCAACCCCCCCCCCCCCAACTCCCCTAATACTTACCTGAGCCCCCATTCTAGTCAGCGATATCCACGAGTCCCTTGGCCATCCGGGACTCTTCCTTCTGATTGGCTGAGACAAAGCAGCGGCGCCATTTGCTCCCACTGCTGTCCATCAAACTAAGTTAGCCAATCAGAAGAGAGAATGGGCGGGGCCTGGCCGCAGCTTCGTGTCTGAATAGGTACATGGAGCTTCAGCTCGGGTGCCGCCATAGCAAGCTGCTTGCTGTGGGGGCACTCAGCAGGGGGGGAGGGGCCAGGAGCTCCAGCGAAGGGACCTGAGAAGAGGAGGATCCGGGTTGCTCTGTGCAAAACTAACTACACAGAGCAGGTAAGTATGATATGTTTGTTATTTTAATAGAAAAAAAGGGGGCTTTACAATCACTTTAACAGACAAGTAGACCAAGATGAAGGAATGGGATGTTGTTCACGTATTGTGCTAATCCCCTTTGTTCCTGTCTCCTAAACTTTCAGATTTATAGATTCAATACAATCTAAAATTAGCTTATTTTTTTCTCCTTCAGATGTTGTCAAGGATATTGATGCATTTGCAACAACCTTCTGACTTTTACCCGCCATATCTGTACAAAACGTGCACATGTTTACTACACTTCCTGCTGTGGAATGTCGCTAGGGTTAAAGTGGCTCCTGCATTCTGGGCATGCAAAACCTTATTCCTTCTGTATCCATTCCATGAGTACCCCTTAGGAGATTCCATCACTTTGCAACAGCGGAACACAGGCAGAATGTTTTTTTGGACAGCAGGGCCAAATAACAGACACTGCAGGTGACCTACAGAAATTCCAGAATACCGCCTAGGGTGATAGCTGGTATCATCCTGTTATAATACTAATATATAAATACCTTATGAGCTGCTATAGGCCATATATGTGCCTATTATTTAAAAAAATCTCTCAATATTGTGCTCCATACAAACCGGCGATTCCTATACAATATATGCTGATGAGCCCTGTTGTCTTTGATGTAAGTGCAATACAACCTTCTTTTTTTAAATAAATGATTTGGAATCCTGCGCCATCAGTGTTTTTTCCTCTCCCTCTCTATATGGCAAAACTGGAGCTTTGAATATGTTATCTCCATACAGTATATATTAAATGGATGACAGCTGCGGTTTGAGTCCATTCCTGTTCCTCATGTATATGACATCTTGGATTTTCCCATATGCGTATTTTGACTCCCTGTAATAGGGTTCAATTAACTCTGGTTAGTCTATAGTGTGTCTGCATGTTGGTGGAGATGTACCTTTCCTATTCTCACTGAGGATGGTATTCACGTGTGGGATTCATACATGGACTTTTTATGTATCAGTTAAAATTTTAATCAAGATGTATTTGATTATTCACTATAGCAGGGATGTGCAATTAGCGGACCTCCAGCTGTTGCAAAACTACAAGTCCCATTATGCCTCTGCCTCTGGGTGTCATGCTTGTGGCTGTCAGTCTTGCTATGCCTCATGGGACTTATACTTTTGCAACAGCTGGAGGTCCACTAATTGCATATCCCTGCACTATGGTGATATGTAATTTATGATATAAAAGTGCGGTTCCTTTGTTTCTATTCACGTTATAGGTGTTTTTACACTTTACAACATGCAGCTCCTTATTGTAGTTTATTTGTTTTTTTGGTTATTGATTTGCGTGGGTTTGGAACCTATTCCTTCCTAGATTTTCTTTCATTGTTGAAAGAAAGCCATAAAAAGTCCCGTTTGCAGTTTGTGAGAAGCCATGTGGGAGACACAGCAAACATGTGGAAGAAGGCGCTCTGGTCAGATGAGACCAAAATTGAACCTAAAAGCAAAATGCTATGTGTGGCGGAAAACTAACACTGCACATTACCCTAAACACCCCATCCCACCGTGAAACATAGTGGTGGCAGCATCATACTGTTTGGGATGCTTTTCTTTGACAGGGACAGGGAAGCCGTCAGAGTTAATGGGAAGATGAATGGAGATATAGGGCAATCTTAGAAGAAAACCTGTTAGTCTGCAAAAGACTTGAGACTGGGGCGGAGGTTCCCCCTCCAGCAGGACAACAACCCTAAACATACAGCCAGAGCTACAAAGGGATAGTTTAGATCAAAGCACATATTCATGTGTTAGAATTGCCCAGTCAAAGTCCAGACCTAAATCCAATTGAGAATCTTTGTTGAGACTTGAAAATTGCTGTTCACAGATGCTCTCCATCCAATCTGCCAGAGCTTGTGCTATTTTGCAAAGAATGGGCAAAAGTGTCCCTCTTTAGATGTGCAAAGCTGGTAGAGACATACCCAAAAGATTTGCAGCTGTAATTGCAGCGAAAGGTGGTTCTACAAAGTATTGACTCAGTGGGGAATACAAATGCACACCACAATTTACAGATATTTATTTGTAAAAAATGAAAACCATTTGTCATTTTCCTTTTACTTCACTATTATGTGCCACTTAGTGTTGGTCTATAACATAAAATCCCAATAAAATACATTTACATTTTTGGCTGTAACATGACAAAATGTGGAAAATTTCAAGGGGTATAAATACCTTTTCAATGCACTGTATATACCAACAACTGAAATAATAAGTTTCTCAAACAAGTCTTTAAAAATGTTTTTTTTGTGCTTCTTTTATTCACCTAAATAGTGGTACTTTACACTCCCGTGTATTAGCAATACCAGCCGTGCCCTCCTGAGATCCCTGACCTTGCATATTATGTAGAGTCATAAAAGGTTTGTGACCCCTTTGAATGGACTCTTATTACACTCTGCGGCTCCACTGGGGGTTCTTACCTGGTGACAACACTTCCTCATACACTGATTTGCTTTTCAAAACCTCCACATATTTTCCTGGATATTGGTGTTTGTTGATTGATCACATAGGTTCCAATGTCACTACCGACCTTTACTGTTAGAACTCCATTCCCAAAAGAGACATCAACAGGTGTGAAAGGCTGATCAGCCAGGTCCTCAAAGAACTCAGCAAGGGCATATAGTGTATCTTCGTTTCATTGAATACACTTTTGCTTGTAAAAGTTCCTGATAGTGCACATAAGAATGTTTGTGCAGATATTCTTAGTTGATTGGGCAATATATATAATCTTTCATCAGTGTCTATCTCTAATTTTACCAGTGGTCATTTTGTTGCCAAAAAATATTTTCGTCATAATTTTCATCAGCGGCATGTTTCCAGTGACGAAAATTAACGAATGAAAATGTGAGGGAGGGACATTTACCCATGTAAACTAACGCTTTATATAATGGCTAAATCTTAGTCTGTCATTTTTTTTTCAAACCTTAAAGGAGAAGCACAGCCAAAGCTCATTTGGCTGTGCTTCTCTTGTGGATCACAGGAATGGAGTTCGTTCTGCACTCCTGTAACCCATTTTCAGCTAGAGCCCACTTTTGGCTGATGTCACAGAGCCGGTCAAGGCTGGGAAAAGATTGCGACTTATATGGTTGGGATCCTAATCCAGCCGCTCCTTTCCCCTCCACAGCCCAGTGCTCCAGTGAGGGGGGGAAAAAGTGACAGATCGCCATATCAACACAAGCGATCTCTGCTGCTGTTCTATTCTGTTTTTCGGCCAGTGTGTACCTAGCTATAGACACACAGCCTTGGTAGCAAGCAAATTTATCTCCGCAAAAGATTAGATAGTCGCTTGGGGGGGGGGGGGGGTGGGTTGGGGCAGGGGACAGATGCAACATCGGACCGATGTTGCATCCACCTAGATACGTATGATTTAAAAAAACAAACTCAAACTTCTCTTTTAAAGCGGAGGTCCACCCTAAAAAATTTTTTTACATTAACGCACTCCTTTAAATCTGTTAAAAAAACATTTGAAACAAAAAATTCTCTTACCGTCCATGGACTGACACCGCATCTTCAATCTTGACAAAGTGGGTTATGTTCCTGCTCATAGGAGAAGACTAGGCAGAATGTTACATGTTTTAACATACATTCCATTACCAGAGCTGAACAGCCCCGCCCAGGGGGCGGTCCCTCCGGACATAACCCTCCTACCTGCAGCCAGCTGCCTCAGTTTTTTTTTCTGCCTAGCAGAGGAGAGGACGTGGCTCTTTGGAGCTAGTCTCCTGAGGATTTTTTTTTTTAATTCTTTTTGAATTTTATTATTTTATTTTTGAGATTCTTCTATCAACAGGTTGGGTAGTTCGCTATCCTCGTAGTCTTCCCAGTCCGACCATCGAGCGTGCTGATCCTCGCTCAGCGTGAGATCAGTCCACGACATACCCCACGGCTCCAGGGGTGGCCGGTGAGCTTTTGCTCCGAGGTCCACATATGACTGAACAGTTCTGCTGTATCTTTAACAGTGGACCGGGCTGACAGCAGCTACTCAGTACTGCACTGTGATAGGTCTGTCAGGAACACACCAGTGGGTCCTTTGGGTAAGTAGTTCCTTCTGCCTCCGCAGGTGAGTACATGCTGTGTGTTCCTATGCTGTGAGGGGTTCCCCTGTCTCCCCCTTGTGTATTTTGCTACTCTCTGTCACCTACTCTAGCGATGCGCTGACTGGGGGTGCCTGGGGGTCTCTCTGTCCCAGTGGGGGTCCATAGAGGTTTGCATTGCGGTGTGGGCTGTTTTCTGTGTCAGTCTGGGCCTCTCCTCACTGTTCACTCGCTCCCAGCGCAGGCAGCGGAACCGAGCGGTCCTGACTGGGTTGGTGAGTCCCCTGGGTAACCCCCCACAGTCAGTGCAGCAGGAGGGTGGACTTTTTCTCTCACATGACAGTCTCAGAGGGTGGTGGTATTATGGAGTCAGTGTCACCTGCTTCCCCATTTATGTCAGAGGCAACAGGCAGTGCTATGGCAACTGCGGTCCCTATGGGCCAGTTGTCGGCAGTCCTGGAATCATTTTGTTACCAGAATGTAAGCGGTGTGCGAGCGCAGGGGAGCTAAAAAGCGCCCTCTCCCCATGCCATCTCCAGGGGAGTGCTCAGATTCAGATATGGGCAATGCTGCAGCACAGGACCCTAGCTCTGGATTTTTTGATTTTTTTTGACCAAGGACATTCCTTGTGAGGAAGACTCCTTATCTGGGTCAGTAAATGACAGGTTGCTTGTTTGTGAACTCATTGATGCTGTGAGGGACACTCTCAAGCTGGATGCTGCGGCTGAAGAACCTCTGGTGGAGGCAATCTCCTTTGGTTCATTTAAAGCTAATCCTTCTAAAAAGGTTTTTCCCTATACAGGTCCTTCTCAAAAAATTAGCATATTGTGATAAAGTTCATTATTTTCTGTAATGTACTGATAAACATTAGACTTTCATATATTTTAGATTCATTACACACAACTGAAGTAGTTCAAGCCTTTTCTTGTTTTAATATTGATGATTTTGGCATACAGCTCATGAAAACCCAAAAATCCTATCTCCAAAAATTAGCATATTTCATCCGACCAATAAAAGAAAAGTGTTTTTAATACAAAAAAAGTCAACCTTCAAATAATTATGTTCAGTTATGCACTCAATACTTGGTCGGGAATCCTTTTGCAGAAATGACTGCTTCAATGCGGCGTGGCATGGAGGCAACCAGCCTGTGGCACTGCTGAGGTGTTATGGAGGCCCAGGATGCTTCGATAGCGGCCTTAAGCTCATCCAGAGTGTTGGGTCTTGCGTCTCTCAACTTTCTCTTCCCAATATCCCACAGATTCTCTATGGGGTTCAGGTCAGGAGAGTTGGCAGGCCAATTGAGCACAGTAATACCATGGTCAGTAAACCATTTACCAGTGGTTTTGGCACTGTGAGCAGGTGCCAGGTCGTGCTGAAAAATGAAATCTTCATCTCCATAAAGCTTTTCAGCAGATGGAAGCATGAAGTGCTCCAAAATCTCCTGATAGCTAGCTGCATTGACCCTGCCCTTGATAAAACACAGTGGACCAACACCAGCAGCTGACATGGCACCCCAGACCATCACTGACTGTGGGTACTTGACACTGGACTTCAGGCATTTTGGCATTTCCCTCTCCATAGTCTTCCTCCAGACTCTGGCACCTTGATTTCCGAATGACATGCAAAATTTGCTTTCATCCGAAAAAAGTACTTTGGACCACTGAGCAACAGTCCAGTGCTGCTTCTCTGTAGCCCAGGTCAGGCGCTTCTGCCGCTGTTTCTGGTTCAAAAGTGGCTTGACCTGGGGAATGCGGCACCTGTAGCCCATTTCCTGCACACGCCTGTTCACGGTGGCTCTGGATGTTTCTACTCCAGACTCAGTCCACTGCTTCCGCAGGTCCTCCAAGGTCTGGAATCGGTCCTTCTCCACAATCTTCTTCAGGGTCCGGTCACCTCTTCTCGTTGTGCAGCGTTTTCTGCCACACTTTTTCCTTCCCACAGACTTCCCACTGAGGTGCCTTGATACAGCACTCTGGGAACAGCCTATTCGTTCAGAAATTTCTTTCTGTGTCTTACCCTCTTGCTTGAGGGTGTCAATGATGGCCTTCTGGACAGCAGTCAGGTCGGCAGTCTTACCCATGATTGCGGTTTTGAGTAATGAACCAGGCTGGGAGTTTTTAAAAGCCTCAGGAATCTTTTGCAGGTGTTTAGAGTTAATTAGTTGATTCAGATAATTAGGTTAATAGCTCGTTTAGAGAACCTTTTCATGATATGCTAATTTTTTGAGATAGGAATTTTGGGTTGTCATGAGCTGTATGCCAAAATCATCAATATTAAAACAAGAAAAGGCTTGAACTACTTCAGTTGTGTGTAATGAATCTAAAATATATGAAAGTCTAATGTTTATCAGTACATTACAGAAAATAATGAACTTTATCACAATATGCTAATTTTTTGAGAAGGACCTGTACACCTTTCTTTGACAAAATCATAGACCAGGTATGGGACAAACGCAGATGACCCTTGCGGTCTCGCATCTTCTGACGGTTAGGTACCCCCTTTGAGGAGAGCCTGATTAAACAATGGGGCCTCTCCTCCGGTTGTCGACCCTCCGGTCGCCCGGCTGAATAAAGCCACGACTTTCCCGGTTGAGGGGACTTCTACCTTTTAAGGACCCTACTGATAGGAGGTCGGATGTGGTGGTCTGAGCCATGTTCACCATGCTGGGATCCGCGCTACGTCCTATTGTAGCGGCGACCCTGGTGTCTTAGACACTCACAGAATGGGCAAGGATTTTGCACCAGACTGCAGGAGCATCATCTTCCTCCGGATTGCGTTACACTGGCCGACCAAATGATACAGGACCTGGTGTATGTGTGCGATACCACTATGCACGCTGTCCCCTTGATTTCTAGGACCTCAGTGTCTGCGGTGGTATGGCGTCCCCTTATCTGGTTGAAATGCTGGTCTGCTGACCTGGCCTCTAGGAAGCTCCTGACGGATTACCTTTTTAAGGGCGGAAGAATATTTGGTGCTTCCCTAGATGACATCGTTGAAAATGTCACGGGTGGTTAGAGCACCCTTCTTCCTCAGCCTACTAAGGCGAAGGAGCCGCGCAGTAAACCGGGCCCTTCTTTTCTCACACAGAAGTGTTTTTTTCGTCAGTCAGAGCCCACAGGAAATTTCTCCCAGACTGACAAAAGTGCGGGTGGAGGACAAAAGCGTCCCTGGGTACGTATGCCGAACAAGACGGCTGACAAGCCTGCCACGCATGAGGTCTTGCCCCCGCCCGACTCTGGGGTAGGGGGACGACTTCACAGTTTCGCAGATTGGTGGACCTCCCGGATCTCCGACCAGTGGGTATGCAAGGTGGTTACCTCATGGTACAGGACATGGTTTCTTTCCTGGCCACCAGACAGGTTCTTTCCCTCAAATCTCTTTCTCCTTCCAGCGCGTCGGGCTGCCCTATTGAGGGCAGTGCAAAACTTGCTGCTGTGCGGGGTGATTTTGCCGGTACCGTCAAAGGTGAGGTTTCAGGGATTTTATTCAAATCTTTTTGTGGTTACAAAGAAGGACGGAGTCCGTCCAATTCTGGACCTCAAGTCCTTAATGCCCATGTTAAGATTTGAAAATTCCGCATGGAATCCATTCACTCTGTGATTGCTGCGCTCAGCCTGGGGGATGTTCTGGCGTCCTTGGACTCAAGGACGCCTACTTCCATGTCCCAATCTGCGCGGGTCACTGGAAGTTTCTGCGATAGGCGTAGGCTACTATCGATTTGTGGCTCTTCCCTTCGGTTTAGCGTCAGCACCATGGGTTTTCACCAAGATGCTTGCCCCGATTCTAGCTTTGCTGGGACAGCGAGGCATTGCTATCGTGGGCTATCTGCCTGTTCTTCTTCTGAGAGCAGACTCTGGCTCAGAATTGGAGGATTTTGTGTTGATAGCCAGTCAGGCCCTCCGTGACTCGGTTGGCTGCTGAACATTCAGTAGTCGGTCCTGGCTCCGACTCAGTGTCTGGAGTACCTAGGATTGATCCTGGACTCCTCGGAGGCGAGGGTCTTCCTACCCTTAGACGAATTACAGACTCTTCAGTCTGCGGTACGGGTGCTGACGTCCTGCAAAATGGTCGTCACTCCGTTTTTGCTACTCAGGGTGGCTTCCTTCAAGGCTGTACCGTATGCCCATTTCTACACTCGAGCCTTACTAAAGCAGATCCTGTCCTGCTGGAGCAAGTCTCCATGATCTCTGGATCGTTAGATCCAGGTGAGTCACCTGGTCAGGGCATTCCAGACATGGTGGCTGAGATCCCCGGCCCTTCGGTCAGGGAAGTCGTTCCTTCCTGTCCAGTGGACTGTGATCACGACGGATGCCAGTCTTTTGGACTGGGATGGAGTCTGGGGAGTTCTATCAGCCCAAGGGCTTTGGACTTCGGACGAAGTCCTGTCTGCAGATCACTGTCCTGGAACAATCAGACTGTGTCTCTTCTCGTGGTCGAAGAGACTACAAGGGTGCTCTGGCAGGATTCAGTTGGACAACGCCATGGCGGTGGCTTATGTCACCCGTCAGGGGGGACCGCGGAGCTCGGCCGTAGCGTCTGAGACCGCTCACATTTTGAGGACTATCTGAAACGCCAGATGTTGGACCAGGGGGAATTGTCCTTACGTCCGGGGGTGTTTCAACTTCTTCGCCGGAGGTGGGGCACGCCGGATGTGGACCTACTGGCCTCTCGACTCAATCGCAAGGCGTCGAGATTCGTGGCCAGGTCCAGAGATTCCTGGGCAGACGCGTCAGATCCGTTGCTGGCCCTGTGGGGTCAGTATCGGCTTATCTGTACTCTTTGCTTAGCAGAAATTTCAAGAGGGGGTACAGTGGCAAAGAATTTTTCAACAGGTTTGATGCATCACCTGAAAACACGTCATCCAGTTCAGCATTCAGTTTACAAGAAAACCGCACCACTTTTAAAAAGTGCCTCAGGCTTAACACTATCTGTGTCCACAGTCTTTGAAAAGGTTAAAAAATATGCAAGTGACAGTCCCAAAGCTCATGCCATTACAGCTAAAATTATGGAATTTATTGCATTAGACGACAAGCCATTCTCTGTTGTGGAGGACATTGGATTCTGTAGGCTCATGCAACATATTGAGCCGCGTTACTACCAAGCAGACGCTGCTTTGCAGATACCAATCTACATGAATTGTTTAGCAGTGTTAGAAAACACGTTCAGGAGCTCATGACAACCGACATCATAGCAATCCGTTTTACTACCGACATTTGGAGTTCAGATGTCAGTCCAACGAGCATGCTCAGCCTGACAGCGCAGTGGATAGATGACAAATTTCAATTGCAAAACATCCTACTTAACGCACGTGAGTTTGTTGGATCACATACTGCAGCAGCAATATCTGATGCTTTAAAAACCATGCTCGACACTTGGCACATTGAGAAGTCTAAAGTGCATTTGATTGTCCGAGATAATGCGCGGAACATGGCAAAGGCAACAGAGGACAGTGAACTTCAAAGCATACCGTGCATGGCACACACGCTACAATTGGCTGTGAATGAAGGATTGCTGAGTCAGCGCACCATATCTGATATCGTATCAAAAGGAAGAAAAATTGTGGGTCACTTTAAGCATTCTCCGCTTTCTTATTCCAGATTACAAGCTTTGCAGATGCAGTTTGGAATGGCATCAAAACGACTGCAGCAAGATGTAGCCACTCATTGGAACAGCACCTACTATATGCTACAAAGTCTTTTTGAACAAAAGCGTGTTTTAGCTGCATACATTGCAGATTACGAGCTGCCAGCAACACTGAGTGCACATCAGTGGACGTTCGTTGAAAACAGTTTTGTCTCTTCTATCTCCATTTGAACAGTTAACAAAAGAAATAAGCTCAACGAATGCTTCCATTGCTGAAGTTATCCCCTTGATTGTTGCACTGAAGCGTCTGCTTGGAAAAGAGGTAGAAACAGACCATGGCGTAAAAACGTCTAAAACCACTCTACTGGAGGCCGTTACCAACCGGTTTCAAGACACCGAGTCCAACCCTCTGTACTGCATTGCAACAGTTCTACATCCTCGATTTAAAGAGCATTACTTTAATGTGGAGAAAAAGCAGCGTGCACAGGAAATGATACTGGCACAAATGAAGGTGGTGGAAGCATTTAGTGAAGGAGTTTTGAGGTGTCGCACAGAGGAAAGTGAGAAACGGTTGCATACTGAAGAGGAACACACTCCCTCCATATCTGATATGTTTGAAGAAATTTTACACAAATGCACCCCAATCCATAGCGGTGCCACAACAAGTGCAGCTACCCAACAGCTGGATTTTTTTTTAGCTGAACAGCCTATTTCAAGAAGCGACAATCCCCTTGAGTACTGGCGCATCAACAAAGAACGTTTTCCCTTGCTTGCACAGATTGCACGCAGATGTTTATCTGCCCCAAGCACCAGTACAGAGAGTGAGAGACTATTCAGTCTAGCATCTCATATTCTTGATGAGAAGAGAAACCGTCTCTCCTGTGAGAAAGCTGAACAACTTTTGTTCTTAAAGCGAAATCTGCCATTTTTACAGAAATAGATTTAAAAATCCGTAGCATAGACCAATTCATTTACCATGTTGAACATGGTAAATTTAATTGGTATTGGACTGTGCTATTGGACAATTGGAACATACAACACATAGTATGACTGACTACCTAGTATGTTCCAATTGTCTAGTTGTGCCATTTGTTGGTTGTTCATTGTAGTTTTTCTACAGTTTTTTGCACTTGTCTTCAATTTAAGAGAGAACTCCAGCTTTTGAACTACTGTACCATAGTTTGTTCGTGTTGAGCCAAACTATGTCTCTCCCTAAGCTGTCAGCCCGCTGCATGTGCAAATGCAAAACTGTATGTTCTGTATCTGTGGCTGTCTACATACTACAGTATTATACCGCACTGTGTTCCAGGTATGGGCGGTGACTTCCTTAAACACAGACTAGTCTACATTGCTTGCTGTGGTTGGCTGAGTACTGCTGCTGTAGACTAGTCTGTGTTTCAGGATGTCTCCGTCCATACCCGGGGCCGAGACACAGTGCGGTCTACTGTATGACTATGTATGTAACCCGCAGATACATTACATACACTTTTATATAGCACATCCAGCCGCTGACACCTTAGGGAGAGAACGTGGGAAAAAAACTAGTTCTCATTTAAGTTGAAAGAAAATAATAAAATACAATTTTTATTATAGCATAGTACTGTACTATGTTATATTTACAGAAACTGAAACAGAATAATGGCCTTCTGCCATATTTCTGTTATGGTTAGTTGAGACTCTCAAGAGTTGTGCTTTAAAAAGTTATACATAGTTTGTTCTGTTGTTGGGCCAAACTATGTCATTGTCTCTCCCTAAGCTGTCAGCCTGGTGCATGTGCAAAACTGTATGTTCTGTATCTCTGGCTGTCTACATACTACAGTACTATATTATACCGCACTGTGTTCCGGGTATGGACGGAGACTTCCATAAACACAGACTAGTCTACATTGCTTGCTGTGATTGGCTGAGCACCGATGCTGGTAGACTAGTCTGTGTTCCAGGATGTCTCCACCCATACCCGGGGCTGGAACACAGTGCTGTCTACTGTATGACTATGTATGTAACCCGCAGCTACACACATACTTATCACAACATGCTGACACCTTAGGGAGAGAGAACTAAATTACTAGTTCTGATGTAAGTTGGAAATAAAGTATAAAAAAGTCAGTCTTTGGCATTTTTATATTATATTAATATTAATTATTTTATTAATATTATATATTATTAATTTTTTTATGCCTGTTTTATTTGGTATGGTGGTGCAATGTGCACTGACTGCAGTCTTATTTTATTTTTATCTTCTGTGTCCATTGTCCAATTTATGTGGGTTACTTTAATAAAGTACTTTTCGACATTACTGAATTGTACTATTCTTTTCTTTTTAAAATTAAGGCCTCATGCGCACGGACGTTTTAAAAAACGGGCTGTAAAGCTAGTACAGACGCCAGGAAAAAAGCAGCGTTTTTAACGCGATTTTTTTCTGCGTTTTGCATTGTATTCAATGCACATTTCCCCGCGCTAGCTTTCAGCCGCGTTTTGATTCCTCTATTCCAAATCAATGGTTCCCTATGGGAGCCCATTGATTTGAATAGAGGTCGCACCAGAAGTCGGATCAAGATGATCCGACTTGCGGGGCGACTCGTGTGCGCAGAATCTTGAAGGGGAACCCCCGCGAAAATGTAAAAAAATTTTGCGTGAGGTTCCCCCTCAGGACGATACCAGACCCTTCGGTCTGGTATGGATCTTGAGGGGGAACTCCCACACCAAAATGGCATGGGGGTTCCCCCCAGGATCCATACCAGACCCTTATCCGAGCACGCAGCCCGGCTGGCCGGTCAGGAAGGGGGGGACGAGCGAGTGCCCCCCCTCCTGAACCATACCAGGCCGCATTCCCTCAACATGGGGGGTGGGTGCTTTGGGGCAGGGGGACGCCCTGCGGCCCCCTTACCCCAAAGCACCTTGTCCCCATGTTGATGGGGACAAGGGCCTCTTCCCGACAACCCTGGCCGTTGGTTTCGGGGTCTGCGGGCGGGGGGCTTATCGACATCTGGGAGCCCCTTTTAAGAAGGGGGCACCCAGATCCCTGCCCCCCCCCCCACCCTATGTGAATGAGTATGGGGTACATCGTACCCCTACCCATTCACCTGGGGGAAAGTGTCAATAGAAAAAACACACTAGACAGGTTTTTAAAGTAATTTATTAGGCAGCTTTGGGGGTCTTCTACCGACTTCGGGGGTCTTCTTCCGACTTCGGGGGTCTCTCCGGTTCTTCTCTCGCTCTCCGGTGCCTTCTCCGCTCTCTCCGGTTCTTCTCCTGCTCTCCGGTGCTTTCTGCCTTCTGCCGGGCACCTCCGCTATCTTCTGCCAGCTCTTTTGCTAGCGGGGGCCTAGTCTTCATCGTCGTCTTCTTCCCTCTTCTCTTCTTGAGATGTTGACACGAGGTCTGCCGCTGTAATGCTGTGTGACCGGCGCGCACCGACTTATATAGGCGGGGGCGTGGTCACCGGGTGATGTCACCCAGTGACCCCGCCCCCTTATGACGTCACAGTCCCATCATGCCCCCGGACTGCAATGTCATAAGGGGGCGGGGTCACAGGGTGACATCGCCCGGTGACCACGCCCCCTGCCTATATAAGTCGTTGTGCGCCGGTCACACAGCATTACAGCGGCAGAACTCGTCGTGTCAACATCTCAAGAAGAGAAGAGGGAAGAAGACGACGATGAAGACCGGGCCCCCGCTAGCAAAAGAGCTGGCAGAAGATAGCGGAGGTGCCCGGGAGACGACCGGAGAGCGGAGAAGGCACCGGAGAGACCCCCGAAGTCGGAAGAAGACCCCCGGAGCTGCCTAATAAATTACTTTAAAAACCTGTCTAGTGTGTTTTTTCTATTGACACTTTTCCCCCAGGTGAATGGGTAGGGGTACGATGTACCCCATTTTCTTTCACATAGGGTGGGGGGGCCGGGATCTGGGTGCCCCCTTATTAAAAGGGGCTCCCAGATTCCGATAAGCCCCCCGCCCGCAGACCCCGACAACCAACGGCCAATGTTGTCGGCAAGAGGCCCTTGTCCCCATCAACATGGGGACAAGGTGCTTTGGGGTGGGGGGGGCCGCAGGGCGCCCCCCTGACCCAAAGCACCCACCCCCCATGTTGAGGGCATGCGACCTGGTACGGTTCAGGAGGGGGGGCACTCGCTCGTCCCCCCCTTCCTGACCGGCCGGGCTGCGTGCTCGGATAAGGGTCTGGTATGGATCCTGGGGGGGAACCCCCACGCCATTTTTTTTGGTGTGGGGGTTCCCCCTTAAGATACATACCAGACTGAAGGGTCTGGTATCGTTCTGAGGGGGAACCTCACGCAATTTATTTATTTTTTCGCGGGGTTCCCCTTCATGATTCTCCGCACACGAGTGGCCCCGCAAGTCTGATCATCTTGAGCCGACGTCTGGTGCAACCTCTATTCAAATCAATGGGCTCCATAGGGA
The DNA here is from genome assembly GCA_029206835.1 of Rana muscosa. Lineage (NCBI taxonomy): Eukaryota > Metazoa > Chordata > Amphibia > Anura > Ranidae > Rana > Rana muscosa. The sequence goes on along the minus strand of CM055120.1, from coordinate 269,704,702 downwards.
ACCATTGATTTGAAATAGAGAAAAAAAGGCCGGACGAGGCTTAACACAGCGTTAAGCCTCGTTACATCGCGTTTTTACACTCTTTGCCGGCGTCTGACGTCTTTACAGCTCTAACGCTGGAGCTTCCGAACGCACTGGTCCTGGGTTTTTTTTGCAGCTCAAAAACGCCTATGCCATTTACAGCTCAAAAACGTCATGGTGGGCATGAGGCCATAGGCTAACATGGAGAGCCGTTTTTAAGCTGCAAAAAACGCTCATAAAAGTGGCTGTAAAAACGTCCGTGGGCATGAGGCCTAATGATTAAGTTGAATATAAATAATATAACAAATACGAATGTAACACAATTTTGTATATCCAATAATTTTTTGGGGTAATATATTAAAAAAGCATATTTCGGTTTCGGTTTTTGGGATCAATCAAGATTTGTTTTCGAAATCGGTTTCGGCACCAAAAAACCCATTCGGTGCATCCCTACTGGGAACTCTACAGCTACCCAAGGATTGGGGTGGTCTAGCTGTCCCCAATGCCAGATTGTACTAATTGGCATCACAACTTCAACATTTATATGGCTGGAATTAAATTAAATGACTTGTATCACAACAGGATGGAGCTGTGGATACAAGAATAGAAGGGGAAGTGCCACATCCTAACTACATTGGCAGACTATATGTGGACAATTTCATGGACTATAGGCCCAAGTACATGAGGTTTGATAAAAGATTATTTTATTTAATTACAAAAATAGTTAAAATATAGACCATATTTAAAATTACACAAAACAAATATTGCCTAGAGAATGTGTGTGTGTGTGGTGTGTGTGTATGTATGTATATATATATATATAAACACCACCAAAACCCATTCCTGGTAGACTTATGGCGTCCAACTGGAATGAAACTCCGTGTCCAATCAGGCTTGGTGAGTGAAAAAAATATATTGAACTAAATATTGCCCGGTGGTTATGGATTCCCTCTATTTATTCCATATACATGTTAGCTAGCCTATTAAAACTCTGATAATGTTAGTGTCGATAGTACAATGATATAAGGTTAGCTATGAAAACACACACACACACTGCTTCGTAAAACAACGTTTTATTTGTTTCCCAAGAAAATTGGAAATGCTAACATAACACTAAAGGAAAATACTACAGGGCATATAAAATACAAAAACATCAAAGATACATTATGTAAGGTTGTCCCCTAGATATTGTCTCCTCAGCTGAGCTCAAAATGGCAAGATAAAGCCATGAGGTACGAGATGCCAGAGAGCCAAGCTAGGGAAAAGGTCCAATTTCCCTTCTGTGTGCGCTTTTAAACTCCAATCATACACCGTCCAGACCCAACCCCATTGCCAACCCATTTAGGTTTCTGACAAATCAAAGTAGTTACGATGCAGTCCTTCTCAATATATTAAATTTCTGTCCAACCTGCTGTATTGGCCTCTAGGGGCAGCATTCGTCCATGTGACCCGGGTCATCTTCAGTGAATATTGGTCCTTTGATCTTCTGTAGTCACCTTGTTTTGTTTTTTTTGAAGCCTGTTAGATGTGGTAATCATGCATTACAATCTTTATAACACCAGTTGGTCGCTTTTGTTCCCATACCTTGCTAGGGGGCATGACTTCTTTCAGATATGCTACAGAGCTTTGATGTGCAACTTGTTACATTCCAGTCAGCCCCAAGAGTGCGGAGGCTCGGTGTATCCAGATTTTATATTCAAACACATCTTGTATTATGAAATAAAACATGTTGCCGTCCAATATTTGCCGATTTGCGCCTAAAGGGCGCATATCACCCTTCTTTAGACACGGCTCCTATGGAACAGTCCATAACTGTCTTAACGTGTTGCGCTTCCCAACGTGCTTGAGAAACAGCTCCTATGGAACAGTCCATAACAGTCTTAACATATTGAGCTTCCCAACATGTGCCGCTTTGCCACTGAGTGACGCACCACCATCATTCTTCAGTGACAGGTTCCATGTCACCATTCTGTGTCTTCTCCTTTCCGGTATCTTCACGGCAGGGTGCAATACAGGCAAGGGGTGTCCATTCACTCATCATTCACCAGCACAAACTCCGAGCAACATATTAGAGATAGTCTTGAAGAGGGCCTTGCTCACCCATAATACTAACCTAAAATACACATCACACTATACCATAACATACAGTGGGGCAAAAAAGTATTCAGTCAGCCACCAATTGTGCAAGTTCTCCCACTTAAAGAGATGAGAGAGGCCTGTAATTGTCATCAGTGGTATACCTCAACTATGAGAGACAAAATGTGGAAACAAATCCAGACAATAACATTGTCTGATTTGGAAAGAATTTATTTGCAAATTATGGTGGAAAATAAGTATTTGGTCACCTACAAACAAGCAAGATTTCTGGCTCTCACAGACCTGTATCTTCTTTAAGAGGCTCCTCTGTCCTCCACTCATTACCTGTATTAATGGCACCTGTTTGAACTTATCAGTATAAAAGACACCTGTCCACAACCTCAAACAGTCACACTCCAAACTCCACTATGGTGAAGACCAAAGAGCTGTCGAAGGACACCAGAAACACAATTGTAGACCTGCACCAGGCTGGGAAGACTGAATCTGCAATAGGCAAGCAGCTTGGTGTGAAGAAATCAACTGTGGGAGCAATAATTAGAAAATGGAAGACATACAAGACCACTGATAATCTCCGATCTGGGGCTTCACGCAAGATTTCACTCCGTGGGGTCAAAATGATCACAAGAACAGTGAGCAAAAATCCCAGAACCACACGGGGGGACCTAGTGAATGACCTGCAGAGAGCTGGGACCAACGTAACAAAGGCTACCATCAGTAACACACTACACCGCCAGGGACTCAGATCCTGCAGTGCCAGACGTGTCCCCCCTGCTTAAGCCAGTACATGTCCGGGCCCGTCTGAGGTTTGCTAGAGAGCATTTGGATGATCCAGAAGAGGATTGAGAGAATGTCATATGGTCAGATGAAACCAAAGTAGAACTGTTTGGTAGAAACACAACTCGTCGTGTTTGGAGGAGAGAGAATGCTGAGTTGCAACCAAAGAACACCATACCTACTGTGAAGCATGGGGGTGGCAACATCATGCTTTGGAGCTGTTTCTCTGCAAAGGAAACCGCACGACTGATCTGTGTACATGAAAGAATGAATGGAAGCATTTCAAGGTCCTGGAGTGGCCTAGCCAGTCTCCAGATCTCAACCCCATAGAAAACCTTTGGAGGGAGTTGAAAGTCCGTGTTGCCCAGCGACAGCTCCAAAACATCACTGCTCTAGAGGAGATCTGCATGGAGGAATTGGCCAACATACCAGCAACAGTGTGTGACAACCTTGTGAAGAATTACAGAAAACGTTTGACCTCTGTCATTGCCAACAAAGGATACATAACAAAGAATTGGGATGAACTTTTGATATTGACCAAATACTTATTTTCCACCATAATTTGCAAATAAATTCTTTCAAAATCAGACAATGTGATTGTCTGTCAGGATTTGTTTCCACATTTTGTCTCTAGTAGTTGAGGTATACCTATGATTACAATTACAGGCCACTCTCCTCTTTTTAGGTGGGAGAACTTGCACAATTGGTGGCTGACTAAATACTTTTTGACCCACTGTAAATCAGACCATTACCATAAAATATGCATATATATGTGACCCATCAAATTACGCATCCCGCTCCCAACCTCCTATAACTCTTTACTGTAGATACGGGTCGGGATTAGGCAGGCTTGCTCACTGGACTTTCCTACCGTAATTTTTGCACGTCAGTGGTTCTGAATTGGTAGCAAAGCCTCTAACTTGTACGAAGAGACCTTACCGTCAATTTGTCCCTCAACTTGCATAGATAAATGGGAGACCCTTCTATATAAATATCGAGTCCAACCACACCTATAAACCTGAAATAATGACAAACCCACAAAATTCCATCCCTGTGCCTGGATTTCAGAGACCATGCCCAGGGTATACCATGCACCTCTAGCTATTGTTAGGTTCAAGGAACACCCTAGTTCCATGACTAACGTTACATCAGTATCCTTTAGGACAAATAAAAACAAACTCGTCTATGTCCCAAATAATACCCAGGTGTTTCCATCTCAGCAATGATCTCTCCATCCAGAACACAGAGCGAAACATTTCCCCAACATTTCTCGTTCACCACCGTGTATCATGGTCATGCCTTCGACAGAGGTAAATATCAACCTGCCTCCAGCTTCCATCCTTACTGATCACATGTGGGTAATTTAGGTTCAGATGCTACAAGGTAGAATCTCCAGTCAGTAAGCCCATTGATACCACCAAATATACAGACCAAGTCTGCACTTCTGTGCATGGGATCAATGAGGAAGCATAACCTCTATCATAATCCAAACTAGCACAGCCCATCCAGGCATTCGACCACCACCTTGGACTAGTGTAAGATGTGTTTTGGCAAAATCTTACTGAGTTGTGACACTAACTCATAAGGCCACTGCCCCTCATACAGAGACTGTACAATCAGCTTGAAGTTGGTTGATACCTCTGCCTGGACCCTGCGTGCACGCCAGAGACCATGACCGATTTTTGTCCTGTACCACCACACTCTCTCTACCAACCTCTCAACATGGTGGACAAAATACTGAGCCACTTTAACCTGGGTATTTATGTGACTTTTTTGAATGTTATTAAGGATGCCACCAATCTCTCAATAAAAAAGCCCCGCTTACTGTCTGAAGCTATGGCTGAGAGTTTGTTCCTCAGGATACCGACATCCACTTCATTAACACCCATCCCAGCTCCTATTCCCCACAATATAGTGCTGAATACATCCCTCCTCTTTCGGTTACTCCTCAGAAATAAGCGTCCTGAATGCCTTCTGTGTCCACACATCTCTGGGAGCAAGCCACTGGTACAATGACCGTGCTTGATTCAGTGCATACTCAGCACATATAGAGTAATAGGTTTTTTATCAACCGCTGTGAGATGTTGAAGCATCATGTGGTGACGGCATACTGTACCCTGGTAGCCAGCGTTTGTTCCCCTTTCTCTAACGGAGCATGCTTGTGGGTGTAGTCACTGGCATTACTTGTGCAAGGCTCCAACCTCTCAGGTGTTACATCTACTAGGCGTATCTCCCCCATATCCAGTTCTGGTGTCCCACTTGTCCAGTAACCGAGAACCTTTCTGTAGGTCTGCTAAAATTGAGACACCACCCCCACAAGGACATTTTCACCCCATTGATGTGTCACCTGGCACCCTCTAGTCTGGCCAACAGACACCTTACTATGCATAAGTGCCAGCCTTCTGGGTACCTGCACCATATTAACCACTTAACGACCGCCCACTGTAAATATACGTCGGCAGAATGGCACGGACAGGCACAATCACGTACCTGTACGTGCCTGCCTTCGTATGGGTGGGGGGTCCAATCGGACCCCCCTCCGGTACAGTGAGCGGCCGGGATCGCTTTGGAAGCGATGCGTGATGAGGGGGCCGCCATTCGCTTCTGGCCACCCCCTCGCGATCGCTCCCGGCGAATCAAATGCTTCCACTGCCTGTGTAATGTTTACACAGGCAGGAGGAAGTGATGTCAAAACCTCATGCGGCGCTCACATATACCGAGCGCCGCATGAGAGAAGACACAGGTTAGTGCACAAACACTACACTAACACCAGCACACATAGGTACATAAATCGCCCCCCCCCAGATCACCCCCCATCCCCCAGTCACAGTGTCACTGATTGCAGTGACTATTTACTGATCACTGCAATCAGTGACATTTGTGACTGTAAAAGTGTCAGGGCAGTTAGTTTTAGGTCCAGTGTAGCCCCCTAACCCCCCCCCCCCTAATAAAGGTTTAACCCCTTGATCGCCCCCCCAGGTAACCCTTTCACTTGTGTCACTAAGCGATCGTTTTTCTGATCGCTGTCTTAGTGACGGTGATGCCGATAGGTAGCCAGTTATTTTTTTTTAGGTTCGCCGCAGGTTTTTATAGCGGCGAACCTAGCGTCGGGTACCCCCATATATTACCTAATAACCCTTTCACCCCCTTTTGCCAGTGTCACTAAGCAATCGTTTTTCTGATCGCTGTCTTGGTGTCGGTGATGCCGATAGGTAGCCAGTTATTTTTTTTAGGTTCGCCGCAGGTTTTTATAGCGTCGGGTACCCCCATATATTATTTAATAAAGATTTAACCCCCTGATTGCCCCTAGTTAAACCTTTCACCAGTGATCACCATATAAGTGTTACGGGTGACGCTGGTTAGTTAGTTTGCTTTTTATAGTGTCAGGGCACCCGCCGTATATAACCCAATAAAGGTTTAACCCCCTGATCGCCCGGCGGGTGATATCAATTAGGTTTTAGCGTCAGAGAGGGTCTGCGTCACCCCAGGCAGCGTCAGGTTAGTGCCAGTAATGCTAACACGCGTGAAGCATACACCTCCCTTAGTGGTATAGTATCTGAACAGATCAATATCTGATCTGATCAGATTTATACAAGCGTCCCCAGCAATTTAGGGTTCCCAAAAACCGTGTTAGCGGGATCAGCCCAGATACCTGCTAGCACGTGCGTTTTGCCCCTCCGTCCAGCCCAGGCCACCCAAGTGCAGTATCGATCGATCACTGTCACTTACAAAACACAACACACATAACTGCAGCGTTCGCAGAGACAGGCCTAATCCCTGCGACTCCAGTGCTGTAGGAGGTGATTTCACCACCACAGTTAAAAAAAAAAAAAAAAAGCATATATGCCGAAGCATTGGGGCAGCAGGGGCGGAGGAGCGATTTTGCTCCTAATGCCGCGTACATACGGTCGAAATTCCGACGGAGGCTTGCCCGTGGAAAAGTCTGACCATGTGTGTGCGGCATAACTTTTGCGGGAGGATGCCCCCATGCTTCGGCATATATAAATGGTGCATGTATGCCCATCATTAGAAGTGGGTGAATGAAGGGAGGTATTCTAATGGTGGGCATACCCACCGATCAATCTCTTTTTTCGTTCAGCCAACAGGCTGCATGAAAAAAAAGATTACAATACATGTCCAACAAGGACCAGCAACGTACTGGTATGTTGCTGGACTTTGAATGGTTATACCAGATTGATGCCTGCGGGTTTAGGTATCATCTTGGTATCATTCTTTTCAGCCAGCGGCCGGCTTTCATGTAAAAGCAATCCTAGTGGCTAATTAGCATCTGGACTGCTTTTACAAGCAGTGGGAGGGAATGTCCCCCCCCCCCCGGATATAAAAAGCGCCATTGGGAAATTGGGAAAGCATTTTATCACACCGATCTTGGTGTGGTCAGATGCTTTGAGGGCAGAAGAAAGATTTAGGGTCTAATAGACCCCAGTTTTTTCAAAAAAAGAGTACCTGTCACTACTTATTGCTATCATAGGGGATATTTACATTCCCTGAGATAACAATAAAAATGATAAAAAAAAAAAAAAATATGGAAGGAACAGTTTAAAAATAAAATAAAAAAGCAAAATTAATAATAAAAAATAAAAAAAAAAGCACCCCTGCCCTGCTCTTGCACAATGGCGAACGCAAGCGTCGGTCTGGCGTCATATGTAAACAGCAATTGCACCATGCATGTGAGGGATCACTGCAAAGGTCAGATCGAGGGCAGTCATTTTAGCAGTAGAACTCCTCTGTAAATCTAACGTGGTAACCTGTAAAGGCTTTTAAAAATGTATGTAGTTTGTCGCCAATGCGCGTTTGTGCGAAATTTTAAAGCATGTCGTGTTTGGTATCTATGTACTCGGCCTAAGATCATCTTTTTTATTTCATCAAACATTTGGGCAATATAGTGTGTTTTAGTGCATTAAAATTTAAAAAAGGGGTTTTTTTTCCCCAAAAAAATGCGTTTGAAAAATCGCTGCGCAAATACTGTGTGGGAAAAAACAATGCAACACCCACCATTTTTATCTGTAGGGCCTTTGCTTTAAATAAATATATAATGTTTGGGGGTTCAACATAATTTTCTTGCAAAAAAAAAAAATGTTTTCATGTAAACAAGAAAGGGCTTTATCTTCAAGTGGTTAGAAGAGTGGATGTAAGCTTCCTAATGTTGTGTATAAAATGCCAGGACAGTTCAAAACCCCCCCCCCCAAATCACCCCATTTGGAAAGTAGACACCCCAAGCTATTTGCTGAGAGGTATGGTGAGTATTTTGCAGATCTCGCTTTTTGTCACAGTTTTGAAAATGGGAAAAAAAATAAAAAATTATTTTCTTTCTTCATTTTCAAAAACAAATGAGGGCTGTAAAATACTCACGATGCCTCTCAGCAAATAGCTTGGGGTGTCTACTTTCCAAAATGGGGTCATTTGGGGGGGTTTTGTGCTATTTTGGCATTTTATGGCCTTCGAAACTGTGATAGGTAGTGAGGAGTGAAATTAAAAATTTGTGCCCTTAGAAATCCTGAAGGCGGTGCTTGGTTTTCGGGGTCCCGTACACGGCTAGGCTCCTAAAAAGTCCCACACATGTGGTACCCCCGTACTCAGGAGAAGCAGCAGAATGTATTTTGGGGTTCAATTCCACATATAACCATGGCATGTGTGAGCAAGATATCATTTAGTGACAACTTTTTGTAATTTTTTTATTTATTTTTTTAGACATTATTCAATCACTTAAGACAAAAAAAAAAAATATTCAATGGGCTCAACATGCCTCTCAGCAATTTCCTTGGGATGTCTACTTTCCAAAATGGGGTCATTTGGGGGGGGGGGGTTGTACTGCCCTGTCATTTTAGCACCTCAAGAAATGAGATGGCAGTCATAAATTAAAAGCTGTGTAAATTCCAGAAAATGTACCCTAGTTTGTAGACGCTATAACTTTTGCGCAAACCAATAAATATACGCTTATTGACATTTTTTTTTACTAAAGACATGTGGCTGAATACATTTTGGCCTAAATGTATGACTAAAATTGAGTTTATTCGATTTTTCTTATAACAAAAAGTAGAAAATATCATTTTTTTAAAAAAATTTTCAGTTTTTTCCATTTATATCGCAAAAAATAAAAATCGCAGAGGCAATCAAATACCATTAAAAGAAAGCTCTATTTGTGGGAAGAAAAGGACGCAAATTTCGTTTGGGTACAACATTGCATGTCCGCACAATTTCCAGTTAAAGCAGTGCAGTGCCAAATTCTGAAAACACCTCTTGTCCTTTAGCTACAAAATGGTCCGGGGCTTAAGTGGTTAATTCAGTTATGTCAATACACGTCACACATTTCCTTCTTTCAATTCCTCCCTCAAAAAATAAATAAATAAACATTTTACATTTGTTGTTCTGAAGGATTGGATAGGTTATATTCCTTCCCCAACCTCCAACCCATTGCACATGTATTCATAGTACGTTTGCATTCATAAATGACAGGAGAGACTCCAGCAAAATGTTTCACCAGTCTTGTTGATAGGCACAGTCTTTCAGATTCAGCATTAGCACAAAATTGTCCATAAGAAAAAGAAACCTTATATTGCAAGTATTAATCTGAATATTTTAGTTTGTCCCTTCTCCCCTGAGTGTTTGTCAGAACAAATTTGCGGTGTGGTATGGCACAGACAAACTGCTAACCAGATGAACATCTGTCATCCGTGTTCCAGAGACCTCTCCAATCTCGCTCCACCAGGACTCGAAGTGAAAAACAAGAGCAGAATCAAATTCTTATCTACAATATCTACTCGCATGCTATGTTTACTTATAGTTCCTTCCTTGGAACCCAGGAACTTGGTATTCCTGGCTTCTGCAATTCTGAACAAATTATCAAAACAACCATGATTTCTTTAGGATGAACCCACTCTAAAATGGATCCCCATGGTAAGAGCAAAAAGTAAAAAAAATTAACATGTTTCTTCTCAAAATTTCTCATTTTAAACGCTAAAAAACCAATGCATTTATCTGTACTTTAAGACCTATGCACTACTTACCCTTCCAGGTGGACAAAACCTAAACATTTTGGAACTCTTTCCACCTGAATGAAAATACAAACAAAATAAAACCTACAATAACTCCGGCGGCTAAAATGGCTTTCTACCAACTTTTGTCTTGTACAAAGTGTATTCAGCTGCTAATTGACCAGTGACCCCCCTTTCAGGTGGACTAAACCTAACAATTTGGAATTTTTACACCTGAACAAACAAAAATAACATGAATGAATAAACAAATAACAAAAAAAATAAGAGAAAAAAATAAATAATCATAATAGAAAAAAATAAATCTAGAGGCTTATCCTTGAAAATATTAAAAATATATCGAGGTTCTCTGAAATATTTTAAACATGAAGGCCAAATCTCTGAAACTCGTATCTAAACGTTATTTATAGCAAAGAAACATTAACCAGAATATTCTTACCATCCATGCAGCTCCCTAGGGGCTGCTAACATAGCTTCCCCCAGTGCTATAATTGAATGAACATGCGGCTACCTACATTTTGAGTTTTTGCAGGTGTTCTACATAGTTCTGCCTTAACTGACTATTTTCAGTTTGTAGTCTCCGCATTTGGGTCCTAAAAGGGACATGGGTTTGGTTACTATGGCCTCTATGCCTTGGATTGCTATCTCATCTTGCAGAATAAACTTCATAACGCCTTGGTGTAGTTTTAGGATAGTGTGATTTCCTCTGCATACTATTATTAGCCATCGGACAATACTTTGCGATGTGACCCCCCTTTTTACAAACAAAGCACTTGAGAGCTGGTCTCCCTGCATGGGCCCTTCTCTGAGCATATGGCGACTCCCGTTGCTGCAAAACATTACTATGATTGCAATCAACAGACTTTACACTTTTATCGTCTGAGGAGTCACTAGCAACGGATTCATCAGAAGTCTCCACTGTTACTGTGTTACAATTCTTGAAAAGATCAGGCTCGCTTTCCATTTCAACTCCTGAATCAATTTCAAGCGTAGTTACCGCACTTTTATTTAAATACTCCTCATTCATATCTCCAACATTGATTCCTATCATAGCAACATCACTTGCAGGAACGCTAGCATTTGGCTTTTCTACATGTTGTTCCAGAGTCTCTATCTTTGCTGAGCCCTGAGACTGTTCAGCTTTTGCATGTGTGGAGGATAACTCCATTATGGCAGACTGAGCTTCATGTAATTCCTTCCTAAGCAGTATTATAATATGCTCATTCTCAGCCTCTCTTTGATTCAAAGAGGCAATACAACTTTCTCTTTGTTTGCACGGTTCCTTCAATCAGTGGCGTCTCCAGCTTTCATAAAATTAGGGGGGGCACATGGGGGGGACAGGGACAAAAGTAGGGGGGCCAACTATAAAATGCAATTTTATATAATATATATATATCCTCGGGCCCTTTACTATGATCCCACAACGGGCCCTTTCACATGTTCTGCAGTGAGCTCCCTTCCTACTATACTGGGGCCCCCCAGGGTGGCAGAAAACAAGAGATATATGTCACCAGCACACCAAGAAAATATAAGGGTCCAAAGCGGTGGGAGAATTATCAGGGTTGCAAAGGTTGTTTTGCCACCGGGCCCTGGTGTTCTGCCACTGTGGGGTTCTCCAGCTGTCCTGTCCCTGCTATTGACAGCGCTGGTCTGGCATCTGTCTCCTTGGCAGTGGCGGCAGTCTATTAGGACCTAATGCTGGTGACATGGGTGCATGCAGGGGAAGGCTGGCACTATTGGTTATAGAGAGGCAAGCCCCCAGCTGGTCACCTAGCAGCAGTAATGCTGTATAACCACCTCTGTTGACACGCTGATCGGGATGTGATCCAGGTGATGCTCCCAGTCAGATCTAATAAGCACAGTATTTATTAGCATCAAGAGTACAACCACATATATATAATCAACCGTATGTTCAGCAGCCATGTGTGCTCTATGCCTGTTAAGTGTGGGCTTTGATCATTAAAATCACTGATATTTAACACTAGGATTTGACTAGGAGCATCACCTGGATTGCATCACAATCAGCATGTCGGAGAAGGCTCCACTGCTGCTAAGCAACCTGCAGGGAGCTCAACTGTCTACAACCGATAGAGATGGGCTTGGGTGTGTTTGAAATCCCACATGCCCGATCCCGCCAGGAAACCAACACTCCACAGTGCTAATCACAGCCAGTGAGACATTTCCTGATCTGTGCAGCTGCGGACTGGGAAATGTCTCACTGCCTGTGATTAGCGCTGTGCAGTGTGGGCTTCCTGGCAGGCTTTGGCATGTGGAATTTTGAACGTGCCCAGCCCATCTCGAACAACAAATTGTGCTGCCCTCCTGTACATCAGCCCCATAAAGTAACCAGCACTGGGTTCCAATGTGCTGCCGCCGCTGCCATGGAGACAGAGACCAGCGCCCTGAATAGCCGGGACAGGACAGCAACTCTGGTTGTTCCAGCACTGGTCCACACTGGGAGAATTCCCCCATCCACCTATAATGTGTAGATGGGGGAATTGGATCATTTATTTTCTTTTTTTTATTCAACCTAATAGTTGAATGAAAACAAGTGATCAATGTATGGGGGGCTGCCTAAGAGCTAAGACCAGCCATAGACAGTTTAAATCTCAGCTGGTTCAGCAGGAATTGGCTGAGATTTGAACCATTAATGAGCAGATTCTCTTATGATTATCACTAGTGGTTGCTATAGCCACTAGTGATAATCACTGTTTGTCGGGAGAATACAATTGCTGGGCAGGAGGGATATTCCACTGTCGGCACTGTCTGTGTTGATGGGGGAATTATGCAAGTTTCTTTCCTGCAATCTTTGGATGCAGGAAAGAAATTTGCACCTTATATTACCTGCCTAACTGAAAGTGAAAGTAAATTGTGAATGTCTTGAAAGAACAGGAGGGGGAGGGAGACAGATGGGGGAGAGAAGGGATGGAGATAATGCAGTTCAGTGATTACAGTGTACTGCAGTCTGCAGTGCTCACACTTACCCACGGTCCCGGCTAGAATCTCAGGTATCATTCACACACAGCCAGGAATGCTGCTGATTTTCATATTTCCCGCCCACACATCCCCTCTTCAGATACAGCACGCAGGGATAGTGTGGGCGGGACTGGAAGGAGGAGGAGCTGTATTCCTCCCTGCTCGTATGTGAGGAGAGGGGTGGCTGGACTCGCTGGGCTGTGAAAGAGTGTCATAGACTGACACTCGGCTCAACTTGCAGTCACCACTCTCGGAAATTTACAGGCTGGTTCTCCTGTCCTAAGGACGGGAGAAATCAGTCAGTTTTTTCAGTAACTGAGATTAAGGCTTTTTTCCGGAAGAGTCAGATGTTGGAGAAACTGTGGTGAACGGGGGACTATTTTTCATATTTTTTGACAATGTCCAGTGTTTAGACGGTTTTGGTTGGAAGTTCAGAGGATAACGCAAATGTTTACGGAATATCAGGTTCCAGGTGATCCGGCCTTTCTGCTACAAAGTTCCCAAATCCCGATGAAAAGATACAAAAACTCAATAATATGTCACATGGTGAATGCAGCCAAAAGCTGCATATCTATATGTTGGAAGGAAATTCGAACACCCCCTATTTCTATGTGGCTGGAAAAAATTTGACTAATTTGGATAATGGAAAATCTATGGCCCAGTGCAATAGGAAGAACGGAACAAATTGAGATATGGGCACCATGGGAAGAATTTGTAAAATCGGAAGAGGGGAAAAAAATTATTTGGAGAAGATGGAGAATGGGGCCTAGAAGCTCCATAGGGGAGATTTCAATCTCGTCAACTGAGTCCAGCAGGCAGGGGAGGGGAAGGGGAATTGAATTGTTTTTTTTCCCCCCCGTTGTTTTTTTTTTCCTTCGTTGGGGTTAAAGGGGATAGGTTTTGTTTATTATGGTTAAGATAATATAACTGATATGTAATATGTAAAATGCTTTGTATTATGGTTTTTATTATGTTGTTGATATTGTCTATAAGGAAAAAAAAAAAAGAAAGAATAAAAAAAAAAAGAAAAGTAAATAACCTATTATAAACGTGCACAGCTGCTAAACATTCTAAGTGATAATTAAATGTAGCGCTATGTACATAAACGTATTAGTACATAATAAATTAAAGTGCAAATATCTTATAATCATAACATCGGTGATAAAAGTCCATAAATAAATGAAAACTCTTCTTATAATCAGTGTTTTCAACGCTATTTCACCACTGTGATTGTTCGTTCTCAAAAGGAGTGCACACCACCACCAGTAAAATTGCGCACCTCCCAGATGAAAAACTCATGCGTAGATCTCCCCACGATTTCACACGATCTCCTTTAAACAATCAATGGTGGGTAATCCAGCTAGCTCAAAATGGTAAAAAGCCCAGGACCAGATAGATATACGGCAAGATTTTATAGGGCATTCCAGGATATATTAGCACCAATCCTGAAAAATAAATTTAAGGCCCCTTTCACACTGAGGCGCTTTGCAGGCGCTATTGCGCTCTAAATAGCGCCTGCAATGCGCCCCAAAAAAGCCTCTCAATACTATCCAATACTATCATACCCACATATACACTTCCATACATAACACTCACACATATATATTTTTATATATATAATATATATATATATATATATATATATATATACACACACACACATTTTTTTCATTTTTATTATTATCATTTTTATTTGTTAAAAAAATTTTTATTCAACTTTTTATTCACTTATACACCATCTATGTATGGGTATGCTCTTCCATGTGCATTTGATATGCAGATGCGTCAACATCACTTTCACCCCTACCACTTTAGCACTTTATCATTTATTCATCGTACAATAGCTCTCTTTCACCCTTTTCACATATCTACATAGTCTCTTACTCTTCGCTACATTTCCACATTGATACATTTTTCATAGCCCCATTCATTCAATATTTCCATTTTTATACAGATATATCCAATCAGTATACAAGCATTATTTCCTGGCATGGTGGCTCGCGGCGAGCAATGGGTCTGCCGCCCACGACCCCCCCATGCATCCTGGCTAACGTATCTCCCGCCTGTACCCCGGGTGAGACATCGTACGCGGTATCACCTTCCGAGCCTTTCCCCAAACAAGGTCTCATTACACGGGCTGTTTAGCAAGGTACAATATTGTTATTTATTTTTCACTATTCCCTTTTTCCTTACTTCTGTTTCCCCACCCCCCCTTTTTCCTTCATCTCATTGGGTTTGTCTATGGGGACTAGTGGATCCCCAAAAACTACCACAACAAATTTTTCCATTTGTCTCATTTTAGATTACTTTCATGCATCCAAACTCCTGATGAGTGGTAGGCGACCATGAAACGCGCAGAGTTTACATCCTCGGATGCTCTATAACAGCTTATATCATTATTTATCAATCAGATATGTGTTAATCATGTTGTTGTTACTTATATATTTATTATTCATTGAATTATTTATTATCATGTTTGTATGTCATTAATCATGTTCCCCAATTAATCATGTGTTATTAAATTAATGATGATTTTGAATTGTTCCTTTGTGATTACATTTTTGTATCATAAACATATTGTGATTACTGGTTTACTTATACCGTATCATGTCAATTTAGAGGGAACTATGACATCCAAGCTATCTATTTTATTTATTTTACCTTTATACCTCAATTAAAGTCCCAACTCCACTACTTTCCTGCATTTTTACACATTATCTAGGGATGGAGGTATTCTGGTATGTTAATAGGGTGGGATGGGTCTCAACCCCTCTCTTCCCTCACAGATATAGATATAAGGCTATATTCTAAAATTATTGCCAATCGACTGACACCTATTCTGCCGAAGTATATAAATTTAGATTAAACTGGATTTACTAAGGGAAGAGAAACTAGAGATAATATTATAAAAACTTGTACACTGGTAGAATATGCCCATAAAACCGCCATCCCAGCATGTCTATTATCAATAGATGCTGAGAGAGCTTTTGACAGGGTGGGATGGCGGTTTTTGGAAGACACATTAATTCAAATAGGAATAGGACCTAAGATGAGGGGCAGGATTATGGCATTGTATTCCAACCCTAGGGCAAAAGTAAGGGCAAATGGCATACTCTCGGAATATAATAAAAAATCAAATGATACCCGACAGTGATGCCCTTTATCCTCACTGCTATATATAATGGTTATGGAACACCTCGTGATAGCAATAAGGGAAAATAGACATTCAAGGGATGAATATTAAAGATAAGGAATATAAAACGGCAGTATATGCAGATGACTTATTAATTTACATCACAAATCCGATTATAACAATCCCAAATTTAATACAAGAATTCAAACGAATTGGAAAAGTAAGTAACTTCAAGGTTAACTATGATAAATCAGAGATGTTAAATGTATCACTGACAGAAAGGGTACGGAAACTACTTCAAAAAGATTTCCCCTTTAATTGGCAAAAAGAGGCAATTAAATATTTAGGAATATATATTCCAAGTAATTTAAATAGTTTGCAGGATATGAATCATATTGTTATCATTCAGAGGGTTATAAAATTACTGCAGAAATATGATAAAATGAATTATTTGTTGATGGGTAGAATTAATATAATAAAAATTGATATACAGGTATTAGCTAAAATATTATATATATTTCAAGCAATACCCTTAATCCCACCTAGAAAAATGGGGCAATTATGTAACGCAATAGGAGGGTTTATATGGGCTCAAAAAATCCCCCGAATAAGAAGAGAAATTTTAATCAGAACAGAAAAGGAAGGAGGCTTGGCACTACCGGATTTTTCCAGATATCTTCAAGCAGCAGCACTGATTAGAATAATAGATTGGCATCAAAATATGGGAAATAAACAATGGTTAAAGTTAGAGGAGGATATTATAGGAATACCACTAAAATCCCCCCCCCATGGATAACCTCATTTACGACCAGAGAAAAAAGACCTTAACTATTCTTGTATCGGCCAAATTAAAAATATGGGATGCGGTTATAAGAAAAGGGAAACTCTCCACTATGATTGGACCCATGACCCCGCTGTTCTCCAGTCCAGAATTCCCGCCTGCTGTGGGAACTAGTACATATTTAAAATTGAACAATCTGGAGAATGCAAGGCTGGTACAGATCCTAGTGGTCGGTAAGCTCCCAACAATGCAAGAAATTGGGCCTGAATACAAAAATAAATGGCTACAATATCACCAATTAAGTAAATATATAGACTCAAAAATAGTTATCTTTAAAAAACCGGCCAACAACGAAGTTTGAAAAAATATTGGATATATAATCAATTACTCCCTACTGGATCTATTAATGAACTAGTCGGTATGAAGAAATGGGAGGAAGAAATGGAAAGCCAGATACCAGAAATTGAATGGGAGAAAGCATTTATAATAATACATAAAACAGCAATAGCGATTAAACACCAGGAAAGAAACTATAACATTTTGATGAGAGGGTATTGGAGCCTAGTGGCATTACATAAAATAAATAGGGAAAATTCAGTGTGTTGCTGGAGATGTTTGAAAGACAGGGGGACTTTGAAGCATATTTGGTATAGTTGTCATGCAGTGAGAAAATTCTGGAATAGGATATTCAAACTATATCAAAGGGTGACAGGGAAGGAGACAGATCGGATATAAAAATCGCAGTACTATCAATAATGGCAGGATCGATAAAAGCAAGTAACGGCAGCCAGAATAGTAATAGCTCATAAATGGAGAAACATAAACAGTCCTACTATAGCTGAATGGGTATGTGAATTGAACGAAATACAATATATGGAAAAACAGATACAAAAAGAAGGATATATAAATAATCAGGTACCATAAATATGGAAACAGTTGGAAGAATTTCAGTCCTCAAAATACTAGATTATCTTTAAACAAGAACATGGTATAGCCCTAGGGGGAGGGACAGGGGATGGGAAAGTAGAAGTGGGGTGTTCCCTTTTATTTATTTTATTTTGTATTGCCTTTTTTTTTTTTGAGAGAATGAATGAAAGAGGATGGATGAGTAGGAAATAAAACTTCTGAGGAAAATACATTACAATACAGGCAGTCCCTGAGGTCAGGGACTGTAGGTTTGTTCTTAAGTCAAATATGTTCGTAAGTCGGAACAGCATGCGCAGAACAGCAGATATGTTGTTTTCCGATGTTCCGTCGAATGTGCCCGCCGTCGAAAAGGTTCTGTTGAATGTGCCCGCCGTCCAAAAGTGGCCACACAGCCTCCCGTTCGTAAGTAGGAGTCGTTCGCAAGTCGGATGTTCGTAACTCGGGGACTCCCTGTATTGGAAAGATAAAGGGATTAATAAACAAATGTCAGATATAAGATTTTAATTATGTGTTAAGCCTCGTACACACGACCGAGTTTCTCGGCAAGAACCAGCAAGAAACTTGCTGGCAGAGCTTTCTTGCCGAGTAAATCGGTCGTGTGTACGCTGCTTTCAGTTTTCTCGTCAAGAAAACTGGCAAGAATCTCAACGAGAAAAATAGAGAACCTGCTCTCTATTTTCTCGTTGAGATTCTCGTCAGCATGTGTGTGTGTGTGTGTGTTAACTTACCTGTCGCCGTGGAAACGCGGTAGCTTCCTAGGCATAGGTAGGGTGTAGCAAGATGGCGGCATCGAATGTGATGAGCGCACGCTCGTCGTAGTCGATGACGTCACCGCGTTCGCTCCATTCAAAGAACCGCAGGTTCTTTGAATCGAGCGTGTGTACACTTGGCCGGGTGTTTTTTCCTGACGAGATTCTCCGCCGTGTGTACGAGGCTTAATTGTGGAATTTATGTTTATATGTAATTTTGTATTTATAAAATTTATAAAAAATGATTGAAAACAAAATGGCAAAAAGAGAGCCATGCAGCACAAGAGCCATCAGGTAAGAGGGCCACATGAGGGAAAAAGCCCGATTTCTCTTCTGTGTGCGCTTTTAAACTTCAATCATACACCATCCAGACCCAACCCCATTGCCAGCCCATATAGGTTTCTGACGAATCAAAGTAGTTACGAGGCAGTCCTTCTCAATATATTACATTTCTGTCCATCCTGCTGTATTGGCATCTAGGGGCAGCATTCGTCCATATATCATCGCTACGTGACCCGGGTCATCTTCAGTGACTGTTGGTCCTTTGATCTTCTCTAATCACCTTGGCAGCCGTTGTTCTCTTTGAAGTCTGTCGGCAGATGCAGTTATCACGCAATACAACCTTTTGACACCAGTTGGTCTTTTTGTTTCTATACCTTGCTTGGGGGCATGACTTCTTTCAGATATGCGACAAAGCTTTGATGTGCAACTTGTTACATTCCAGTCAGCCCCCAAGAGTCGGTGTATCCACATTTCGTATTCAAACACATCTTGTATTATGAAATAAAACATGTTGCCTTCCAACAGTGAGGGTAGGTGTAGTATAATAATACTCTACATTTTGCATGCTTCCGCGCTTCCTCAGGAGCTTAGGCAAATATTCTAAATAAACAAAAACAAATACCAGTAGTTCAAAAGGAGTAACAATCACTGCTAAATATGATCATACTGATATCAAACTTGGCATTAGTTATTAACACTCCGACTGGCGTTAGGCCACCCGTACCCCACACCGGAGCAAACCGCAAATACGGAGACACATATATAAAAGGTAGCCACCACCTACCCATAGTGCATTGTAGTCTGCCAAAAAATGTGATTCCTGTAGTAAAAGATTATTATCGAATTTAACAATAAGGTTCAAACTAGGTATAGAATAGCAAGATATAAAGACAAACTAAGGCTTAATTAAACATTAGCAGCTTACAGGCTTAAAGTGTATGGTCGCACGCAATGTACACATGTACTGGCCAAGTAAAATGACAAGTAGGCAGGGCGGGAGGTGCGGAGTAGATCATTAGTCCTCAAACATATATAAAGAGTATATAATGCAATTAATATAACAATCCAGACTTGGCTGTGCAATATATGGAAGGAGATGGTAAATAAAGGTATGTGTAACACACGGCTTGACAAATTTGCTTAGAATCTAGGAGCCAACTGAAAAAGTTAGGAGCCAGTTTTTTAAATCAGCTGCCCAGCGCCCAGAACTGCATGTCTGGGCCGTTGGGCAATAAGAATTGCTCACGCCTGATCCTAAGCGAAAAAAGACAGAATATTTAAAAAGACAAAACTTGTTTTTGTTTTTTTATAAGATTTTGCAAATAATTTATTTTTCTCCTTCACTTATGTGCGCTGATAGGCTGTACTAATGGGCACTGACAGGTTTGATGGGGCACAGTGGCTGCGTTTGATGTCGCACAGTGGCTGCGTTTGATGGGGCACAGTGGCTGCGTTTGATGGGGCACAGTGGCTGCGTTTGATGGCGCACAGTGGCTGCGTTTGATGGCGCACAGTGGCTGCGTTTGATGGCGCACAGTGGCTGTGTTTGATGGCGCACAGTAGCTGCGTTTGATGGCGCACAGTGAGGCTGCAATTGATGTTTTTTTTGTTTTTTTTTCGTTTGTTTGCGCCCCCCCCCAAAAAAAAATTGAGCACCAGCCGCCAATGACTTGGGCAGTGGAGTTATGCCACTGGTCAGCAAGCAGGCCTGTGCTATATATACACATAGGCTGACAGAGCATGCTGGGGCTTGTAGTGCACCATATCAGGGAAATCCCAGCAAGCTGCTGTGTTGGTAGGGGGCACTGGAGGTGACAACACACTCTCTATTCATGACTGACCCACCTGTGTGCTGCTTTCTTTTCAATCAGGAAGGAAGGTTGTCCTGGATAGCTGTGGATCCCCTGTGGAGGATTGCAAACTTGCATCATCCATGTTACATACACGCTGATCTTTCATCCACTATCTAGCTGCAGGCTGCTGGACTTTCCCTTTGCAAGGCACGGAGCTGCCAGGGATTGGAATGTGGGCGGGGCTGCTGGTACACACAGGAGGAGAAGATCCTGCTCTCTCCATCTCTTTCTCTCCTGTCTGAGTGTCCGTACTAGGGGGGGGGGGGGCTGTCAGTGCGGGGTCTGGGCAGTGTGACAGAGTAGACGCTCTCTGCTCATAAATGCAGCCAGCAACCCTGGAGTGATATCCTGGGCTTCTGGATGTTGGAGGTGGGCGGGCAGTGAGGGCAAGCCGCGCTCATCACAGCATCGTCCACCAGAGGGCGCTGGTTTTGCAGAAAGCGAGTATTTTCTCTCCAGTAGGCCACAAAGCTGGGGCCTCAATTTTGGCCAGCCCAGGCGCCAGGACGCGATTTCCAGTCGCAATTGCGACCTGGCGCCTGGGTTTTGTCGAGCCCTGGTGTAACATACTCACCCAGAGGGGGGATGGATTAGCAAGAGGTATTCCCTAACATAGAATGGACCTGCACCACTGGCACTGAACAGTATAAAGGTTCACGTTCTGTGTAGTGGTCATATCCCTTAATGAGTAAAGGCAACAGTTTCCTTAGTAGCTGTATATTGCCTACGAGAGAATGGTGTGTGTATAGGGGGCAATACAAGCTAGTGCAGTCAAATTTGATACAGTAACCACCAGAGGGAAAGGTAAGCACACGCCATCCCACTGGGGAAACCCAGAACAAAGAACACATACCATCTGGATTGTCTACCCACCATGACAGAAACCACCAGGTATAGTGGCAGCAGTAATGAAAAGTGCAGCTTAAATATATGCCTCCCAAACCAGGGTGCCCAACGCTGATGACGTCACCTGGCCCGGCTGCCAATGACTGTGCATGCGCTGTGCGATCAGGCAGTCACAGGATAAATGACATCTAACAGAGCACATCCTATTGAGGAACTACAGGTTAAGCACACAGACAACGGAATTACTGTAATATCATGAATACATTTTTTAGCCAATACAAAGCCATGAATTTAATGAAAAATTTGCTATAAGGTACTACCTAGATATTTTAATGGGCCAATGAAAAGGGCTTGGCAAAGAATAAATAATGCACATTAGCTCAGACACTGGATCAAGTCTCAGAGAAAGGGTCTGCGTTTCATGAATGCCAGGAGCATGGACTGCATCTAAGCATTCAATCCATAATGTCTCTTTTTGAAGAATGTGTTTATCCCAGTTGCCACCCCTGGGGTCTTTAGGGACCACCGCTAACACAATAAAGGATACAAAAGAAGTGTGAAATTGATTATAGAGGTTGAGGTGTCTACTCACCGGAGTCAACATTTTGCCATTGGCTGAATAATAAACATGATCATTTAATCTCTTACTGAGCTGTAGGGCTGTCTTCCCAACCTAGAATGCTCCGCACTTGCGGAGCATCAAATAAACAACCCCTTGGGTGCCACAGTCTGCAAAGAATCTGGGGGTGAATAATTCTCTGTTGGAAAGCGTGTAACAAGTGCCTGTGCAAACCCATGGAAAAAAGGTGCATTGGCCACATTTGAAAATGCCTTTTGATTGTCTCTGGGGAACTGATATCAGAGCGTAATGGCTAGAAGTGAGCCTGTCATGCAGTGACATGGCCCGTCTAGACACCACCTCCGGATGATGTCCAATACATTTGAGTATGGGGTCTTCCTGTAATAAGTGACAATGGTTGGCAAGTATGTCCCTCACCTCTAATTGTTGGGAAGAGTACCTAGTAATGAGCTTGACAGTAGTTACATTGGATTCAGGTACTTTTGTTTTAAACAGAAGTGCATTACGTGTTTGTGTTAATGCCTTGTTATAGGCTTTGCATAGTAACAACTTGCTATAGCCTCTAAGTAAATGGCATACTGGGCTTGGGTTTTGAAATCTGACAGATGGGTACAATTGCATCTTAATCTAATATACTGTGCATATGGAATGCTATAAATGAGGGATGGTGGATGTGCACTGGCCGCATGCAGTAAAGTATTACCGTCCAGGGTGGCACACTTGGTATTGAACTTCCCTTTTATAGGGCCGTCGTACATGTTGTACGTGACTGCTTTCTTGGCGATCGGTTTTGTTGTCTGAAGGTCCGAGCGTGCATTAGAACCAAAAAATAAAAAATAAATATTTAAAAAAATAAAACAAACTGTAAACAAACCAAGAGGCCAACACACATACACCGCCTATTTTTCTCTTAGAGCCCTTTCACACGCGCAGCGCCCAGGCACCGGCGCTTTTAACCCCCGCTAGCAGCCAAAAAAGGGTTAAAAGCAGCGCTGCCCATTGATTTCAAAGAAGAAGCTGCTTGCAGGACTTTTTTTGACATCCTGCCAGCGCACTGCTCCAGTGTGAAAGCACTCAGGCTTTTACACTGGAGTGAGAGGAGAGGCTCTTTACAGTCGCTATTTTTAGCGCTATAGTGCCTGTAAAGCGCCTCAGTGTGAAAGGGGTCTTAATTACATCAACACTATTATTTGTGTAAATAACTCGTTCCTTTCCCCCCTTCTTCTCTCATCTTGTACCATCTTGTATCCATCCACGGGAAGAAATCCCCCCTGCAACAGTCATATACAGTGGAACCTTGGATTACTAGCATAATCCGTTCCAGGAGAATGCTCGTAATCCAAAGCACTAGCATATCAAAGCGAGTTTACCCATAGAAGTCAATGGAAACTAAAATAATTGGTTCCTCAGTGACTTCAATGGCATGCAATACCGCATGTGGCCAGAGGGGGGCGCCAGAGAGTCTCGGAAACACTCAGAAAGGGCCGGGGACGGCTCGACTGAACTCGTAAAGGCTCGGGAACTGAGTATTTCCAAACGGCTTCGATCGGCTCCGCTCCGGAGCCCCCCCACCTCAGGCCAAACGCAGTACTGCACAGCGCTGTGGCTTGAATCCTGCTCGTTTTGTGAGACAACACTCGCAAACCGAGTCAGGATTTTTTAAAATTCAGTGCTCGTATTGCGAAAGGCTCGTTAACTGCGTTACTCGCAATCCAAAGGTTCACTGTATATCTATAGGTACACCTATCTATACAATCCATTTATATCATAAACTTATCCCTCTACTCTTCCTTTCTCTTTTTCCACCTTTCTTCCCTTATTTTCTTTTTTTCCCCCTTTCTTCTCCCTCTCCCTTTCTTTTTCCTCTTCTCTTCCCTCTCCCTTTCTCTCCTCCTACCTTTGTGTCATTAACCTGTAAGCGCCATTCCTCATATGTTGGCACATTCGAGGAAATCCATTTTTGTGCAATAAATATCTTGTTAATTGCTATCCAAATTGTTGGTATATGTATGTTTATTTTTCTAGGCACCCCAGTAAACTTATTTTAGGATCCCTTTGTACGTGTTTGATATACCCAGGTTAATAGTATCAATAATTTTTTGGGACATTTACATAGCAATATGTATTGGGTCACCTGAGGTTCTCCTACACCAGGGACAGTCAGATGTATCTTGTCTACCCCAGTAATGCAATTTAACTGGGGTCTTATACACCCTATGGATTATGTATAATTGTGTTAAAGTTTGCTGGGATGAAACTGATACTAATTGTACTTGCTCCAAAATATTTTGCCATTGTTCATCTGTTAGATCTCCTAGGTCCTTTTTCCATCCCCATCTAGCTTGACAGGTATCCTTTCCCTGGAGTTGGCCAATTAAATAGCCATATATTTCAGAGATGATGCCCCTTTTCAATTGTATCTTTGCGATTAAGTCTGTTAATGGCATATTTTGAACTTTAAATTCTTTCCTTTAAACTGGATCTGTAAAGCATGTCTTAATTGTAAATATTGAAAAAAAGGTGTTGGGGGGAATCTTTTTGTAATTCTTGATATGCTTTTAGGACCCCATCAGAGTATAATTGGTCAATATATTGAATTTACGATCCTTTCTATACCCCAAATTCTTATAGTTTGATTATCTCCTTATACTTTATGTTCTGGCATAAAGGGGTATAAACTGAAATGTCTATATAATGCATTTTTTATTTAATTTCCTGCCATACTCTATTCATCAACATTAAGGTGGGTCTTTGTATAGCGTTTTCCAATGGATCCGGATTCCAATTGAGCTATTAAATGATTACAAGAGGGTCAAATCAAAAGTATAGTCTGAATTGGGTCCATCCGGTCTACATTGCCCCATCCCACCATCTGTTGCAGTTAAGAAGCAATAAAATACATCTTTGCATTTGGCACAGCAAGTCCTCCCTTCTCTATGGGAAGTTGTAATGTAAAAAGCTTAGTTCTAGGAATTTTACCCTTCCATATTAGGATACGGAACAGGGAATCTTTTTTTTTTTTTAAACCATTTAAGGGGAATCCACATAGCTATTCTAATCTGATTTGCCTTCTGTGGTAAGATGAGAGACATCTAATCTAGTGGGATCAATATGGATTTATCCCAGTTTATGCTAAAACCCGGGAAGGAGCAAAAGGTTTCTGGGTTACAGCAGAAACTAGTGATTCATTCGTATCTCAGAAACAGAGTATCGTCTGCATACAAAACAAAGTTTATCTTCCCTTTCTCCTCTCCTAAAACCTTTTAATGGAGGTGTTTGTCTAATTGCTACCACTAGGGGCTCTATTGCTAATGCAAACAATGGGGATAATGGGCAGCCCTGTCTGGTACCCCTAGATAAAGAAAAAAAATTGGATATAGTAGCATATAGTCCCTCATCCACCATCCCTCTCCACCCAAAAACAATAGGTGAGAGGAGAGGGGTGGCGGGTGCAGAACCAAAAAAATGAAAGATGGTGACAAAAATTATTATTATTATAATTTTTTTTTAGCAGCCATTGCTCCTACACTTCTACAATGTTATTCCCTTCAATCTTAAATTATTTCTTTGCAATCTATTTTCAAAATCATCAATATGATTAGCATGTTACTTTAACTGGAGGCCCGCCGCTTTGAGATCTCTTTGCATAAGTGGCATTGTGCCCTCAATGTTACCAACTTGACTTTCTACCGCTGTAGTGCGCTCTTGCACTTTTTGCATATCTTGGTGAATAGTAGTGATCTCACGCATCTGTTGAAATTGATTTGTCATATATAGCGTAGCATTGCTTATTTGAACCACTTTAAACACATCTCTTAATGTTGGCTCATCAATCTGAACTTGTTGCACATTTTGAAAATTTCCAGATGGAATTCCAGTAGAATGTTTTAATAGTAGTATTATCTCCCTCCTCCTGTGCCATCTCTTTCTTGACCATTACCTTGTGCCTCTGAAGTGGAGTTATATACAAAGCCTTGTAATTTCTCTGCTGCGCCCAAAGCTTCTTCTTTCTGCCGTGATCGAAGAGAAGGCGGCCCCACTCCATCTTGAGCTCCTGGGCCTAACACTGTCCCATCCATTTTTTTTTTTTTTTGAGTTTTTACCTAAAAAAAATTCAAGCACTTGATTATTTGCACAAATTTCCCAAACAAGTCCTGTGTCTCTATATGCTATGTAACTGTGAATGGTTTGAATATGAATATTTGCTTATTCTGTCATTTAAATCTTGAAGATGCCGTGATGCATGGTAAATGATAAGTAAGAAATGGCAAAAAAAGGGGAGTTGGAGAAGAGTCTCTCCACTGCAACTTCCACATCTCCCCTTAGGTTACCCAGGGAACTTCTGAGACACATTCAGCATCTGTTCTCTGTATTCTTAGATTTCTTCCAAATGCCACTCCAAATCGCTCCCAAAGTCAGGGTCCTGTGACAACCTCTCTAATAACAGCCCAAGGTTGCCGTAGCCAAAGCCCACTTGGGCTACATACCAGCGGAGGGCTCTGTAGCTCTCACCCAACCACATCTCCACCTGGTTAACTCCACTTTCCATTCCTTATGTGGTTGTTCCCCCAAAAACACAATTTGCACTTTGTACTGCGACCAGTACCTTTCCTGGAAAGAGGGGAGAATTCTTCCCTGATGTTGCTGCTCATGGGCTAGCGCTTTCTTCCAGAGTTCCCAGTGGATAGAATCATACCATTCCAGCAGGACCTGCTCTGATACTGGTCCCCTGTGCTGTATCTGCATCTCATGCAACCTCCTTCCGAATTCCTCTTCCATGGTGGCTGGTATCTGTACCTCTCCTGCTATCTGGACCTTGGATCCAGGTGGAGGTTTGGATGTCTCACCGCTGCCACCAATGTAACAAAACATCCCACACTCCCCTTGAGTGCTTTCGTCATATACGGCTTCCTCCCAGTCTGAATATAGATATCAGATATTCCAACTGCTAACAAACAAAAAACAATACTCATTTGGTTGCTGAACATAGACTGTTTTATTTGAAATGACACACAAATATATACAGCAATACAAACTGTAACCAGAAACCTAATTAACATGAGCTAGTTTACTAATCATTTACCCAGACTAGGTGACCCAGACATATGACCTTTTAGGGCAGCCTTGACACCTCCTAGCTCACCGACTATACAGTACACATCATAAATATCAACACAGAGCTCCTTCATACAATAGCAGGGTTAATTAGCACAAACAACAATTGGTGAAAGACTCTTAGAAGCCACGCTAGTAGACAGGAGACCCAGGGCTTTCCAGATCTCATTAATCAGCATTCCTTTCACATACATGTTCTATATGAGTCCCACACTGGCAGAGACCATCATGGCCTCCTTAATAATGTCATTTTGCATTACATAACAGAATATCTTCCTAAATGCTTGTAGCTCCCTCAAATGCCAGGGCCCATATTCGGTAGGCAAGAGGCTAGCATTCAGTCCCTCAGTCCCCTCCAAAAGCTTCTGTCCTGGGTGAGTCTGTCACAATCATGTTGGAATACTGCCCTGCGGCCCAGTCTCTGAAGGGAGGGGACCATGCTCTGCTTCAGTATGTCACAGTACATGTTGGCATTCATGGTTCATTCAATGAACTGTAGCCCCAGACCATGACACTCCCACCACCATGCTTGACTGTAGGCAAGACACACTTGTCTTTGTACTCCTCACCTGGTTGCCGCCACACGCTTGACACTATCTGAACCAAATATGTTTATTTTGGTCTCATCCGACCACAGGACATGGTTTCAGTAATCCATGTCCTTAGTCTTCTTGTCTTCAGCAAACTGTTTGCGGGCTTTCTTGTGCATCATCTTTAAAAGAGGTTTCTTTCTGGGGTGACCAATTTGATGCATTGTGCGGCGTATGGTCTGAGCACTGACAGGCTGACCCCCCACTCCTTAAATCTCTGCAGCAATGCTGATAGCACTCATACGTCCATTTCCCAAAGACAACCTCTGGATATGAAGCAGTGCACAAGCTCTCAACTTCTTTGGTAGACCATGGCGAGGCTTGTTCTGAGTGGAACTGTTCTTTTAAACCGCTGTATGGTCTTTGCCACCATGCTGCAGCTAAGTTTCAGGGTCTTGGCATTCTTCTTATAGCCTAGGCCATCTTTATGTAGAGCAACATTTCTTTTTTTTTTCAGATCCTCAGAGAGTTCTTTGCCATGAGGTGCCATGTTGAACTTCCAGTGACCAGTATGAGAGAGAACACCAAATTTAACACACCTGCTCCCCATTCACATCTGAGACCTTGTAACACTAACGAGTAACATGACATCGGGAAGGAAAAATGGCTAATTGGGCCCAATTTGGACATTTTTACTTAGGGGTGTACTCACTTTTCATGCCAGCAGTTTAGACATTAATGGCTGTGTGAGTTATTTTGAGGGGACAGCAAATTTACACTGTTGTACAAGCTGTACACTAACTACGTTACATTGTAGCAAAGTATAATTTCTTCAGTGTTGTCAAATGAAAAGATATAATAAAATATTGTGAGGGGTGTACTCCCTTTTGTGGGATGCTGATTATGACCCCTCAGCCCTGTATTGTTTAAAGGCCTACTCCTTTGCTTTTATATGCATTTTTATGTTGGCGTTAAGCCACCCAGGACTTTTATTAGCTTTTTTAAATGTATTTCCCTTTGGGATGCATTGGCCAATACCCTTATTTAATATGCTCCTAAAGCACTCCCATTTTTCCTCCATGTTCTTTGTTCCTAGGATTTTATCCCATTTAGTATCTTCTAACAAGGAGCACAGTTTAGCGAAGTTGGCTCTTTTGAGAGAAATTAATAACAAGGAAAAAATTCCCAAAAAACCCCTAGCCAAACATTTCGCCCAGCATCATGGGCGTAGCTCTAAGGGCATGATGGTTAAAGGGATATATGTTCTTAAGCTGCCCACCAGAAGAGGCGACTATGATCGCATTCTCCTACAAAAGGAGAAATGGTGGGTATATCGCTTAAAATCCTCTTGTTCCGGTTGGTCTAAACACGGAGCTAAACCTGCAGGTGTTAATAAAAATCCTCCCCCCCCCCTTGCTAACACTACATCTTGTGACTTGACAATACCCATTGGTCCTATTGCCTTGCCAATACTCTTCCCTGGTAGTTGAACTATATAATCAACCAATTTAAACACTGTTTATTTATTATTATTATTTTCTTTTTCCACCTCCTTTTGCCTTGCCCTGTGTATAAGGGTCTTCCAAGCAGTTCTTAACAACACATTAAATTAAGCTTGGGAAAATGACTAATATTAGATTACTTTTATGTTCTTTTACGCCAAATTATTTTTCCCTCCCCCTTTCCCCTTCCCCCCCCCCTCTCCCTTGATAATTACCAAAACATATTTAACACAGGTCGTTACTAGCATTGACCTCTTCCATATATGTACCTGGTGCGATATGACGGTGTGACTATGTGTTCCTCTCCCTGATTTCCTCCCATGTAAAATACATAAAAAATGTATATAGCCTCTCCTGCCAATATGCCCAGCGACTCCCAGCAAACAAAAAATGAGAACGTCTATGCCGCCAGACTGAACAGATGGAAAAGATGTTCCATTACAAAAGATTCCATCTATGATGGATTCAATTGGCCCCGTCATGCGTGCGCCAATGAAGATTAACTCCAAATATGTGAATGGCCTATAGGAACCGGGGGAAAAAATTCAGACAGGACTTAACTAAGGGTTGTCTTTTACATAACCCAACCCCCTAATGATGCGCGTCACCGGTCTCAGTGAAACATAAACATGGGTCCCGTCCAGTGACGCGATACGTCCAGACGAAGCTACGCCACAGAGCACGGCGAAACGCATTGACGTCATATCCCACACAGTCACGTGACGTTGTTTTGAAAGGAGTGGGTGGATCGACATGGCTCGGAGAACGTAAGCCCTAGCCAGCATTTACGATAGCGGCTACGACCGCGGCAACTGACATCAGGCACTACTAAAGCAGCCATATTGGATCCTTTTTGATACCGGTGCAGGTAGCGCCCGGGGGACCCGGACCTTATTCCGATACCCGCTCGGGTCGACGGCCAACACAACGAATAGGTATGGCCAAAACAACATCTTCAAATCAGCCGCTTAATATCAGGTAACTTGGGACCCACTTACAATAAGAACTGGCCAAACCCAGTTCCAACACAAAGGCGCCCAGTGGTAATGTACTTTGATTTATAGGTTGAAGTTGAGCTGCAGACAATGATAAGAGACTAATTTCACACTGTCGATATGTGTATACCAGAGCTATGTTGGTAAAATGTCACAGACATCTGTATTACAACCATATTGATGAACTTTCTTTGACAGCAACTCCTGGAGGACATTCATCTACTATCATTGTGCCAATACAATAGCCCCTCTATAAGCATCAATTAACCTCTTCAACCTTCAGGGAACATTTCCACCAGTGGACTCCCACCATGTACCTAATGCCAATATTGCATTTAGGTCATCTACTTTGATTTGTACCAGTCCCAATATATCCCCCCAGCGCTATTACTCCCCTCCCCCGGTTTCCCTCTCCCACTCCATCAGGTTCAGCCTTATATTAAATGTTAAACCCATTCGACTCTAATAAACAAATCCACTTATTAGTAGGTGGTCCAGATTACCCTATATTCCCTGGTGGACGGTAATCAATATACAAAATAATATTATTCCTTTTCTGGGTTACATACTCCTATAAGACCGAACCATACGTCCGGACTAGTGTGTTGTTACATGTTTAGTTATTTGTTAGTCCTGTCTGTCCATCAGATGTTTCCAATTAATTTATGTACTGTATGACCATTCACTTTTTTGATAATAATACTGCACTTTCATATGTTTACCTTTTACATATTTTTAAATGATAATAGGAATAAATGATTAATTCTAAAATCATTTCCGTTTTTGGATCTACAATCTGTTGCCTATAGTAACCGCTTTTTGTCTGTCCTAAACAGACTGATCCCCCCCCCCCCCCCCTTTTCCTCTTTTGAAATTCAGTGTCTTTGTATTCCCCCTTTGTTTCCTATTTGTGTGATTTATACTGAAACGAAGTGACCTGTGGTCGCTGTTTCCTAAATTGCTCTGTATTTCCACATCCCAGATCAGGTCTGTATTGTTGGTAATCAGTTGTTCTAGTAACGCATTGTTTCTTGTTGGTGCATTTACCATCTGACCCATAAAATTGTCCTGCAAGACATTTAGGAAATGGCGAGCCTTAGACGAATGAGTGGTTCCTTCTGCCCAGTCTATATCTGGATAATAATAATGCCCTAGTATAATGACACTTCCCATCCTTGCCGCCATTCCAAACTCTGATAGTAGGTCCGCCTCCCCCTCCTCCCTCTGGTTTCCCCTTGGTTTCCTCCCTTTGAAGCTCTACCCATAAGGATTCCACCTCCTCCCTTGCTCCATTAGTGATGTTGTCCTTCACATTTACTCGTACATTCTTGATATACAGGCATACCCCTCCCCCTTTTTAACCCTCTCTATCGCTGCGATATAGGGAAATACCTTTGAATGGTTGCCAGCCAATCATGGGAGCTGTTAAACCAAGTCTCTGAAATTCCCACAAAATCTAAATCCTCCTCATTCAACAGCAGCTCTAGTTCTTCCATCTTGCCAGTCAGACTCCTGGCATTAGTGAACAAGCCTCGTAGTTTTGTCCGGTCGAGCACTATCTCCTTGTTGGTTGTTCTGAGGTTGTAATTAGGACTTGTTCATTTACTTTCCTCTTTAGTCAACCTACTACAAATGCCCCCAATACTACTCTCTGAAATTTGTTCCCCACTGGCTTTCTCTACGCCTGGACTAAGCCTCTACCTTGGACTAATGGCTTCCTGTCTGGGGAAAACAAAAAAGATGGAGTAGTGATAGTAGATATATAGTAGAAAAGCTAAAAAAAATTAGTGCTACAATGAAGGGATTAAATCAACCTACCATGTAGGGGAGTAATCACAAGTCTGTTGATTGCTGGTGCTGACAGGAAGTTTAAATAGCCTGTATGGCTAATTGGAGCAGCTGGGAAGGAGCTTGAAAGCAACCCTGCTCAGCTGTGGCCGATGGGGCAGAGCATTGCACCATGTTGGCTGCAACCATCTGCCTCAAAGTTCCCTGATGAGATGGCGCACGGCGCCAGCCCTGCCCCCGAAGGCGCGGGTAGCCCATCCCACTGCGCCCCAGGCTGGGACGCAAATGGGAAGGAGCAAAGCCAAAGGCAAGACTCCTGTAGGGCAATGAGACACCGTATCCCCTGCTGGTGAGGCGGGGAATCGGAGGTCTCACGCGCACAGCAGTAACACACTGCAGCCAGCCGCGCCCCGTGTCGTAAAAGAGAACTATGAAAAAATGTGTATGTATCGATCAGGCGTATCAAAACCGAGGGAAGAGATGGTGCCACCCAATGATCAAAGGTGATCTGCTCAGGCATGAGAACCATACAGGAAATTGCATCGCCAATCAATTTCTGAATGAATCTAGAAACAAACAGAATAATTGTCAAGTACAGTAAATAAACGAACCAAAATCACTGAGGGCAAAATAAGGAAAGAAATAGGGAGGAATTGCATACATAGTAAACATACCCTGTGTGATTCTGTACACAACCATGTTTTGCCATAATAAGAAAGCATGGGTAAATGCAACCATGGGATATGGGGTTGTAGATTAGAGGTCCAGTTCACAAACCCCTGACTGGAATCCTTCCAGGAAGGGTTTAAAATAAATGCCTCATTGAGGCCAGGCAGTGTGGTGGCATTGAGGTGGGAAGTTTGTGGGAAAATTGTGATCAGAAAGATTAATAATATTAGGTGATTGTGAGGTAGTGGTTAACTCTTTTTGGGTTTATGAGAGTGACTGTTGATACTTTCTTGGTGCTCGCATGTGAACAACAAAAAAAAATTGCTTAGTTGCGATGTTTCTGAGAGTGAATGAGATCTAGGGGTGTTAGATTGATATGGTGCTCTATTTTGGGTGCAAGGAGTTTTCATCTTTTGTGAAGTTTTGAAATGCTCTCTAGTATGTGAAGTTGAGGAATCGTCAGCATTAGAGATGTCATCGTTCGCCTACATCCATTTCTCAAATCTCTCTCTTAGTTAGGTTTCTAGCTCGTCATGGAGGGTATGTGTTTTAAATTTAATGAGTTAAATGTTTGAGGTATAAATTTTAATGTCGAGCTCTGCGATTCTCCTGCGATACTTCGGATGAGCATTGCTTGAGTATTTTATCCCATGCAGCTTTGAATTCGGGTTAGATTTTCTCAAAAGTGGGAAAAATCTGAGCCCGAAATCCAAATGAATTAATGTCATTCTTTTGGTAGTCCTCAAACGATTTATTGTGCCAAAAAAGTGAAGCCTTTTTCAGTACTCGCCATCTCATCAGGGGACTTTTAGGCAGATGGTTGCAGCCAACATGGCGCAATGCTCTACCCCATCGGCCACAGCTGAGCAGGGTTGCTTTCAAGCTCCTTCCCAGCTGCTCTAATTAGCCATACAGGCTATTTAAGCTTCCTGTCTGCACCAGCAATCACGCTGCTGGTGTCTGGCTGACAGGATCAACAGACTTGTGATTTACTCCCCTACGTGGTAGGTTGATTTGATCCCTTCATTGTAGCACTCAGTAGATATATAGTAGTAAAGTTAAAAAAACTATCACTACACTATCTTTTTTGTTTTCCCCAGACAGGAAGCCATTAGTCCAAGGTATCTTGTACTTTTTTGGCCGACCCCATACTGACAGGAGTGGTCAACTCCTATCAGTGGGAGTTCTCACAGTCACACTGAGCATATCCAGCTCCTGCCCTTTATTGTTTGATGCCTTGTTATCTCAGAGGTTACCATCTGTCCCACCGTGTAACAACTACAATGCAGGCCAATTCCATCTCTGCCAGGTCCCCCTCATGGTTCTTTGGTGATCGGCTCATGCAAGTGAGTATCAGTCTTCCATGCCTATTTTTGTACTTGCATGGATGTTAAATTCCATGCAATAGGTTGATCAATGGTAAAATCGTACTATTATACTAATAAAAGAGAGTTTTTTGGGACTTTAAATGAGGCAGGGATCAAAGGGGTCACTGCCTCCATCCCTAATCAGATATTGATTATAGAGAAAGGAAGGGGGAGGGGGAGAGGTGGGACTTTAAATGAAGCACACAGCAGTAAATTGAATAGTCAAGCGAGTAGAAAAAGTGGGATTTATTTTGCATTGTACATTCATTTATAGCATACATTGGGCATACAGCCTCTCAACCATGAATGTTCCGACGTTTACAAAACAAATACATGAAACCACATAGTTTGTACATTTAACATAATGAGTACAGAAATCGCATGATGCTAGTAACAAACAATTAAAAAGATAATTGCGGTCACAAAATAGGAAAGGGTCCATGGTAAGAAATGTTGGTAAGTAGTAGTGGCTCTACGCGTTTCGCGACCCTATAGTCGCTCATCAGGAGCATAAACTATTTTGGTCGCTGTTCCTTCTATCTATTACAGTGCGTCCTGGGCTGTGTTATCGGCCTAGCTTTTTGCAGATCTCTCCCTCCCCCATGTTAGGCAGCCCACTTCCACACTGATAGGCACTCTGGGGAGTTGAATCAGCGCTAATCGCCAGACGGCTGAGCCGCCCAGGTGAAAGCGTTCTCCTCCCCTCTGTCTGTCACTGCCTCCTTGTTGCCTGATTGGTCTGTCTGAGGCAGCACACCTACATATGCACCCCCCATGGCTTGTTCACTCACACCACATCACTTTTCTCATTTCTCCTGGATCATTCACATGCATATGGACCCTGGCTTTCATTGAAAACACAGGTATTTTCTCCCTTCCACCTCTCCCCCTTTCCTTCTCACCTTGTGTTTTTGCTGTTGTTTGTTTTCCCATTTTTGTTTTCAGCTTCTCCCTTGTTTTTCATATTCATTTTTTCTATTTCCCCTCTCCTTCACCTAGCCCCTTTTATTTCCTACACTTCCAATTTATTTCTTTATTCATCCCTTCACCTTCCTTGCACTCACCTTCCCTACACTTCTCACATTCTTTACATTTAACCTTTATACATCACTACACCTCACACCGTTCACATTTATTCATTTTTCAGGTTCCCCATATGGGGCCACTTTCTCCACCCTTATGCAGGGTATCCACATACATTACTTGCCTGGGACGTGCCCTTGTGTGGCTGCTGCTGCCTTTCCAGACCTCTACAGTGCCTCGAGAGGGAGCCCAGAGTCGCATTGGCGATTTCGGTTGGCACGCCAAGCTCGCACGTTGTGCAGATGTAAGTTCTCTGTAACTATTGAACCCCTCTTTCCTTCTCCCCCCTAAAATTTCCTTATCCTCCTGACCATCTTTAAATGCCCAGCCCAAATTATCTGGTATTTAGATCTATATATTTTTTTAGATTTTAATGCCATGGTTTATGCTCCTGATGAGTGACTATAGGGTCGCGAAACGCGTAGAGCCACTACTACTTACCAACATTTCTTACCATGGACCCTTTCCTATTTTTTGACCGCAATTATGTTTTTAATTGTTTGTTACTAGCATCATGCGATTTCTGTACTCATTATGTTAAATGTACATCAAACTATTTGGCTTCATGTATTTGTTTTGTAAACGTCGGAACATTCATGGTTGAGAGGCTGTATGCCCAATGTATGCTATAAATGAATGTACAATGCAAAATAAATCCCACTTTTTCTACTCGCTTGACTATTCAATTTACTGCTGTGTGCTTCATTTAAAGTCCCACCTCTCCCCCTCCCCCTTCCCTCCTCTATAATCACTATTATACTAATGTTTAAATATGTTTTACTTTATAGAGTATGTATGCTTTAGATGACATTCAGCCTATGAAGAAGGACCTAGGGGTCTGAAACATGTCAGGCGTCATCTCCTACAGCTACGTGCAATAGCCCTTCATACTAGAGGGCATTTATATGCATGCCTGTATTTTTGTACTGCAATTGATTTTATTCTTCTACTGTATAGACCAGTGATGGCGAACCTGTGGCACGCGTGCCACAGCTGGCACACTGAGCCCTCTCTGTGGGCACGCAGCGCACTGCCAGGATAGAGGAGGGAATCCCCCAGCAATGCAGTTACTTTCACTGATGTGCAGGCGTGGAGTAGCCGGCTCCCTTCCTATCGTTAATGCGATCGGGCAGTGGAACGGCAGATGTGAGTAAAGTCCTGTACTGAGGGCAGCCCAGTGGAAAGGACACAGAGAGGGAGTGTCTGCTGTAAGCAGCGCGCGATGCCTCTGAATAGCCAGGAAGAGAAGAATGATCCTCCCTTCCTGGACTTGGGCAACCAATAGGAGAGCGGCTTCCTGTGCAGGGGCTCGGGCGCTGAAGCATGGCAATATGGAGGACTTTGGCTGTACACATAACACAGGTAGGGCAGTGCTATGGGTGAGAGAGGGAGGGAGGGGTGGGGGCTTGCAGAGGACACTGCTGTGTATGTGGGGGGGATGTGATGGGGGCAGAGGACACTGCTTTGTTGGGAAGGGCCCTGTATTCTGAGCACAATGCATCCATCCCATCCCTGTATTCTGAGCACAATGCATTAAAGTGGTTGAAATACGTTTTTTTTTTTTTAAAGCCACCTGCAAGACAAAGCCATAATGAGCTAGTATGACTAGCATACTAGCTCATTATGCAGCATTTACCTTAGATCGGGGCCCCCGAAGCCGTCCTCGTCTCCAGCCGCAGCCATCGCTTCACAGATACCCGGAAGGTTACTTCTGGGTATCGCCGCTCTGGCCAATCACGGCGCCGCTCCGGCTCTGTGGTTGGCCGGAGCGCGGAAAACGTCACTCCGCGCATGCGCACGGGAGCCGTCAAATCCAGCAAAGCCGGATTTGTGAATGCACCATTTGTCTACGGTGCACATGCACCATTGTCTACAGCGCGCATGCGCCGTAGACAACGTTGTAAAACTTTTTGGCAAAGATCTCCTAAACCGTGTAGGTTTAGGAGATATTTCTTGTACCTACAGGTAAGCCTCTAACTAGGCTTACCTGTAGGTGCAAGTTGTAATGGAGGGTTTACAACCACTTTAATCCCATCCCTGTATTCTGAGCACAATGCATTAATCCCATCCCTGCATTCTGAGCACAATGCATTAATCCCATCCCTGTATTCTGAGCACAATGCATTAATCCCATCCCTGTATTCTGAGCACAATGCATCAATCCCATCCCTGTATTCTGAGCACAATACATCAATCCCATCCCTGTATTCTGAGCACAATGCATTAATCCCATCCCTGTATTCTGAGCACAATGTATTAATCCCATCCCTGTATTTTGAGCACAATGTACTAATTCCATCCCTGTATTCTGACCACAATGCATTAATCCCATCCCTGTATTCTGAGCACAATGTATTAATCCCATCCCTGTATTCTGAGCACAATGCATCCATCCACCCCCTGTATTCTGAGCACAATGCATCCATATGATCCCTGTATTCTGAGCACAATACATCCATCCGATCCCTGTATTCTGAGCACAATGCATCCATATGATCACTGTAATTCTGAGCGTAACGCACTCCTTTGAAAAAGCACAAAGGTTTTTTTCTGGACAGAATGGTAAGGTTTTTGGTCCCTTAGGGCTCATTCAGAGGGATGATCAGTCTTATGCTCTGTACAGAGCCGCTGGTAGATTTAATTCCATGTTGGCACTTTGAAATAGATAAATTGGTTTTGTGTCGCGGTTTGGGCACTCAAGCTCAAAAAGGTTCGCCATCACTGGTATAGACTATCAAATGTTTTCAATAAACACTTTTTAAATACTTTGCTGGTCTGTCCTAAAAATCCTGAGGGGTTATGCTGTGCCTATGAGCACTAGGTTTGTCTTCTTGTTTACTGTATTGGCCAGACCGAGCCATACACACACTGTCAATCTTTTATCTTTTAATATTATGGAAAATGTAGTTCCAAAATATCTAGGGTGCCAAGGTTTGCCATCACTGCTCTACAGGCTAGAGAACAGACTTTTCTACCTTTTGCCCTTGGGTTTTTCACTTGGTGTGAAATGAGGATTCCTTCCCAGATAGTGCTTTGTGGGTCAAATTTTGTCTTCTCCAGTCTGTTCTGGAACAGTATTGGGCCATCTCATGTTCCTTAAAGCAGAAGTAAACCTACTAGTTTCAAAAAACAGTTTCATGTCACTCCCATTGGTTGTGCTCTCAACCAAACTGTCAAACCATCCAATGGCTGGTGTCATAACTGATCACATGTGCAGCATCATGGCAGTTGTAGATTAAACAGAGGCAAAGATGGCCGCTTCCTTGGCTGAAAATGATAGGAGGGTTTACTTGCACTTTAAGCTTACCCCTCACTTTAGTGCAGCATGTTGCTTACAATTAAATAAAAAACTAAATAACTTTCTCTTATCGTCCATGGACTGACACAGCTCTAATAACTGTAAACGTGTGGGTATATGTCCCTGCTCGCAGGAGAAGATCTAGGCAGAATGTTAGATGTTAGAAACATACATTCCAGAACAAAACCAGAGCTGAACAGCCCCGCCCAGGGGGGCAGTCCCTCCGGACATAACCCTCCTACCTGCAGCCTCAGTTTTTTTCTGCCTAGCAGAAGGAGAAGACATGGCTCTCTCAGGAGCCAGTCTCCTGGAAGATTTTATTTTTAAATTTTATTCAGGGGTGGCCGGGTTGCTTTTATGCTCCCGCGGTCCTCTCAAGATTGAACAGTACCTGACTGTATCTTTCGCGGTGGACCGGGCCGACAGCTACTCGGTACTACTCTGTGATAGGTCTGTCTGAAACAAGCCAGTGTGTCCCTCTGGGATGGGTAAGTAGTCTCTCCTGCTGCAGGTGAGTACATGCTGGCTGTGTTTCTTTATATGGGGGGGTTTCTCCCTGTCTCTCCCGTGTTATGCTGCTCTCTGCACCCTGTACTGGCGCTGTGCTGTGTGTGGGTACTTGGGGGTCACTCTGGCCTGGCGGGGGGGGCTCATGTCTGTGTACTGGGAGAGGGGCAGTGCTCTGCCATGTGTGAGTGTTTGGGGACTTTTTGCATGCTCCATTAGCGCTGTGTGATATTTTAACCTGCGCTCGGTAGTATTACATGCGGCCATTTTCTTGAAGCAGCGGCGCTTTCACTTTCGGCCTCTATCGCCGCTGCTGCGGTGCGAATCTCCTCACACTCTCCTCAGGCTTCACTCGCGCTGCAGCGCGGTTACATACAGCAGAACTGAGCGGTCCTTATAAGGGTTGGTGAGTCCTCTGGGTAACCCCTCCTCAGCCTCAGCGCAGCCAGTGGGTGGACTGTATTATTCACAGTAATTGTGTATAAGGTCTCAGAGGGTGGCAGTATGGAGTCTGGTTCACCTGCTTCCCCACACTTGTCAGAGGCAACTGGCAGTGCTCCTGCGGTCCCTATGGACCAGTTGTCGGCAGTCCTGGAATCATTCATTCTCAGGATGGAAGCATTGTGCGAGCGCAAGGGAGCTATAAAGCGCCCTCTCCCCACACAATCTCCAGTAGGGGAGTGCTCTTATTCAGATATGGGCCTAGCTTTTGCTGCTCAGGACCCTAACTCTGATGATTTTAATGTTTTTGAACAGGACATTCCTTGTGAGGAAGACCCCAGTTCTGAGCCAGTAACTGACAGGGCGCTTGTAAGTGAACTCATTGATGCTGTGAGGGACACTCTCAAGCTGAATGTTGAGGCTGAGGAACCTCAGGTGGAGGCTGTCTCCTTTAGTTCCTTTTAAAAGCCATTTCTTCAAAAAAGGTCTTTCCATATGTGCCCTTTTTTGATAAATTCATTGACCAAGTCTGGGATAAGCCGCAAAAGACTTTCACGGTCCCGTGGCTCCTAGCCATAAGGTACCCCTTTGAGGAGATCCTGGTTAAAAAATGGTCTCTCCCTCCAGTGGTCGACCCCCGGTCGCCCGTTTGAATAAGGCTACCATGCTCCCAATGGAAGGGACTCCTGGATTTAAGGATCCCACTGACAGGAGGTCAGAAGTGGCGAGTAGAACTATGTTTGCCTTTTCGGGGTCTGCCTTACGCCCTAGTGGCGGCGACCCTTGTGTCTTTAGACACTCACAGGCTGGGCAAAGATTTTGCACCAGACGGTGCAGGAGCATAATCTCCCTCCAGAGACCATTGCCCTGGCTCACCAACTTGCGCAGGGTTTGGTCTGTGTGCGATGCCACTTTGGATGCGGCCCCTTTAATATCTGGGGCCTCTATCTCTGCTGTGATGTTGCGTCGCCTTATCTAGCTAAAATGCTGGTCGGCCGACCTAGCTTCCAAGAAGCTCCTGGCTGACTTGCCCTTTAAGGGCGGTAGACTGTTTGGGGCCGCCCTGGATGACATTATTAAGGATGTCACAGGGGGTAAGAGCACCTTCCTTCCTCAGTCCGTTAAGGAAAAGGAGCCCCACCGTAGGCCGGGCCCTTCCTTTCCGGCGAAGAAGACGTTTTTTCGCCAGTCAGACTCCACGGGTAAGCCCTCCCAGACTGAAAAGAGTGCGGCTGGGGGACAGAAGCGTCCCTGGGTGCGTAAGCCTACCAAGCAGGCTCCCACGCCCGCCACTGCATGAAGTCTTGCCCCTGCTCGACTCTGTGGGGGGACATCTTCGCAGGTTTACAGTTCAGTGGACCTCCCCGGATCTCCGACCGGTGGGTGTGCGAGGTGGTCACCTCGGGATACAGGATAGAGTTTCGCTCGTGGCCGGAAAACAGGTTCTTTCCCTCAAACCTCCCTCTCCTCCCTGCTGGCCAGGCGGCCCTATTGGGGGGCTGTACAGGCTTTGCTCAGGTGCGGAGTAAGAGGTTTCAGGGGTTTTACTCGATCCCGTTTGTTGTTCCAAAGGAGGACCAAAGGAGGACGGGGGCCGGCCAATCCTGGACCTGGACCTCAAGGCCCTGAATGTCTATGTGAGGGTACAAAAATTCCGGATGGAATCAATTTGCACGGTGATTGCGACACTCCACCAAGGGGATTTTCTGGCGTCCTTGGATATCAAGGACGCCTACTTGCATGTCCCGATCTGCGCAAGTCACCAGAAGTTTCTGCGCTTTGTCATAGGCGAAGTCCACTATCAGTTTGTGGCTCTTCCCTTCGGCCTAGCATCGGCACCACAGGTTTTCCACCAAAGTGCTTGCCCCGGTTCTAGCTTTGCTGAGACAGCGAGGAATTGTTATCGTGGGCTATCTGAACGATCTCCTTCTAAGAGCAGAAAATGGCTCAGAGTTGGAGGAAAATGTGACAATAGTCAGTCAGACACTTCGGGTGGCTTCTGAACATGCAGAATTCGGTTCTAGTCCCGACTCAACGTTTGGAGTATCTGGGTCTGATCCTGGACACTTCGGCAGCGAAGGTGTTTCTACCCTCGGAGAAGTTACAGACACTTCAGTCGGCAGTACGGGTACTGACGTCCCGAAAATGGTCGTCAATCCGTTTCGGCATGAGAGTCCTGGGACTCATGGTGGCCTCTTTCGAGGCAGTTCCGTATGCCCAATCAGACACTCGGGCATTGCAGAAGGGAATTCTGTCTACTTGGGACAAGTCCCCGTTTTCATTGGATCTTCAGATCCAGGTGAGTCACTCTGTCAAGGCGTCCCTCACGTGGTGGCTGAGATCCCCGGCTCTTTGGGCCGGGAAGTCGTTCCTCCCCATCCAGTGGACGGTGGTCACAACGGACGCCAGCCTGACGGGCTGGGGAGGAGCTTGGGGAGTTCTGTTGGCTCAAGGGCTCTGGACTCCGGACAAATATCGTCTACCAATCAACGTTCTGGAATTGCGAGCGATCAGACTGTGTCTCTCCGTGTGGTCGAAGAGGCTACAGGGCCGCTCGGTCACAATCCAGTCGGAAAACGCCACGGCCGTGGCGTACAGTGGGGCAAAAAAGTAATTAGTCAGCCACCAATTGTGAAAGTTCTCCCACTTAAAAAGATGAGAGGCCTGTAATTGTCATCATAGGTATACCTCAACTATGAGAGACAAAATGTGGAAACAAATCACATTGTCTGATTTGGAAAGATTTTTTTTTGCAGATTATGGTTTAAAATAAGTATTTGGTCACCTACAAACAAGCAAAATTTCTGGCTCTGACAGACCTGTATCTTCTTCTTTAAGAGGCTCATCTGTCCTCCACACATTACCTGTATTAATGGCACCTGTTTGAGGTTGTGGACAGGTGTCTTTTAAACTGATAACAAGTTCAAACAGTCACACTCCAATCTCCACTATGGTGAAGACCAAAGAGCTGTCGAAGGACACCAGAAACAAAATTGTAGACCTGCATCAGGCTGGGAAGACTGAATCTGCAATAGACAAGCAGCTTGGTGTGAAGAAATCAACTGTGGGAGCAATAATTAGAAAATGGAAGACATATAAGACCACTGATAATCTCCCTCGATCTGGGGCTTCACGCAAGATCTCACCCCGTGGGGTCAAAATGATCACTAGAACAGTGAGCAAAAATCCCAGAACCACATGGGGGGACTTGGTGAATGACCTGCAGAGAGCTGGGGCCAACGTAACAAAGGCTACCATCAGTAACACACTACGACGCCAGGGACACAGATCCTGCAGTGCCAGACGTGTCCCCCTGCTTAAGCCAGTACATGTCCGGGCCCATCTGAGGTTTGCTAGAGAGCATTTGGATGATCCAGAAGAGGATTGGGAGAATGTCATATGGTCAGATGAAACCAAAGTAGAACGGTTTGGTAGAAACACAACTCATCGTGTTTGGAGGAGAGAGAATGTTGAGTTGCAACCAAAGAACACCATACCTACTGTGAAGCATGGGGCTGGCAACATCATGCTTTGGGGCTGTTTCTCTGCAAAGGGAACAGGACGACTGATCCGTGTACATGAAAGAATGATTGGGGCCATGTATCGTGAGATTTTGAGTGCAAACCTCCTCCCATCAGCAAGGGCATTGAAGATGAAACGTGGCTGGGTCTTTCAGCATGACAATGGTCCCAAACACACCGCCCGGGCAACGAAGGAGTGGCTTCGTAAGAAGCATTTCAAGGTCCTGGAGTGGCCTAACCAGTCTCCAGATCTCAACCCCATAGAAAACTTTTGGAGGGAGTTGAAAGTCTGTGTTGCCCAGCGACAGCCCCAAAACATCACTGCTCTAGAGGAGATCTGCTTGGAGGAATGGGCCAACATACCAACAGTGTGTGACAACCTTGTGAAGACTTACAGCAAACGTTTGACCTCTGTCATTGCCAACAAAGGATATATAACAAAGTATTGAGATGAACTGTTGATATTGATCAAATACTTATTTTCCACCATAATTTGCAAAATAAATTATTTCCAAATCAGACAATGTGATTGTCTGGATTTGTTTCCACATTTTGTCTCTCATAGTTGGGGTATACCTATGATGACAATTACAGGCCTCTCTCATCTTTTTAAGTGGGAGAACTTGCACAATTGGTGGTTGACTAATTACTTTTTTGCCCCACTGTATGTCAACCATCAGGGGGGCACTCGGAGCTCGGCTGCGGCATCCAAGGTCGCCCACATCCTAAGGTGGGCGGAAAGAAGTGTGCCGACTCTGTCGGCCGTCTACATTCCGGGCGTAGAAAACTAGCAGGCGGACTATCTGAGTCGCCATTACCTGGACCAGGGGGGGAGTGGTCCTTGCATCCGGAGTCTTTCAACTCCTTTGTCGGCGGTGGGGCACGCCGGACGTGGACCTGATGGCGTCTCGACTCAATCGCAAAGTGTCGGTTTGTAGCCAGGTCCAGGGACCCCTGGGCGGATGCGTTGGTGGCCCTGTGGGGTCAGTATCGCTTGATTATACGCTTACCCTCCGCTGCAGTTGCTTCCTCGTCTGCTGCGCAGGGTAGCGGCCAAGGGCATTCCAGTAATCCTCATTGCTCCAGATTGGCCTCGGCGTCATTGGTACGCCGATCTGGTTCGTCTCATCGCGGACGTCTCTTGGCCATGAAGGAGGACCTTCTGTCTCAAGGTCCTATCTTTCATCCTGCTTTACAGTCTCTGGTTTTAACGGCATGGCTATTGAGAGCCAGGTGCTGAAGGACCAAGGCCGTTCGGATTCAGTAATTTCAATCATGCTGAGGGCACGGAAGTCTTCTTCTAGAAAGATCTATCACCGTACCTGGAAAGCTTACATCGCTATGTGCGCAGAGCTAGACTGGCGTCCACGGACGTACTCTGTTCCCAGAATCCTGCGGTTCTTGCAGCGTGGTGTAGCCCAAAGGCTGGCTTTGAGCACAATTAAGGGTCAGATTTCGGCCTTGGCTGTTTTCTTTCAACGACCCCTAGCAGGTCATTCTTTAGTTAGCACTTTTGTGCACAGGGTTCGCCATGTGATTCCCCCTGCCAAGCCTCT
This sequence comes from Rana muscosa, assembly GCA_029206835.1. Lineage (NCBI taxonomy): Eukaryota > Metazoa > Chordata > Amphibia > Anura > Ranidae > Rana > Rana muscosa. The sequence goes on along the minus strand of CM055120.1, from coordinate 269,660,301 downwards.
GCTCCCTCCTTGGGATCTGAACTTGGTGCTCTCGGTTCTCGAGGAACCTCCCTTCGAAAATATCAGAAATATTCCTCCCTTGACTTTCTCAGAAGGTGGCTTTCTTCGTGGCCATTACTTCTGTGAGATGGGTGTCTGAGTTGCCAATCGCCCTGTCATGCCAAATCGCCTTACCTGGTCCTCCATAAGGATAAGGCGGTGTTGCGCCCGCGACCGTCTTTCCTTCCAAAGGTGGTTTCGGCTTTTCACCTTAATGAGGACATTGTCCTTCCGTACTTGTGCCCTCACCCCTCGCATCCCAGAGAGTTTGCGCTTCACAATTTGGATGTGGTGCGAGCCTTACGGGTGTACCTGGCGGCTACTGTTTCTATTCGAAAGTCTGACTCACTGTTTGTGTCTGTCTCTGGTCCTAAACAGGGCCAAGCGGTGTCGTCTGCCACCATTTCTAGGTGGATCAGACAGACTGTTATACAGGCCTATGCCATTAAGGGGCGGGCGCCTCCCTTTCCGGTTGCGGCGCATTCCACCAGGGCAATTGGTGCTTCCTGGGCTTTCCGACATCAAGCGTCGGTTGCACAAGTGTGCAAGGCGGCGACCTGGTCGTCCGTTCATACCTTTTCGAAATTCTATAAGGTTGATGTGGATGCATCTTCAGATGCTTCCTTCGGCCGCAAAGTGTTGCAGGCCGCTGTTTAAGGTTGCAACTCCTCCGTTGTGGAGCTCTGCTGGTTTGGAGTGAAGTTTTGGTTTTTCCTTTACGACTGCTCCCACCCTTTTCTGATACTGCTTTGGAACGTTCCACACATTTACAGTATTAGAGCTGTGTCAGTCCATGGACGATAAGAGAAAATAGGATTTTTGTACTCACCGTAAAATCAGTTTCTCTGACGTCCATGGACTGACACAGCACCCACCCTTCTTTTAAGGTTTGTACTGCTTGTTACAAACTGAGGCTGCTGGCTGCAGGTAGGAGGGTTATGTCCGGAGGGACCGCCTCCCCCTGGGCAGGGCTGTTCAGCTCTGGTTTTGTTCTAGAATGTATGTTTCTAACATTCTGCCTAGATCTTCTCCTGCGAGCAGGGACATATACCCACACGTTTACAGTATTAGAGCTGTGTCAGTCCATGGACGTCAGAGAAACGGATTTTACGGTGAGTACAAAAATCCTATTTTTTAGGTTGCCACATGTGAAAGGAAGGAACACTCGACAAATTACAATTTAAAAATTGTAGTAACCGCATGATTCTAATGAAGAAAAAAAAGTTTCCCCGTAATAGGGGGCAGCATGTTTGGTTAAGATGCGGCTGTATATGCATATGGGGGCTATGGAGGTACACTGATGGACCGACTGATATGCTTAGGTTAGTAATAAGACCCCTTATCCTGCAAGCTTGAGTGTTTTTTCTTTTAGTTAACCACTTCAGCTCAGTGCCCAAGAAGATCATCCGGCGTGGTGGTCGGGCCTTCTCCCACTAGGGTGCCATATTATGGAATTGCCTCCCTGTCGAGCTCCAGGAGGCCCCCTACTATCCCGGTCTTCCGCGGGTTACTGAACACTTGGCTTTTCACGCAAGCCTTTCCGGCGTATCCTCTCTCTTCCACCCTTTCTGCCGCTCTGTGCTGCTTTTGGTTCCTGGGTCCTCTTTTCCAGGAACTCTGCAATGCGCGTCGGGACCCTTGGGGGTAAGACCGCGCTATATTAAGATACCTCTCAACTCAATTCCGCTCCGGAAGGATTTTTCCCCTTAATGACCAGGCCATTTTTTGTGATACGGCACTGTGTCGCTTTAACTTACAATTGTGTGGTTGTGCAAAAGCTGTACCCAAACAAATTTGACATCCTTTTTTCTTTTTCGTACATCACGGGACACAGAGCTGTATAGTAATAACTATATGGGTTATAGGCCACCTTCAGGTGATGGACACTGGCACACCCTAAGACAGGAAGTCCCCTCCCCTATATAATCCATCCCATACAGGGAGAGTACCTCAGTTTTTTCGCCAGTGTCCTAGGTGTTGGTCACAGTTAAAGATGTGTTATGAAGAGCTCCGCTGGAGGATCCTTCTGGATCAATCAAGCTAGGCAACTGGATCCATCTAAAATGCCATTGAGGCCAAAGTGGATGGTACCCGGGCCTCGGAGAAGAAGAGCGAGGTTTTGCCTGTAATGCTTTTCTTAAGAGAGCTGGACCCGGAAAAAGACAGTATTTTTGTTATGTATCAAATACCCAAATTTTTCTGGCCGAGTGCGATACAGGTTCAGGGGAGTGGAAACCTTTTTTTAAGGAACCCGGTCCCTGAAGGTCCTTGACATGGCCCGCTGTGATGGGCTGAAGCTTGGGTATGACTGTTTTATCTCAGAAGAATCCTGCGGCGGGGATAAGGTAAGCGAAGACTCCTAAAGGCACTTTATCGGCGGCCATTTTGCCACGGCTCAAATCAGTTATACAGGAGCCCGGCAGCCATTTTCTTGTAGCCGCGGCGTTTTCAGTTTCATTTTCGGCCTCTAGCGGCGCTGCCTGAACGGCGCGGAATCCACATCTCCTCACAGATTCTTCACTCTCCTCAGGCTCGCGCTACAGCACGGCTCATACAGCGGTACCGAGCGGTCCCTAGGGGTTGTGAGTACTCCGGGTATCCCCTCCTCAGCCCCAGCACAGCCAGTGGGTGGGCTGTATTATTCACTGTAATGGTAAATAAGGTCTCAGAGGGTGGCAAAATGGAGTCTGGTTCACCTGTTTCTCCACACTTGTTAGAGACAACTGGCAGTGCTCCTGCACCTGCGGTCCTTATGGACCAGTTGTCGGCAGTCCTGGAATCATTCTGACCAGGAGGGAAGCAGTGTGTGAGCGCAAGGGAGCAAAAAAAAAAAGCCTCTCTCCCCACTTTATTTCCACAAAAAAAAAAAAAGAGGGGGTTTGCGCTGATTCAGATATGGGCCTAGCCACTACCGCTCAGGACCCTAGCTCTGAATATCTTTGATGGTTTTGAACAGGACATTCCTTGCGAGGAAGACTCCAGTTCTGTGTCAGTAAAATGACAGGGCGCTTGTTAGTGAACTTATTGCTGCGGTGAGGGACACTCGCAAGCTAAATGCTGCGGATGCAGAACCTCAGGCGGACAGTCTCCTCTGGTTCCTTAGGGCCGGGCCTTCTAAAAAAGTTTTTTTCCCTATGTACCTTTCTTTGACCAGCTCATTGATGAGGTCTGGGGAAAAAGCCACAGAAGACTTTTATGGTCCCACAGCGTTTGCCTATCAGATACCCCTTTGAAGATGCCCTACTTAAAACGTGGGCTTCTCCCCCAGTGGTCGACCCTCCAGTCGCCCGGTTGAACAAGGCCACCACTCTCCCGATGGAGGGGACTCCTGCATTTAAGGATCCCACTGACAGGAGGTCAGAAGTGGTGAGCAGAGCCATGTTTGCTTTGTTGGGGTCTGCCCTACGGCCTGTGATAGCGGCGACCCTTGTGTCTCAGACACTTACGGGTTGGGCAAAAAAATTTGCACCAAACTCTACAGGAATGCTGGTCTGCTGACCTAGCTTCTAAAAAGCCTCTGACGAATCTACCATTTAAAGGTGGTAGGATTTTCGGTGCTGCGCTGGATGACATCATCAAGGATGTCACGGGAGGTAAAAGCACTCTTCTTCCTCAGGCTAGCAAGGGTAAGGAGGCCGCTGTAAGCAGGGTCCTTCCTTTCCAGCAAAAAAGTTTTTTTTTTTTTTCGTCAGTCAACGGGGAGGCCCTCCCAGACTGACAGCGGTGCTGCTGGTGGACACAAGCGCCCCTGGGTGCGTAAGCCAAACAAGCCGGCTCCCCAAGCCCGCCTCCGCGTGAAGTCTTGCCTCCACCCAACTCTGGGGTAGGGACGACGACTTTGCAGGTTCACGGGATCGGTGGACCTCCCGGATCTCTTACCAGTGGGTGGGCGAGGTGATCACCTCAGGTTACAGGATAGGTTTCCGTTCCTGGTCCCAGACAGATTCTTCCCTCAAGTCTTCCTCTCCTTCCTGCCCGTCGGGCAGCCCTATGGGGCCTATTCAAGATTGCTCAGGTCCAGGGTGATTGTGCCGGTTCCGTCACAGGAGAGGTTTCAGGGATTCTACTAGAATTCGTTTTTCGCCCCAAAAAAGGGACGGGGTTCGGCCTATTTTGGACCTCCAGGTCCTGAATGCCTTGGTGAAGGTGCAAAAGTTCCGCATGGGATCCATTCGCACGGTGATCAGTACACTCCGTCAAGGGGATTTTCTGGCGACCTTGGACATCAAGGACGCTTACTTGCATGTTCCGATCTGCGCAAGTCACCAGAAGTTTCTGCGCTTGCGATCAGCGAAGTCCACTATCAATTTGTGGCTCTTCCTTTCGGCCTAGCCTCGGCACCGAGGGTTTTCACCAAGGTGCTTGTGCCGGTTCAAGCTTGCTGAGACAGCGAGGCATTGCTGTCGTGGGCTATCTGGACGATCTTCTTCTCAGAGCAGGAAATGGCTCAGAATTAGAAGACAGTGTGACTATCGTCAGTCAGACCCTCAGGGACTTTGGGTGGCTCCTAAACATTAAGGAGTCAGTCCTGGTCCCGACTCAAGATCTGGAGTATCTCGGTCTGATTCTGGATTCCTTGGAGGCAAAGGTATTCCTACCTCCGGGGAAGCTACTGACACTTCAGTCTGCAGTGCGGGTGCTGACATCCCAAAAAATGGTCGTCAATCCATTTTTGCATGGGAGTCCTGGGACTCATGGTGACCTCTTTCGAGGCCATTCCGTATGCCCAATCACACACCAGGGCATTGCAGAAGGAGATCTTGTTCTCTTGGATTTTCCGATCCAGGTGAGTCCCCTGGTCAGGGCGTCCCTGACATGGTGGTTTGGGTCCCCAGCTCTTCGGTCCGGGAAGTCGTTCCTCCCCGTCGAATGGACGGTGTTCACTACGGACGCCAGCCTGAAGGGCTGGGGTGTAGTCTGGGGAGTCCTGTTGGCCCAAGGGCTTGGACTCCGGACGAAGCCCGTTTGCCATTCAATGTTGTGGAAATACGGGCCATCAGACTGTGCCTCTCTTTGTGGTCTGAGAGATGGCAGGATCACTCCATTAGGATCCAGTCTGACAAAGTCACGGCGGTGGCGTATGTTGACCATCAAGGGGGGACTCGGAGCTCAGCTGTGGCTTCCGAGGTCCCCCGTACCCTGAAGTAGGCTAAAAGAAGCGTGCCGACTCTGTCGGCCGTTTACATTCCGGGCATAGAACTGGCGGACTATTTGAGTCGCCAGACGTTGGACCAGGGAGAGTGGTCCTTGCACCCGGAGGTATTTCAACTCCTTTGCCACACAGACGGTGGGGCACGCCGGAGGTGGACCCGATGGCCTCTCGACTCAATCGCAAGTTGTCGAGATCTGTGGCCAGATCCTTGGGCGGATGCCTCAGAGGCGTTAGTGGCCCATGGGGTCATTATTACCTGATATACGTGTATCCTCCGCTGCAGTTGCTCCCTTGCCTGCTGCGTAGGGTGGCGCCTGAGGGAATTCCGGTGATCCTCATTGCTCCGGATTGGCCTCGGCTTCACTGGTACGCCGATCTGGTACGTCTCGTCGTGGCCGTTCCCTGGCGGTTGCCAATAAGGGAGGACTTTCTGTCTCAAAGTCCTATATTTCATCCTGCCTTTACAGTCTCTGGCCTTAACGGCATGGCTGTTGAAAGCCAGGTGTTGAGATACCGAAGTCTCTCGGACTCGGTCATTTTGTCCATATTTAGGGCACAGAAGTCTTCCTCCAGGATGATCTATCTCCGTACCTGGAAAGCCTACATCGCCATGTGCGAAGAGCTGGACTGACGTCCTCGGACGTTTTCCGTCCCTAGAATCCTGCGTTTCCTGCAGCATGGAGTGGCCCAAAGGCTCGCTTTGAGTATCATTAAGGGTCAGATTTTGGCCTTGGCCGTCATCTTTCGGCGACCACTAGCGGGTCATTCTTTGGTTAGCACCCTTGTGCAGGGGGTTCGCCATGTGCTCCCTCCTGTCAAGTCTCCTCTCCCCCCGTGGAATCGGAATTGGTACTCTCGGTTCTCCAGGAACCTCCTTTTGAGATTATCAGGGATATTCCCCTCTTGACTTTGTCTCAGAAGGTGGCCCTTTTAGTGGCATCACTTCTGTTAGACGAGTGTCTGAGTTGGCGACCTTGTACAAGTCGCCATATTTAGTCATCCATAAGGATAAGGCAGTGTTGCATCCGCAACTTTCTCTTTTTTGTCAAGGGTGATCTCGAATCGCATCCCAGAGAGTGTGCGCGGCACACTTTGAATGCGGTACGAGCCTTGCGGGTGTGCCTGTCTGCTACTGCTTCTATTCGGAAGTCTGACTCTCTGTTTGACTGTCTCTGGTCAGAAACAGGGCCAAGCGGCTTCGTCTGCCACCATTTTCTAGGTGGATCGGACAAACCGTATTTCAAGCCTATGCTCTCATGGGGTGGGCGCTTCCCTTTCCGGTTACGGCGCATTCCACCAGGGCAATTGGTGCTTCCTGGATTTTCCGACATCAAGTGTCGGTTGCACAAGTGTGCAAGGCGGCGACCTGGTCGTCTGTTCATACCTTTTCTAAGTTTTATAGGGTTGATGTGGCTGCATCTTCGGATGCTTCCTTCGGCCGCAAGGTATTGCAGGCCGCTGTTTAAAGTGGCAACTCCTCCGTTGAGGCGCTCTGCCTTGTTTGGAGTGAAGTTTTTTTGCTTTTTCCGTTTATACTGCTCCCATCCCTCTTGACACTGCTTTGGGACATCCCACACGTTCAGTGATTAAGAGCCGCCGTGTCGGTCCATGGATGATAAGAGAAAATAGGTATTTTGTACTCACCGTAAAATCCATTTCTCTGACATCCATGGACCGACACAGCACCCACCCTTCCTTTTTAAGTTTGTACTGCTTTTTTACAAACTGAGGCCTGCTAGCTGCTGGTGGGAGGGTAATGTCCGGAGGGACCGCCCCCCCCCCCCTGGGCGGGGCTGTTCAGCTCTGGTTTGTTCTAGAATGTTTTAACATTTAACATTCTGCCTAGGTCTTCTCCTGCAAGCAGGGACATATACCCACACGTTCAGTGATTAAGAGCTGCCGTGTCGGTCCATGGATGTCAGAGAAATGGATTTTACGGTGAGTACAAAAATCCTATTTTTCCATCAACATTCTGGAAATTCGGGCGGCACACCTGGCTCTGAAGGCTTGGTCGCTCAGGTTACGAAATTCTCCTGTCAGGATTTAATCCACAATGCCACTGCAGTGGCCCATATCAATCACCAAGGGGGCACCAGGAGTCACGGAGCCCAGAGCGAGGTAAACCGTATCCTGGTTTGGGCAGAGAAGCATGTTCCTTGCATATCTGCAGTTTTCATTCCAGGAATAGAAAATTGGCAGGCGGACTTCCTAAGTCGCCAGCAGTTGTCTCCAGGGGAGTAGTCTCTTCACCCCGACATCTTCTTGGCCATATGTCAGAGATGGGGGACCCCGGATGTAGATCTGTTGACATCCAGGTTCAACAAGAACGTGGACAACTTTGTGTCAAGGGCAAGGGATCCACTCGCTCAGATGCTTTGGTAACCCCTTGAGATCCGTTTTCACTGATTTATGCCTTCCCCCTAGTTCAGCTGCTACCGTGGCTTCTTCGCAGGATCAAGGGGGAAGGAAGGCTGGTGGTTCTTGTAGCTCCGGCCTGGCCCAGAAGGTCCTGGTACGCGGAGATCGTAAGGATGGCTGTGGGGGACCTATGGACCCTTCCATTACGTCCAGACCTGCTCTCGCAGGGACCAATATTCTACCCTTCCTTACAAACGCTAAATTTAACGGTTTGACTGTTGAATCCCACATTCTAAGGAAACAGGGGGCTTTCAGGTTCAGCGCGGTCTACCCTGATTAATGCTAGGATGCTGGCCTCCAGAGTTATATATTATAGAGTCTGGAAGGCATATGTGACTTGGTGCGAGTCTAAAGCCTCGTACACACGAACTAGTTTCTCGGCAAGAAACGACAAGAAAACTGCCGAGAGAGCTTTCTTGCCGAGAAATTCGTTCGTGTGTATGGTTTCTCGTCGAGAAAACCGACAAGAATCTCTACGAGAAATATAGAGAACCAGCTCTCTATTTTCTCATCGAGATTCTCGTCAGCCTGTTTCTCGACGAGAAAATTGTGTGTGTGTGTACACTTACCTGTCCGCCGGGAAGCCCGCGCATGTTCGAAATGACTTTGACGCATGCGCGGTAGCTTCCTAGGCATAGATAGGGTGTAGCAAGATGGCGGCGACGGCATCGAATGTGTCGATGACGTCACCGCGTTCGCTCCATTCAAAGAACCGCGGGTTCTTTGAATCGAGTGTGTGTACACTCGGCCGGGACAAGTTTATTGTCCAATAATCTCGTCAAGAAAAACAACGTGTTTTTTCTTGACGAGATTTTCGGCCGTGTGTATGAGGCTTAAAGTGGTTGTAAACCCACTTTTTTTTTTTTTTGGCCCACCTGCAAGAGAAAGGCATAATGAGCTATTATGACTAGCATAATAGCTCATTATGTTCCACTTACCTTAGATCGGGGCCCCCGAAGCCGTCCTCGTCCCTCTGTCCAGCCGCAGACATCACTGCGGCGATAGCCGGAATGTTTCGTCCGGGTATCGCCGCACCAGCCAATCACAGCGCCGCTCCGGCGCTGTGATTGGCCGGAGCGGCGAAGACGTCACTCTACGCATGCGCGCGGGAGGCGTCCCACTCGGCTACGCCCAGCGATTGCTGGGAAGTAGCCGAGTATGTGAATGGGATTAACCCCATAAATGCGCCGTTGTCTACGGCGCGCATGCGCCGTAGATAGCGGCGCTTGACATTTTAGTAAATATCTCCTAAACCGTGTAGGTTTAGGAGATATTTCTTGCACCTACAGGTAAGCCTTAATCTAGGATAACCTGTAGGTGCAAGTTGAAAAAGTGGGTTTACAACCACTTTAAGGGTTGACATCCTCGGAAGTATGTCATAAGTAGGATTCTTCCCTTTCTACAGTTGGGCGTAGAGATGAAGCTGGCCCTGAGTACTATCAAGGGTCAGGTTTCGGCCTTGTCGGTATTGTTTCAAAGACCACTGGCTACGCACTCTTTGGTCCGTGCTTTCGTACAAGGGGTAACACGGATCAATCCGCCAGTTAGGACACCCTTGTGTCCATGGGACTTGAATTTGGTTCTGTCGGCATTACAGATGCAGCCTTTTGAACCTTTACGCCTTATTCCCTTAGTCCTTTTAACAAGGAAATTTGTTTTTTTGGTAGCTATATCCTCTGCTAGAAGGGTATCAGAATTAGCGGCTCTTTCTTGTAAAGAGCCATATTTGATTATTCATAAGGACAAGGTAGTGTTACGTCCTCATCCAACCTTTCTCCCTAAAGTGGTGTCAAGTTTTCATTTAAACCAAGATGTGGTTCTCCCTTAATTTTTTCCAGAACCTCGTTCTGCGGAAGAGAAGTCATTGCATTCCTTGGATGTAGTGAGAGCAGTTAAAGTCTATCTGAAGGTGACTGCTCAGATTCGAAAAACAGATGTTTTGTTTGTACTGCCGGAAGGCCCCAGGAAGGGGCAGGCAGCATCGAAATCTACTATTGCCAAGTGGATTCGACAAGTTATTTTTCAGGCTTTTGGTCTGAAAGGGAGAATTCCACCTTTTCAAATTAGAGCACATTCTACCAGAGCAGTTAGTGCTTCATAGGCGGTGCATCATCAAGCCTCTATGTCTCAGGTCTGCAAGGCCGCAACTTGGTCTTCGGTACATACATTCACTAGATTTTATCAGGTGGATGTAAAAAGGCATGAGAATATCGCCTTTGGGCGCAGTGTGCTGCAGGCAGCAGTTTAGGTCCTCACGTCTGATGGCGCCCTGCTTATTTTGTGTCTCCCTCCCCTCAAGGGAACATTGCTTTGGGACATCCCATATAGTTATTACTATCCAGCTCTGTGTCCCGTGATGTACGAAAAAGAAAATAGGATTTTTATAACAGCTTACCTGTAAAATCCTTTTCTTCGAGTACATCACGAGACACAGAGCTCCCGTCTCTCTTCTTGGGATACTCGTTGCTTTGCTTCAAAATCTGAGGTACTCCCTGTATGGGAGGGGACTACCTGTCTTAGGGTGTGCCAGTGTCCATCACCTGAACCCATATAGTTATTACTATCCAGCTCTGTGTCCCGTGATGTACTCGAAGAAAAGGATTTTACAGGTAAGCTGTTATAAAAATCTGATTTCTCTCTCCGTTCATGGACTGACACAGCATCTTCAATCTTGACAAAGTGGGTTATGTTCCTGCTCGTAGGAGAAGACTAGGCAGAATGTTAGATGTTTTAACATACATTCCAAAACCATAGCTTAACAGCCCCGCCCAGGGGGCGGTCCCTCCGGACATAACCCTCCTACCCGCAGCTAGCTGCCTCCGTTTTTTTCTGCCTCTTTGGACATGGCTCTCTTTGGAGCCAGACTCCTGAGGAAATTTTTTTTATTCCTTTTGAATTTTATTATTTTATTTTTGAGATTCTTCTATCAACAGTCAGCTGGGCAACAGGTTGGGTAGTTCACTATCCTCGTAGTCTTCCCAGTCCGACCATCGAGCGTGCTGATCCGCGCTCTGCGTGAAATCAGTCCACAACATACCCCATGGTTCCACGGGTGAGCTTTTTGCTCCAGGGTCCACAGAAGATTGAACAGTTTTGCTGTATCTTTCGCGGTGGACCGGGCCGACAGCTACTCAGTACTGCACTGTGATATGCTTGTCAGGAACACACCAGTGGGTCCTAGCTGGATGGGTAAGTACTGTTCCCCCGCCTCAGCAGGTGAGTACATACTGTGTGTTCCTATGGTAGGGGGGTTTTCCCTGTCTCCCCCTTGTGTATTTTGCTACTCTCTGTCACCTACTCTAGTGATGCACTGACTGGGGGTCTCTCTGTCCCGGTGGGGGTCCATAGGGGTTTGCATTGCGGTGTGGGTGGTTTTCTGTCAGTTTGGGCCTTGTGCGCCGTTCGGCGCCATGTTTTTACTTTACATTGAAAACTGCATTGGCAGCCATCTTGCCGTGGCCTCGCTATGGCGCACTTATAATTGCGGAAGTTATTTTATTGAAGCCGCACGCTCTTTTTGTGCTGGTTTGGCCTCTATTGCTGACTGGAGCGATTCTCCTCACAGTCTCCTCACTGTTCGCACTGGGAGCACAGCGCAGGCAGCGGAACCGAGCGGTCCTGACTGGTTTGGTGAGTCCCCTGGGTATCCCCCACGGTCAGTGCAGCAGGAGAGTGGACTTTTTCTCTCACATTGACAGTCTGAGGGTGGTGGTATTATGGAGTCAGTGTCACCTGCTTCCCCATTTCTGTCAGAAACAACAGGAAGTGCTACTGCACCTGTGGTCCCTATGGGCCGGTTGCCGGCAGGCCTGGTATTATTTATTACCAGGATGTAAGTGGTGCGCAAGCGCAGGGGAGCTGAAAAGCGCCTTCTCCCCATGCCATATCCAGGGGAGTGCTCCGATTCAGATATGGTCAATGCTGAGGCACAGAACCCTAGCTCTAATTTTGGATTGTTTTGACTAAGGACATTCCTTGTGAGGAAGACTCCTTATCTGGGTCAGTGAATGACACAAGTTGCTTGTTAGTGAACTCATTGATGCTGTGAGGTACACTCAAGCTGGAGGCTGCAGCTGAAGAACCTCTAGTGGAGGTAATCTCCTTTGGTTCATTTAAAGCTAATCCTTCTTAAATGTTTTTTTCCCTATACACCTTTCCTTGTTAAATTCATAGACCAGGTTTGGGACAAACCGCAGAAGACCTTTGCAGTCTCGCAGAGTATGGCGGTTAGGTACCCCTTGAGGAGTGCCTGATTAAAAAAAAAAATGGGCCTCTCCTCTGGTTGTCGACCCCCCCCCCCCCCCCCGGTTGAATAATGCCACGACTCTCCCGGTTGAGGGGACTCCTGCCTTTAAGGACCCTACTGATAGGAGGTCGGAAGTGGTGAGCAGAGCCATATTCACCATGCTGGGATCCGCGCTACGTCCCATTGTAGCGGCGACTCTGGTGTCTCAGACACTCACGGCGTGGGCTAAGATTTTGCACCAAACTGTGCAGGAGCATAATCTTCCTCCGGATTGCATTGCACTGGCCAACCAAATGTTACAGGGCCTGGTGTATGTGTGCAATACCACTATGGACGCTGCCCCCTTGATTTCTGGGGCCTCAGTGTCGGCAGTGGTATTGCGTCGCCTTATCTGGTTAAAATGCTGGTCTGCTGACCTGGCCTCTGAGAAGCTCCTGCCGGATTTTCTTTTTCAGGGCGGAAGATTATTGGTGCCTCCCTGGATGACATTATTAAAGATGTCACAGAAGGTAAGAGCACCCTTCTTCCTCAGCCTACTAAGGCGAAGGAGCCGTGCCGTAAGCCGGGCCCTTCTTTTCCCACACAGAAGAGGTGTTTTTCATCAGTCAAGAGGGACAATTCTCCCAGACTGACAAGAGTGCGGCTGGGGGACAGAAGCGTCCCTGGCTGCGTAGGCCAAACAAGCCGGCTACCAAGCCGCCACCGCATGAAGTCTTGCTCCCGCCCGACTCTGGGGTGGGGGGACGGCTTTGCAGGTTCACGGATCGGTGGACCTCCTGGATCTCTGACCGGTGGGTATGCAAGGTGGTCGCCTCGGGGTACAGGATAGAGTTCCTTTCCTGACCACCTGACCGATTCTTTCCATCAAATCACTCTCTTTCCTTCCAGCGCTTCGGGCTGCCCTATTGGGGGCTGTGCAGGACTTGCTGAGGTGCGGGGTAATTTGGCAATACCATCAAAGGAGAGGTTTCAGGGATTTTCTTCAAATCTTTTTTGTGGTCCCAAAGAAGGACAGAGTCCGTCCAATTCTGGACCTTAAGGCCCTGACTGCCTTTGTAAAGGTTCGAAGATTCCGCATGGAATGGTGATTACTGCGCTCCACCCGGGGGATTTTTTGCCATCCTTGGATATCAAGGACGCCTACTTGCATATCCCAATCTGCACGGGTCACCAGTAGTTTCTGCGCTTTGCGATAGGCGAAGACCACTATCAGTTTGTCGCTCTTCCCTTCGGTTTAGCGTCAGCACCGCGGGTTTTCACCAAGATGCTTGCCCCGATTCGAGCTTTGCTGAGATAGCGAGGAATTGCTATCGTGGGCTGTCTGGACAATCTTCTTCTGAGATCAGACTCTGGCTCAGAATTGGAAAAAATTGTGTTGATAGCCAGTCTGGCCCTCCGAGGATTCGGTTGGCTGCTGACCATTCAGAAGTTGGTCCTGGTTCCGACTCCGCGTCTGGAGTACCTAGGATTGATCCTGGATTCCTCTGAGGCAAAGGGTCTTTCTACCCTTGGAAACATTACAGACTTTTCAATCTGCGCATCCCGCAAATGGTTGTCACTTCGTTTTTTTGGCATGAGGGTCCTGGGACTCATGGTGGCTTCATTCGAGGCTGTACCGTATGCCCAATTCCACATTAGTCTTACAAAAGGAGGTCCTATCCACCTGGGATAAGTCTATATTGTCACTGGATCATCAGATCCAGGTGTGTCACCTGGTCAGGGCATCCCTGACATGGTGGCTGGAATCCTCGGCCCTTCGGTCAGGGTAGTCGTTCCTTCCTGTTCAGTGGACGGTGATCCCGACGGCCGTCAGTCTTACGGGCTGGGGCGGAGTATGGGAAGTTCTGTCGGCCCAAGGGCTTTGAACTCCGGGCGACTTCCGTCTGCCGATCAATGTTCTGGACCTTCGGGCGACCAGTCTGTATCTCTCCTCGTGGTCAAGGAGACTACAGGGGCGCTCAGTCGGGATCCAGTTGGCAACGTCACGGCTGTGGTTTGTCAACCATCAGGGGGAAACGCGGAGCTCGGCTGTAGCGTACGAGTCCTCCCACATCCTGAAATGGATGAAAAAGAAGCGTGCAGGTTCTGTCGGCCGTTTGCATTCCAGGTGTAGACAACTGGCAGGCGGACTATCTAAGCCGCCAACTGTTCGACAGGGCAATGGTCCTTACATCCGGAAGTGTTTCATCCCCTCGCTGGAGGTGGGGCACGCCGGATGTGGGCCTACTGGCCTCTCGACTCAATCACAATGTTGTGATTCATGGCCAGGTCCAGGGATCCCTGGGCTGACGCATCAGACGCGTTGGTGGCCCCGTGGGGTCGGTATCGGCTGATTTATACCTATCCTCCACCGAAGTTGCTTCCTCGACTACTTCGCAGGATGGAGGCCGAGGGGATCCCGGTGATCTTCTTCGCTCCTGGTTGATTTTGGCGTCCTTGGTACGCCGATCTTGTGCGCCTAGTGGCGGACGTTCCATGGCGACTACCGCTGTGGGAGGACCTTCTGTCTCAAGGTCCAATTCTTCGTCCTACTTTCCTGTCGCTGACTTTAATGGCATGGCTATCAAAAGCCAGGTGCTGTGGGACCAAGGTCTCTCGAATTCGGTCGTCTCAACCATGCTGTGGGCACGGAAATCTTCCTCCAGGTGTATACTACTGTACCTGAAAGACCTACTTCGCTATGTGCAAGGAGCTGGATTGGCATCCACGGACGACTTCTGTTTACAGGATCCTGCTGTTTTTACCATAAGCTTACCTTAAGCTCCATTACGGTCAGATTTCAGCTTTAGCTGTTTTCTTTCAGCGGCCACTAGTGGGCCATTCTTTGATTGGTACCTTCGTACAGGGGGTCTGCCATGTGTTCCCCCCTATTGAACCACCTCTTCCTCCTTGAGATTTGGTTTTGGTGTTCTCGGTTCTTTATGAACCTCGTTTTGAAAAGATCGGAGAGATTCCTCTCAACTTTATCTCAGAAGGTGGCTTTTCTAGTAGCCATTACTTTGGTCAGAAAGGTTTTCTGAATTGACGGTTTTGTCTTGCAAACCGCTATACTTCTTCCTCCATGAGGATAAGGCGGTGCTATGCCCACGGCCTTCTTTTCTCCCGAAGGTGGTCTCGGCCTTCCACCTTAATGAGGACATTGTGCTTCCGTCTTTATGTCCTCGTCCTTCGCATCCCAGAGAGTTTGCGCTTCACACGATAGACGTGGTACGTGCCTTACGGGTGTACCTGTCTGTCACAGCTTAATTTAGGAAGTCTGAATCACTGTTTGTGTCTGTGTCTGATCCAACAATGGGCCGAGAGGTTTTGTCTGCCACCATTTCTCGGTGGATCCGGCAGGCCTTCATTACAGGCCTATGCCCTTTGGGGGCAAGCGCCTCCCTTTCCGGGTTACAACGCGTTCAACCAGGGCAATTGGTGCTTCCTGAGTTTTCAGTTATCATGCTTCTGTTGCACAGGTGCAAGGCGGCGACCTAGTCGTCCGCACATACCTTTTCAAGGTTATTTAGGGTTGTTGTGGCTGCATCATCTGATGCTTCCTTCGGCCGCAAGGCTTGCAGGGGGCTGTTTAATGTTGCAACTCCTCCGTTGAGGAGCTCTGCTTGTTTGGGGTGAAGTTTGGATTTTTCCCTTGATACTGTTCCCACACCTCGTTCTTTGACACTGCTTTGGAACGTCCCACTTTGTCAAGATTGAAGATGCTGTGTCAGTCCATGGACGGAGAGAGAAATAGGATTTTTTTTGTACTCACCGTAAAATCCTTTTCTCTGACGTCCACTGCTTGGGGACGTCCCTAAGGTCAAGATTGAAGGTGCTTTGTCCGTCAATGAACGAAAGAGAAAATAGGATTTTTGTACTCACCGTAAAATCCTTTTTCTCTGACGTCCATGGACTGACACAGCACCCACCCCTCCTATTTTTAGGTTGTACTGCTTTGTTACGAACTGAGGCAGCTAGCTGCAGGTAGGAGGGTTATGTCTGGAGGGACCGCCCCCTGGGCGGGGCTGTTCAGCTCTGGTTTTGGAATGTATGTTAAAACATCTAACATTCTGCCTAGTCTTCTCCTATGAGCAGGAACATAACCCACTTTGTCAAGATTGAAGATGCTGTCAGTCCATGAACGTCAGAGAATAGGATTTTACGGTGAGTACAAAAAAATCCTATTTTTTTTTCCCACAAATGGAGCTTTCTTTTGGTGGTATTTGATCACCTCCTGTGTTTTTTTTTTTTTATGCGCTATAAACAAATAGCGACAATTTTGGGGGAATTTTTTATTTATTTTTTGCTATAATACATATCCTCAAAAAAAAAAAAAGTATATAAAAAACATGTATTCATCAGTTTAGGCCGATTATATATAATTCTACATATTTTTGGTAAAAAAAAATTGCAATAGGCGTATATTGATTGGTTTGCGCAAAAGTTATAGCGTCTATAAACTATGGGATAGATTTAGGGACTTTTAATTATTTTTTTTACTGTTTTTACTATAAATGGCAGCTATCTGCGATTTTTAGCGGGACTGCGGCGGACAAATCTGACCCCAAATGATACTTTTTGGGGTCCAGTGACATTATTTCATTGATCAGTCCTATAAAAATGCACTGATCAATGTAAAAATTACACTGGCAGGGAAGGGCTAAACACTAGGGGGAGATCAAGGGGTTAAGTTTAATCCCTAGGTGTGTTCTAATTGTAGGGGGGTGTGCTCACTGGTAACAGAAGATCTCTGACATGTCCCCTGTCAGAACGGGAATCCTCTTGTTTACACTGGCAGATCCCCGTTCTGCCTCTCTGTACAACGATGCAACTCGACTCGGATGTCCACCGGCGACCCATGTGCACCTGCGCCGCCGTATAGGTACGGCGATTCGCGTAACGCTGCCAACCTGCCGCAGTATATCTGCGCGAGAGTCATTATACTGCGGCAGGTTTGCTCTATTGCGTGAATCGCCGTACCTGTACGTCGGTTCGTGTAATAGATACAGTGGGCACGCGCACGGCGCCGATGCGTGTGACCGGCGGCCGCGATGTCCACCGGCCACCCGTGATCGCTCCACGGAGTCAGAAGGGGGATCTGTCAATGTAAACAAACAGATCTCCATTTTGACAGGGTAGTAGAGAGAGATCGTCTGTTCCTAGTGATCAGGAACAGCGATCTCTCTCCTCCTCCAGTCAGTACACTCCCCCCACAGTTAGAAACACCTCCCATGGAACACATTTAACCCTTTGATCACCACTAGTGTTGACCCCCATCCTGCCAGTGTCATTTATACAGTAATCCGTGCATTTTTAAAGCACTGATCGCTGTATAAATGTCACTGGTCCCAAAAAAGTGTCCGATCTGTCCGCCGCAATGTCGCAGTCCCGCAAAAAATCGCTGATCACCGCCATTACTAGTAAAAAAAATGACCTAAATCTATCCCCTATTTTGTAGACGCTATAACTTTTGCGCAAATCAATCAATATACGCTTATTGCGAGTTTTCTTTACCAAAAATATATAGAATACATATTGGCCTAAACTGAGGAAGAAATTATTTTTTCATATATTTTTGGGGGGATATTTATTAGAGTAAAAAATATTGTTTTTTTTTTCATCAAAATTGTTGCTCTTTTTTTGTTTATAGCACAAGAAAGAAAAACCACAGAGGTGACAAAGTACCACCAAAATAAATCTCTATTTGTGGGGAAAAGGGGACATCAATTTTGTTTTAGGTACAATGTCTCATCACCGCGCAATTGTCAGTTAAAGCGATGCAGTGCTGCATCGCAAAAAATGGCCTGGTCATTAAGGGGATAAATCCTTCCTGTCCTTAAGTGGTTAAAGATTACCCTTGGTTGACATTCCAGGGTATTCTCTTTTCTATATTTATTTTTTGGTATACACTATACTCACCAGATTTTCTGTTTTTCTGCGGGAGAAGAGTCCCCAATACCCTTTGGATACATGTTTGAGCAATTTGTTTGATAGATCAATGTAAGTCCACAGTCCTTCTATACATTTATTATCACAACTATTATTTCTCTTATCGTCCATGGACTGACACAGCTGTCATACTGATTACGTGTGAGTATATGTCCCTGCTTGCAGGAGAAGACCTAGGCAGAATGTTAGATGTTAAAACATTCTAGAACAAACCAGAGCTGAACAGCCCCGCCCAGGGGGGCGGTCCCTCCGGACATTACCCTCCCACCTGCAGCTAGCAGCCTCAGTTTTTTTCTGCCTAGCAGAAGAAGACGTGGCTCTCTCAGGAGCCAGTCTCCTGGAAAATTTTACTTTTAAATTTTATTCCTTTGGGAATTTTATTATTTTATTTTTGAGACCTTCAATCAACTGTCAGCTGGGCAACAGGTTGGGTACACTGGTATCCTCGTAGTCTTCCCTGTCCGACCATCGAGCGTGCTGATCCTCGCCTTGTGTGCGTGAGACTCAGTTCACAACATACCCCATGACTCCAGAGGTGGTCGGGTTGCTTTTAGCTCCCGCAGTCCTCTCAAGATTGAACAGTACCTGACTGACTGTATCTCTCGCGGTGGACCGGGCCGACAGCTACTCTGTGATAGGTCTGTCTGAAACAAGCCAGTGGGTCCCTGAAAGGGACGGGTAAGTAGTCTCTCCTACTGCAGGTGAGTACATGCTGGCTGTGTTTCTTTATATGGGGGGTTTCTCCCGGTCTCCCCCCCCCCCCTGTTATGCTGCTCTCTGCACCCTGTACTGGTGCTGTGCTGTGTGGGGGTGCTTGGGGGTCACTCTGGCCTGACTGGGGGCGCTCATGTCTGTTTTAATGGCCCCGTGAGAGGTGCAGTGTTCTGGTGTGAGTGTTGTGCATACTGTTGTGGAGTACTGGTTATGTGCATGCTTAGCAAGCTAAGCTTCACAGGTTAGTGGGGCTGTTTGTGTTCAAACAGCCGCCCCAGCACTTGCCGTGCCACTAAACATGTGCGCCATTAGCGCTGTGAGGTATTTTAAAAAAACGCACTCGGCGGCCATTTTGCCGCGGATCGATGGCGCAGTAATGATGCGGCTGGCGGCCATTTTCTTAAAGCCACAGCGTATTTGGTTTCGGCCTCTATAGGCCGCTGCTGCGGCGCGATTCTCACAATCTCCTCACAGTCCAGTCTCCTCACTCTCCCCAGGCTTCACCCGCGCGGCAGCGCGGTTTCATACAGCGGAATGAGCGGTCCTTACAGGGGTTGGTGAGTACTCTGGGTATCCCCTCCTCAGCTTCAGCATAGCCAGTGGGTGGACTGTGTTACTCACTATGAGTGTTTAAAAGTCTCAGAGGGTGGCAGTATAGAGTCTAGTTCACCTGCTTCTCCACACTTGTCTGAGGCAACTGGCAGTGCTCCTGCACCTGCGGTCCCTAGCGACTAGTTGTCGGCAGTCCTGGAATCATCCTTGTCAGGATGGAAGCGGTGTGCGAGCGCAAGGGAGCTGTAAAGCGCCCCCTCCCCACACATCCTCCTGTAGGAGTGCTCGGTCTCAGATATGGGCCTAGCTATTGCTGCTCAGGACCCTAGCTCTGAGGATTTTCAGGTTTTTAACAGGATATTCCCTGTGAGGAAGACCCCAGTTCTGAAAAACTGACCGGGTGCTTGTAAGTGAACTCATTGATGCATATGTGCCTTTTTTTTTATACATTCATTGATTAAGTCTGGGATAAGCCGCAGAAGACTTTGACGGGCCCCGCTGCGCCTAGCCATGAGGTACCCCTTTAAGGAGGACCTGATTAAGAAGGGGCTCTCCCCCCGGGGGTCGACCCCCTGGTCGCCCGTTTGAATAAGGCTACCACTCTCCCAATGGAAGGGACTCCTGCATTTAAGGATCCCCACTGACAGGAGGTCAGAAGTGGTGAGTAGAACTAGGTTTACCTTATTGGGGTCTGCCTTACGCCCTATAGGGGCAGCGACACTTGTGTCTCAAGACACTCACAGGATGGGCAAAGATTTTGCACCAGATGGTTCAGGAGCATAATCTCCCTCCCTGAGACCATTACCCTGGCTCACCAACTGGTGCAGGGTTTAGTCTCTGTGTGCAATGCCACTTTGGATGCGGCCCCTTTAATTTCTGGGGCCTCTATCTGCTGTGGTGCTGCATCTTATCTGGCTGAAATGCTGGTCGGCCGACCTAGCTTCCAAATAGCTCCTGGCTGACTTGCCCTTTAGGGCGGCAGACTGTTTGTTTGGGGCTGCCCTGGATGCCATTATTATGCATGTCACAAGGGGCAAGAGCACCTTCCTTCCTCAGTCTGGTACGGAAAGAGGAGCTCCACCGTAAGCCGGGCCCTTCCTTTCCGGCAAAGAAGAATGAGTTTCTTCTCATCAGTCAGAATCCACGGGTAAGTCCTCCCAGACAGGAAAAAGTGCGGCTGGGGGACATAAGCGTCCCTGGGTGCGTAAGCCTACCAAGCAAGCTCCCAAGCCCACCGCCGCATGGAGTCTTGCCCCTGCCTGACTCTGGGGTGGGGGGACGTCCTTGCAGGTTCACGGTTCGGTGGACCTCCCGGATCTCCGACCGGTGGGTGTGCGAGGTGGTCACCTCAGGATACAGGATAGAATTCCGTTCCTGGCCCCCAGACAGATTCTTTCCCTCCCTCTCCTTCCTGCCCGTCGGGCGGCCCTCTTAAGGGCCGTACAGGATTGATCAGGTCCGGAGTGATTGTGCCGGTTCTGTCACAGGAGAGGTTGTTCAGGGTTTCTACTTGAATCTGTTTGTAGTCCCAAAAGGTGGACGGGGGTTCGGCCAATCCTGGGCCTCAAGGCCTGACTGCTTTTGTGATCGTGCAAAAGTTCCGCATGGAATCCATTCGCGCGGTGCTCGCTACACTCCATCAAGGGGATTTTCTGCCATCCTTGGACATCAAGGCCGCCTACTTGCATGTTCCGATCTGCGCATGTCAACAGTAGTTTCTGCGCTTGCGATCGGCGAGGACCACCATCAATTGTGGCTCTTCCCTTCGGCCTAGCCTCGGCACCAAAGGTTTTTTACCAAGGTGCTTGCTCCGGTTCTAGCCTTGCTGAGACAGCGAGGCATTGCTATTATGGGCTATCTGGACGATCTTCTAAGAGCAGACAATGGCTCAGAATTAGAAGAAGTGTGACTATTGTCAGTCAGACCCTTAGGGACTTCGGGTGGCTCCCGAACATTCAGAAGTCGGTCCTGGTCCCGGCTCAGCATTTGGAGTATCTCGGTCTGATCCTGGACTCCATGGAGGCGTAGGTATTCCTAACCCTGGAGAAGTTGCTGACTTTTCAGTCTGTAATGCGGATCCTGACGTCTCGGAAATGGTCATCAACCCGTTTTTTGCGTGAGAGTCCTGGGACTCATGAGGGCCTCGTTCAAGGCTGTTCCATATGCCCAATCACACACACGGGCATTACAGTAAGAGATCCTGTCCACTTGGGACAAATCCCCGTTGTCCTTGGATCTTCAGATCCAGATGAGTCACCCACTCAGGGCGTCCCTGGTGTGGTGGTTGGGGTCCCCGACTCTTCGGTCTGGGAAGTCGTCCCTCCCCAATCCAGTGGACGGTGTTCATGACGGACGCCAGCCTGACGGGCTGGGGTGGAGTCTGGGGAGTCCTGTCAGCCCCAGGGCTTGGACTCCGGACGAAGCCGTTTACCGATCAATGTTCTTGAAATACGGGCAATCGGAATATGCCTCCCCACGTGGTCTCTATCGGCCGTCTACGTTCAAGCGTAGACAATTGACAGGCGGACTATCGGAGTCGCCAGACGCTGGACCAGGAGAGTTGTCCTTACACCTGGACATGTCGGTTGTGGACCTGAGGGCCTCTCGACTCAATCGTAAGGTGTCAAGGTTTGTGGCCAGGTCCAGGGATCCTTGGGCGGATGCCTCGGATCCGTTGGTGGGCCCCATGGGGTCATTATCACCTGATATCTGTTATCCTCCGCTGCAGTTGCTTCCTCGCCTGCTGCGCAGGGTTGTGGCCGAAGGGATTCCGGTGATCCTCTTGCGCAGGGTGGGTCTCAGCGTCTTTGGTACGCTGATCTGGTACGTCTCATCGCGGACGTTCCTTGGCGGTTGCCAATAAGGGAGGACCTTCTGTTTCAAGTTTTTATTTTTCATCCTGTTTTACAGTCTCTGACTTGGCGACATAGCTATTGGAAGCCAGGTGCTGAGAGTCCGAGGTCTCTCGGATTCGGTCATTTCGACCATGTTCAGGGCACGGAAGTCTTCCGCTTGAAAGCTATATCACCGTACCTGGGAAGCTTACATCGCTATGTGCAATGAGCTGGACTAGCATCTACCGATGTATTCCGTCCCCAGTATCCTGCGGTCCTTGCAGCGTGGTGTGACCCAAATGCTTGCTTTGAGTATCATTAGGGGTCAGTTTTCGGCCTTGGCCGTCTTCCTTCAGCAACCGCTAGCAGGTCATTCCTTGATAGCACCTTTTGCAGAGGGTTCGCCATGTACTCCCTCCTGTTGAAACCTCCTCTCCCTCCTCAGGATTTGAATCTGGTGCTCTCGGTTCTCCAGGACCCTCACTTTGAAAATATCAGAAATATTCCCCTCTTGACCTTGTCTCAGGAGGTGGCCTTCTTAGTGGCCATTACTTCTGCCAGACGGGTGTCTGAGTTGGCGGCCTTGTCCTACAAGTCGCCCTATTTGGTCATCCATAAGGATAAGGCGGTGTTGCGTCCGCGACCTTCCTTTTGCAAAAGGTGGTCTCGGCTTTTCACCTACATGTGGACATTGTCCTCCCGTCCTTGTGTCCTCACACATTGCATTCCAGAGGGTTTGCGCTTCACACATTGTATGTGGTACGTGATATGACTCACTAGTTGTGTCTGTCTCTGGTCCGAACAGGGCCGAGCGGTGTCGCCTGCCACCTTTTCTAGATGGATTATACAGGCCTATGCCATTAAGGGGGTGGCCCCTCCCTTTCCGTTTACAATTGGGCAATTGGTGCTTCCTGGGCTTTCTGACATCAAGCGTCGGTTTCACAAGTGTGCAAGGCGGCGACCTGGTCGTCCGTTCATGCCTTTTCAAAATTCTATAAGGTTGATGTGGCTGCATCTTCGGTGTTGCAGGCCGCTGTTTAATGTTGCAACTCCTCCGTTGAGGAGCTCTGCTGGTTTGGAGTGAAGTTTTGGTTGTTCCTTTACTTTTTTGCTCCCACCCTTTTCTTATACTGCTTTGGGACGTTCCACACGTAATCAGTATGACAGCTGTGTCAGTCCATGGATGATAAGAGAAAATAGGATTTTTGCACTCGCCGTAAAATCTGTTTCTCCATGGACTGACACAGCCCTCACCCTTCCTTTTTAAGGTTTGTACTGCTTTGTTACGAACTGAGGCTGCTAGCTGCAGGTAGGAGGGTTATGTCCGGAGGGACAGCCCCCCTGAGCGGGGCTGTCCAGCTCTGGTTTTGTTCTAGAATGTTTCTAACGTCTAACATTCTGCCTAGGTCTTCTCCTGCAAGCAGGGACATATACCCACATGTAATCAGTATGACAGCTGTGTCAGTCCACGGACGTCAGAGAAACGGATTTTACGGTGAGTACAAAAATCCTATTTTTTTTATTGTAGTTAATTTAGAAATAAGATTTTCTGTATGAGTTATTCAATATGGTTTATTATACTTCTTTAGGTCAAGTATTTGTTCTTGAAGGGCTCTTTATCAGCTTTTTGAGCTCCAATGTGCCATCTCCTTTCTGTGTGACAACCTGGGTCATTCCCTCTAATTGGATTAACCGATTGCTGACCGCTTAACTCGGTTATATGGCAACAGAGCAGTTCTCCTGCGCCAAAATATGTGCCTAGTGCGTGATCTGGGAATTCCAGGTAGGAGGCATGCCACCGGCGCTGTGCTGTGATTTGACGCAGCACAAGCCGATCAGCGAGTGCTGGCCAATATATGTTGACTGACACCTGCTGATCGTCGAGGAGAGACATAGAACGGACCTCTGCCTATGTAAACAATTGTTTGTCTTTTTTTGTTTATAGCACAAAAAATAAAAAACCCAGTGGTGATCAAATACCACCAAAAGAAAGCTCTATTTGTGGGGAAAAAATTACATACGTTTATTTTGGGCACATCATTACATGATCGTGCAAATCGCAGTTAAAGTAACACAGTGCCGTATCCCAAAAACAAAATCCTGGTCATGAAGGGGGGGTAAATCTTCAAGAGGTCAAGTGGTTAAAGCACTATAAGACCTACCGTATATACTCGCGTATAAGCCGACCCGAATATAAGCCGAGGCACCTAATTTTACCACAAAAAATGGGAAAACTTATTGACTCGAGTATAAGTCTAGGGTGTCCATCAGCATGCCTCACTGTCTCCATGCCTCACTGTCTCCATGCCTCACTGTCTCCATGCCTCACTGTGCCCATGCCTCACTGTGCCCATGCCTCACTGTGCCCATTCCTCACTGTGCCCAATCTCCCTACCTGATCTCCTGCACTGCGTGACTAGACTTATGTTTAATATGGGAGCCTATGGAAGGGGTGCCGGCCGGTACTGGGTCCACAAAATCACCAGAGTAATGACCGTTTAACATTGGAGTCTATGGAAGGGGTGCCCGGTTTTGAAAAATCGGTGCTCCCCGGCTGTAGGTCCCACGGACAACAAACTTTGCACACTTGTAGAGGAAGAGTGGGGCTACATGTGTGCCAAGTTTGCCAGGGGACCTACGGCTGGCCTGGATCAGGCGCACAAAGGTGAAGATGGACACAGACTTGAGTATATGCCGAGGGGGGCAATTTCTGCACAAAAAAATGTGCTGAAAAACTCGGCTTATACTAGAGTATAGTAATTTTTATGTATGTGCATTATCAATATTTGTAGTTGTGTTTTATGATGTGTGTATATTTATGGATTTTTCAATAATCGCAATTTACTACCAACATAGTAGGGTCTTCTGAGAAAGCCATTCACCTGCTAAATGTGTAGAAACCAAGACCGATGCTCGGTCTTGCTCTGCAGTCTGGCCTAATATATTGTAGACTTAATACTATAGTGCAGGGATATGCAATTTAATGGACCTCCATCTGTTGCAGAACTACAAATCCCATCTGTCAGATTGCAAGGGCATCTCCCGTGCACAGCCCTCTTCAGATCACCCCACAGATTTTCAATGGGATTCAGGTCTGGACTCTGGCTAGGCCATTCCAAAACTTGAATCTACTTCTGGAGAAGCCATTTCTTTGTTGATTTGGATGTATGCTTCTTGATGTTCAGCTTTCTAGCCTGAATGTTTTGTGCCAATATTGACTGGTATTTTTGAACTGTTGAGGATTCCCTCTACCTTGACTAAGGCCCCTGTTCCAGCTGAAGATCTACAGCCCCAAAGCATGATGCTGCCACCACCATGCTTCACGGTGGGTCTGATGTTCTTTTGGTAAGTTTTTTTTTTTTTGCGCCAAACATATCTTTTGGTATTATGACCAAAAAGTTCAACCTTGGTTTCATCAGAGCATAACACATTTTCCCACATGCTTTTGGAAGACTTGAGATGTATTTTTGCTAAATTTAGCGGGGCCTGGATGTTTTTCTTCATAAGAAAATGTTCCGTCTTGCCACTCTACCCCATAGCCCAGACATATAAAGAATATGGGAGATTGTTGACACATGTACCACACAGCTCCTTTAATGTTGCTGTAGGCCTCTTGGCAAACTCCCATATCAGTTTTCTTCTAGTTCTTTCATCAATTTTAAAAGGACGTCCAGTTCTTTGTAATGTCTCTGTTGTGCCATATTTTCTCCACTTGATGATGACTGTCTTCACTGTGTAGCGTGGTATATCTAATGCCTTGGAAATTTATTTGTACCCTTCTCCTGACTGATACCGTTTAACAATGAGATCCCTTTGATGCTTTGGAAGCTCTCTGCAGACCATGGCGTTTGCTGTAGGATACAACTAAGAAAAGGTCAAGAAAGACCTACTAATAAAGCTGAACTTTATTTGGGGTTAATCAGAGGCACTTTAAATGATGGCAGTTGTGTGCTGACTCCTATTTAACATGAGTTTGAATATGATTGCTTAATTCTGAACACAGCTATATCCCCAGTTATAAGAGGGTGTGCACACTTATGCAACCACATTATTTTAATATTTATTTATACGTCCCTCCCCTAAAAGATTTCAGTTTATTTTTCAATTGAGTTGTGCAGTTTATAGGTGGTGTTAACGGTGGAAAAAGATCTAAAATTATTTATCCTTGTCTCATTTTTTTACATCACAGAAACCTGACATTTTAACAGAGGTGTGTAGACTTTTTATATCCACTGTATGTGTATATACATATATACAGTGGGTATAGAAATTAATCACCCCCCTTCTTTTATAATAATCACATTTTGTTGCTTTGCAGGCTGAAATGAACAAAGACAGACAGATTTTAGTTTTTTCCAGCTGTATTTACTCATTCTTATGCAACTTATAACATCCAAGTGAAAGGGAACACCAACATGTCGGGGAAAAAATGTAAAACAGGATAACTGAGGTGGAAACAGAATCACCCAACTCCTAACCACTTGGCGCCCAGAGCCGTCCTATGACGTCCTGGGCTTTGTGGGGCTATATCTGAATGATGCCTGCAGCTACAGGCATCATTCAGATATCGGCTTTTTCAGCCGGCGATTCCCTACACCATAAGAATGATCATAGCGGTTGTTCCGCTGCTTGATCGTTCTTATTTGTGGCGAAAGGGGACAACCCGCCACCCTCCGGTGCTTCTACCGACTCACCGCTGCGATCGGCGAGTCGGAGAACGGATGCTGGTCATAGAGATTTGCAGCGGACCAGATGGTCGCCGGAGTCCCTATGATCGTCGGAGGCTGGGCGCGATGTTATGACATCACTCCTGGCCTCTGCATTAAAAAAAACTGTGCTGTCTCGGCTGGGAAGCGGTGATGGTTTTTTTTCATTTTAGGCTTCCCAGCCTAGTGGTGAGATGTGGGGTCTTATTGACCTCATATCTCACTGTAAAGAGGTCCTGTCATGTCATATTCCTATTACAAGGGATGTTTGCATTCCTTGTACAGGGGGTCCCCGACTTACGAACGCCCGATTTACGAACCACTCCTACTTACGAACGGGACGCTGCGGGGACCCTCTGCCATTCTGAGCGGACCACCTGCCGTTCTGCGCATGCGCGGCCAGACGGAGCCTCGGAAAATGTCGGAAATGTCCGTAATTGGCCACGCATGCGCAGAACGGCATTCGACGGAACATCGGAAATGTCCGGAATTGTCGTTCTGTGCATGCGCGCCCCGACGAACATTTCTGGATTACAAACAGGAGGAAAGTCCCTAATGGGTTCGTAACCCGGGGACACCCTGTAATAGGAATAAAAGTGATCAAAATTGTATTTCTTTTTTTAAAGTGTCAAAATAAAAAAATGTAAGTAAAATTAACAATAAAAAAAAAAATTTAATTGCCCCTGTCCCCGTGTGCCCGCACGCAGAAGCGCGCCCACATATGAAAACTGTGTTCAAACCACACATTTGAGGTGTCGCCGCAAACTTTAGAGCGAGAGCAATAATGTAACCAGTAAAAAAAATTAAAGTGTCGCCTATGGGGATTTTTAAGTACCGAAGTTTGGCGCCATTCCACGAGCGTGTGCAATTTTGAAGCGTGACATGTTGGGTATCTATTTACTCGGCGTAACTTCATCTTTCACATTATGCAAAAAAATTGGGCTAACTTTACTGTTTTTTTTTTTTTTTTTAGAAAGCATGAAACTGATTTTTTTTTTCAAAAAAGCACGTTTGAAAAATTGCTGCACAAATACCGTGCGAGATAAAAAGTTTCAATGACCGCCATTGTATTCTCTAGGGCAGTGATGGCGAACGCGTGTCACGCCAAGCCATCTGTCGGCACGCCAGGGGAATCTCTCAGCCAGACAGTCACTTGCACTGACGTGCGGCACGGAGGAGCCGACTCTCTTCCTTGTATCAGTGCCAGTGACGTTGGCAGCTCCCCCTGCTCCAGGATGGCTTTGGTTCAGTCTGTCCTAAGAGGAGGGGGAGGGGCGGTGCTTGGAGCAGGTCATCCATGAGGAGAGGTGCAGTGATTGCTAGCTGACCTCCGATGGGCAGGGATATCGAGGGGCAGCTGGATGGCAGGATATCGAGGAGCAGCTGGATGGCGGGGATTCCTACAATACTGCCCGGTGAGAGCTGGACACTGCCTGTGTCATGTAGGTGACTGCCTGTGTCATGTAGGTGACTGCCTGTGTCATGTAGGTGACTGCCTGTGTCATGTAGGTGACTGCCTGTGTCATGTAGGTGACTGCCTGTGTCATGTAGGTGACTGCATGTGTCATGTAGGTGACTGCATGTGTCATGTAGGTGACTGCATGTGTCATGTAGGTGACTGCATGTGTCATGTAGGTGACTGCATGTGTCATGTAGGTGAGTGTAATGTCATATAGGTGAAATGTCAGGTAGGTCAGTGCATGTGTCATGTAGGTGACTGCATGTGTCATGTAGGTGACTGCATGTGTCATGTAGGTGACTGCATGTGTCATGTAGGTGACTGCATGTGTCATGTAGGTGAGTGTCATGTCAGGTAGGTGAGTATATGTGTCAGGTAGGTCAGTGTATGTTGCACAATGCATTCCTAAACCCTGCATTCTGAGCGAATCTGGCAGAATTGTAAGTTTTTGGTCCCTTAGGGCAGTGGTCATCAACCCTGTCCTCAGGGCCCACTAACAGGCCAGGTTTGCAAGATAACTGAAATACATCACAGGTGATATCATTTGCTGCTCAGTGATTGAAGTATTCTAGTCTGCATCTCCCCCAGGTAGTGCATAAAACCTGGCCTGTTAGTGGGCCCTGAGGACAGGGTTGATGACCACAGCCTTAGGGCTTATTCAGAGGGATGACCAGTCCCATCCTTTGTACAGAGACGCTGGCAGGTTTAATTCTGTGTTGGCACTTTGAAAGAAATAAGTTGGTTTTGCGTCGCGGTTTGGGCACTCGGGCTCAAAAAGGTTCGCCATCACTGCTCTAGGGTCTCTGCTAGAAAAAATAGGATTTTTATAACAGCTTACCTGTAAAATCCTTTTCTTGGAGTACATCACGGGACACAGAGCGACATAGTCATTACTAATGGGTTATATAGATACCGTCAGGTGCTGGCACTGGCAACTTCCAAAACCGGAAGTACCCTCCCCTATATAAGCCCCTCCCATCCGGGAGCGCCTCAGTTTTGTAGCAAAGCAATAAGTGTCCCCAAAGAGGGGCGGGAGCTCTGTGTCCCGTGATGTACTCCAAGAAAAGGATTTTACAGGTAAGCTGTTATAAAAATCCTATTTTCTTTCTCGTACATCACGGGACACAGAGCGACATAGTCATTACTAATGGGATGTCCTAAAGCAATGCCAAATGAGGGGGGGGGATACACCATATATAAGCTGAGCGCTATCAGACATGAGGATCTTTTGCGGCCTGCAACACACTGCGCCCAAAGGCGACATCCTCCTGACTTCTAACGTCCACCTGGTAGAACCTAGTAAACGTGTGTACTGAAGACCATGTTGCGGCCTTACAGATTTGAGCCAGGGAGGCCTGGTGATGCACTGCCCATGAAGTTCCAACTGCTCTCGTGGAGTGCGCTCTAACTTTGAACGGAGGCGGTCTCCTTCTCAAGCCATAAGCTTGCATAATGACCTGTCGAATCCACTTGGCTAAAGTAGATTTTGACGCTGCCTGACCCTTTCTGGGGCCTTCCGGCAGAATAAACAAAGTATCCGTTCTGCGAATCTGAGCAGTGGCTTTTAGATAAGCTTTAACTGCTCTTACTACATCCAAAGAATGCAATAACTTTTCCTCTACCGAAGTAGGTTTGGGGAAAAAAGAAGGAAGAACCACATCTTGGTTCAAATGAAACCTCGATACCACCTTAGGAAGAAAGGCTGGATGAGGACGTAACACTACTCTGTCCTTATGGATAACCAGATATGGCTCCTTACAGGACATAGCTGCTAATTCCGACACTCTTTTAGCCGAACAAATGGCTACTAGAAAAATCAATTTCCTGGTGAGAAGCACCAAGGAAATATGCTGTAATGGTTCAAATGGTTGTTTCTGTAGAACCGACAGAACCAAGTTTAGATCCCATGGACATATGGGAATATTAACCGGAGGACTAATACGCATCACTCCTTGTATAAAGGCTTTGACTAGTGAATGCGAAGCCAAGGGCCTTTGAAAAAATATTGACAAGGCCGAAATCTGACCCTTGATAGTACTCAAGGCAAGCTTCCTATCTACAGCCCATTGTAGGAAGTCCAGAATCCTACCTATTACGTATTTACGTGGATGCCATTTCTTGGCCTCACACCAGGCGATGTACGCCTTCCAGATTCTATAGTAGATCTGCCTGGATACCGGCTTCCTGGCATTGATCATGGTAGATACCACAGCATTAGAGAGCCCTCTCTTTTTTAGAATGTGGGCTTCAATAGCCAGGCCGTCAAACCTAGGGCTGGTAAGGAAGGGTGGTATATCGGTCCTTGCGAAAGCAGGTCCGGACGATGTGGGAGGGTCCAAGGACTCCCCACAAACATTTTTACAATCTCCGCGTACCATGCTCTTCGGGGCCACGCTGGAGCCACCAGAATCACTGGTTTCTTTTCTACCCTGATTCTGCGGAGTAATCGAGGTAACAATTGTGGCGGTGGGAATGCATATATCAGCTTGAACTGATCCCAAGGGAACACTAGGGCATCCGAGCCGCACGCTAGGGGATCCCTTGTCCAAGAGACAAACCTGTCCACTTTTGTGTTGAATCTGGATGCTAGCAGATCTACATCCGGTGTTCCCCACCGCTGACATATTGTCCGGAAAACCTCGGGATGAAGGGACCAATCCCCTGGGCATAATTGTTGGCGACTTAGAAAGTCCGCCTTCCAATTCTCCACTCCTGGAATGAATACCGCAGATATGGCTGGGACATATCTTTCTGCCCATCTCAGGATGTAATTTACTTCCCTTTGGGCTGCACGACTCCTGGTGCCCCCCTGACGATTGATATATGCCACTGCTGTGGCATTGTCTGATTGAACTCTGACAGAGGACCCTTGGAGTTTGGATGTCCATGCTACTAGGGCATACCGGGCTGCTCGTATCTCTAAGAGATTGATGGGCAGGGCCTTTTCCGCATCCGACCATCTGCCCTGGAGAGACCATTGCTCCAGTACTGCTCCCCAGCCTATAAGGCTGGCATCTGTAGTGACCACCTTCCAGGAAATCGGACTGAAGGATTTCCCTCTTTCCAGATTCTGGGGAACCAACCACCAGCGGAGGCTCTTGCGAACGGAAGGGGACAAGGACATTGGTAAGTCCAGAGCCTGAACTTTTTTGTTCCAGGCTGACAGTATGGCCCTTTGCAACTTCCTTGAATGGAATTGACCGTAGGGTACTGCTTCGAATGATGCCACCATTTTTCCCAGCAGCCTCATGCACAGGCGTATGGATGGCTGTCTTTTTGAACCCACTAAGTGGATCAAATCTCTCAAAGACGACCCCTTTTCTTGAGGCAAGAAAATTTTTCTCTGGTCTGAATCCAGCCTTAGCCCCAAGTATTCCAGACTTTTGACTGGTTTTAGGGCTGACTTGTCTCGGTTGATAATCCAACCGTGATATTCCAGAAACTTGATTGTCTCGTGAACAACCACTTCTAGTTTTTCCACTGAGTGGTCTATCAGCAACAAGTCGTCTAGATATGCCATTATCGTTACACCTCGTGTTCTTAGATTGGCCAATAATGGGGCCAGAATTTTTGTGAACACTCTTGGTGCTGTGGCCAGACCGAAGGGTAAGGCTCTGAACTGAAAATGGCGCCCTTCTACCGCAAAGCGTAGAAATTTTTGGTGGGCTGGAAAGATGGGAATGTGCAAATAAGCATCTTTGATGTC
Organism: Rana muscosa; assembly: GCA_029206835.1. Classification (NCBI taxonomy): domain Eukaryota; kingdom Metazoa; phylum Chordata; class Amphibia; order Anura; family Ranidae; genus Rana; species Rana muscosa. The sequence goes on along the minus strand of CM055120.1, from coordinate 269,628,547 downwards.
GATCGAGGCTAACCATTCCTCCCCTTGTAGGGCAGTGGCTACCGATCGGATCGACTCCATCCGGAAAGTCCTGATATGTAGGAATTTGTTTAGCCCTTTTAGATTTAATATGGGCCTCACGTCCCCGTTTGGCTTCGGAACTGTAAAGAGGTTTGAGTAAAACCCGAACCCCCATTCTTCCAGGGGAACCTCTATAATTACTGCTTGGAGCAATAATTGTTCTAGTGCCAACAGGAGGGATCCTCTCTTCTGGGGATCCCTTGGCACGTTTGACCTTATAAAGCGGGAAGGAGGGGAGTTTTTTAACTCCAATTTGTATCCCAGATTTACTGCGGAGAGCACCCATCTGTCTCGGATCGTGTCCCGCCAGGTTTCTGTGAACAACTGAAGTCTTCCCCCCACCCGATTGGGTGGGGGCAACCCTTCATGCATTTGGCTTTGGGGGAGGTTTTGTACCTCTCCTGCTCCAGGGCTTCTTGTTACCCTGCAACTGTCCCTGATTTTTACCTCCGGGATTTGACCGAGGAGGCCGTCGGAACTGTTTCACAGCCGATGTCCTAGGGACTGGAGAAGCCGGCCTCTTAAAAGAGGGACCTCTAACTCTATTTTTAACCGGCAAAAGTGTACTTTTACCGCTGGAAATTCTCTGGATATACTTGTCCAGGTCTTCCCCGAATAAGCGCTCACCATGAAATGGGAAGCTGACCAGCAATTTTTTACAGGGAGCTTCAGCAGACCAGTTTTTGAGCCATAGAAGCCTGCGCATATGTACTACAGACAGCGTAAGGCGGGAGGCCTGATGGATTGAATCCTTTATGGCGTCCACCGCAAAGCATAAGGCTCTAGGTAGATCAGCTAGGGCAAGAGCCTGCTGATCTGGCAAGTCCCTTAAGACCTGTTTCAACTGATCCTTCACTGCTTGGCAGACCCCAATAGCTGCCACTGCTGGTTGTGTCACCAATCCTGCTGTAGAAAAAGCAGATTTTAATAAGGACTCCAATTTTTTATCTATTGGGTCCTTGAACATTTGGACATTATCCACCGGACATGTCAGTGATTTATTCACACAAGAGATGGCTGCGTCCACTGTAGGGACCCTCCATTTTCTGATGAACTTATCCTCCATGGGATAGACCACCGGAAATCTCTTAGGGGGAGTAAATATTTTGTCAGGATGCTCCCAATCCTGGTAAATGAGCCCTTCCAGTAAAGGATGGATCGGAAAGGAACAAACAGTCTGGGGAGCTTTTAGCGACCCCAACGAGGAGACAGAAGTGGATGATGGCTCCGCAAGTGGCATTTTAAATGCTGATCGGACCATATTAGTCAGGGACTGAACCCATAACCTTTCAGCATGTGATGCTGAGAACGGCTCTTCCACTGTTGATTCCTCTACAACCGAATCGACCTCATCCTGATCCCCTTTAGGTAGGTCGATCCCTGTATGGGACTGTTGCTCTGTTAACAGGCACTCTGAGGGAGGAGACGGAGATCGGGCGCTTTTCTCCTGTGACAGGGAAGCCGCGATCAATGCTGACAATCTCTCTTCCAGCCCTCCCAGAGCTGAGGAAAAAACCTCCTCTGTTACATACACAGGAGCAGGTGAACTGAGGACAGCCACAGTACCAGGTACTCCTGAGGGTGCTCTACGGTCACTAACCTCTGATTCTTCAGGGGAGACTGGTGCAGCCAAAGCATGCCCAAGATCCTCAGAGCCCGATGGAGACCCCCTATTCCTCCTGGAATTTCTAGTCCCGGAGTTTTTAGACGGCATATTCCTAAGCCACAAAGCTGAGGTATTCCAGCCGAAATACACCAGTTACTGACAATAGTCTAGCATAAATGCTGCTATAAGAAACAGTTGGTGTCTACTAATGTGCCTTTCTAGGGGATGCCTGTATCAACCGCTTGCTGTATGCCCTTTTTTAAATGTTGCCAGCTCTGTCTCTGTACTTCATAGCCAGCTCACCACACAAAATTGTGTTTTTTAACATGCTGGGACGCCCGCACATGCGCAGAAGCGCTGCGGCGCGCACAGAGCGTCATCCCCCAGGCTCCGCCCCCTTTCCCGGCTCACCTCTATATATAGAGGCGCGTGCACGTGCGCGGCCACGTGCGCCTTTGGCGCTAATTTCGAAAAATGGAAACTAGGGACAAGAGCCAGGGCCCCTCTTTGCCGCAGGCCGGGGGATGGACGAGCATTGCAACATGGCAGAGGAAGCAGTTTCCCATAAGAGAACTCACCATCTGCCTGGACTTGCTCTGCTGAGAAGAAACTAGTCCACATGACAAGAAAACATTCCACAGCGGCCTCTAGTGGACAAACACAGGTACCGCAGTCTAATATATTAAATATAAAAAACTTTTTTTTTTTTTTTTTCCTTGACCACCATTAAAAATTATTACATTTTTTTTAGTAGTTACAGGCATGCACAGAATTTTGCGGGAATACCATTAGGTAACAGACAGACAAATTAGGCTTGGGGGTCCCCCAATAGAACCAAGTTCCTGGGGGCCCCCACTTACCTGTTCCCCGCCGCAGGACTTTGTTTGGTCCACAAAAGCCCAAACTTCACCTATCACGGCAGGCATTGTAATCAAACCTTCAGGGACCGGGTTCCCAAGGATTCCACTCCCCTGGACCTGTATAGCACCCTGCACAGAAAACATCTTGGTCGTGGGTATGACCAGAGCTCTGGATCCCAGGGTCCAGCTCTCCTAAGAGAAGCATTACAGGCAAAACCTTGCTCTTCTCTGCAAGGCCCGGGTACCGACCGTTTAGCTATGAAGCTTTTTTGGTCGGATCCGGAATAGCTTACTGAGGCCCAAAAGAACCTGTACGCAAGCTCAGTGAAAAACACATGTTTCTTCTTGGCCAACACCTTAGACACTGGCAAAAAAACTGAGGTGCTCCCGGATGGGAGGGGCTTATATAGGGGAGGGTACTTCCGGTTTTGGAAGTTGCCAGTGCCAGCACCTGACGGTATCTATATAACCCATTAGTAATGACTATGTCGCTCTGTGTCCCGTGATGTACGAGAAAGAAACATATATAGTGTTTGGGGGTTCTATGTAATTTTCTAGCAAAAAAATTATGATTTTTACATGTAGGAGCGAAGTGTCAGAATTGGCCTGGGCCTGAAGTGGTTAAAAATGAATTGAAAACTCAGGTGTAACTAATCACCTTCTCAATGGCCCACACAATTTGACTTTCAACTATGATCAGCTGTGGTCATTTTGATTAGGTCTATGGATTGCAAGGCATTGTCAAAAGATCTCCGGGATAAAGTTGTGGACAGGCACAAGTCAGTAGATGGATACAAAAACAACTCAAAGCCTTTATCAATGCCTAGAAGCAGAGTAAGGGTCAGGGGGAAACTGGTCTGAGAGGCTACAAAGAGGCCTACAGCAACGCTGAAGTAGTTGTAGGAATTTATGATAGTGGTCATTGTGTGCATGTGACAACAATATCACAAATTCCCCACAAATGTGGTTTGTATGGGAGGGTTGCAAAAAAAGTCACTCCTTAAGAAAGGCCACATGCAGTCACGACTGAGCTTTGCCAAAACGAACCTTGAAGATTTTGAGGCCACATGGAAAAAGGTGTTATGGTCAGATGAGACTAAAATTTAATTATTTGGCCTCAACACCAAACTATGTCTGGCAGTAAAGCATGGAGGAGGTAATATCCTGTTTTGGGGGCGTTTGTCTGCAGCAGGGACTAGAACACTTGTCAGGATAAAAGGAAAAATGTATGGGACATGTTCCTCAAAAATTTGACAGTATTATCTGTTGCCCTCTGCCAGAAAGTTGTCAATGGGAAAAAGGTTTAGCTTCCAACAGGACAGTGACCCAAAGCACACAGCAAAAATTGACCACACAGTAATTGAAGGAGAAAAGGGTGAATGTCCTTGTGTGGCCCAGTCAGAGCCCAGACTTAAAACCCATTGAAAATCTGTGGAATGACTTGGAAGACTGCAGTCCACAAATGTTCACCGACAAATTTAACGGAACTTGAGCAGTCCAGCAAAGAAGAGAGGTAAAATATTTCAAACTCTGGATGTGCAAAGTTTACTAGAGACATATTCCAACAGACTAAAGGCTGGAATTGAAGTAAAAGGTGGTTCAACAAAATACTGACACAAGGGGGGAGGGGTACCCTTTTCAGTGATTCTGTTTTAGAATTAAATTTTTTCTGACATGTTGGTGTTATATTTTTCACTTGGATGTTATAAGTTGCGCCAAGTAAAATACAGCAGGATAAAACACAAACTGTGTCAGTCTTCATTTCAGGCTGCAAAGCAACGAAATGTGATTATGTTAAAGGCGGGTGATTCTTTTTTATACCCACTGTGTGTGTATGTGTGTGTGTGTGTGTGTATATATATATATATATATATATACACACACACACACACACACACACACAGTAAAACCTTGGATTGTGAGCATAATTTGTTCCGAAAATATGCTTGTTATCCAAAGCACTTGTATGTTAAAGCGAATTTCCCCATAAGAAATCATGTAAACTCAGATGATTCGTTCCACAACCATTTATTTATAAGTCCTTCAGTTTATAGTCCATATAAAAAGATTATAGCAATGTGATAGGTTGCGTAACCATAAAATGTCCATCCATAAATGGCCGCCTCCACAAGCAGATTAAAACAAAATCCAGTAGGAGCTACAGAGTATAAAAGAGAAAAGAGGCGCCTCGAAGTGTAGCAATATGATTACACTTAATAAAGGTACATTTACCAACTCACATGGTTGATGATATAAACAGGCACATCTAAGTATGCAGGCATCTGAGGTAAAGCTGTCCACATAGACCATCCTCCGCACCGCCAGCTCTCACTGCTGTCGGTCTGCAATTGTGACCAGGAGGACTACCCTGCAGTAGAGCGATTTGAAAGCAAGGCTTGAAGCGCTTGTGGAGCGCAGCGTGGAAGGGATGACATTGATGATAGTGCGGAGGATGGTCTATGTGGACAGATTTACCCTGCATGCCTGCATACTTGTGCCTGTTTTAATCATCAACCACGTAAGTTGCAAAATTTTGTACCTTCATTAAAATGTAACCATATTGCTACACTTAGAGGCGACTCTGTTCTGTTTTTTACTTAGTTGTGACATGACATTGCTTGTATAGCAAGACATCACTTGTATATCAAGTCAAAATTTATTGAAAAATGTTGCACATATATATATATATATATATATATATATATATATATATATATATATTGCACACACATACACACACACAATTTATTGGCTATGGTCTATCAAAATGAGCGCCTATCTTCGGGAACCTGCATTGTGCAGTCGGAAATGGTATTGAAATGTTTTTATGAATCATATGAAGTTTTTTAGAAGAATCATGTTAATACATTTTACCTTTTAAATTTGCAGTGTTCACTTCCTTTTCGGGTGACATTTGGCAACCTAAACATTTTTTTGCTTTCTACTTTCTTTTCTCTTTAACCACTTCAGCTCTGGAAGATTTTACTCCCTTCCCGACCAGGCCATTTTTTGTTATTCGGCACTGCGCTACGTTAACTGGTAATTGCACGGTTATGCAATGCTGTACCCATACAAAATTTATACAATTGTTTTCATACAAATAGAGCTTGCTTTCTTGTAGAAAAAAAAAAAAAAAGACTGAAAATGTTGAAAAATAAAAGATTTTGTACTTTCATACAAAACATATTCAATAAAAAATGTTAAAAAAATATCGAATTTCTTAAAGCGGAGTTCCACCCTTTTTTTATGTTTATTAAAAGTCAGCAGCTACAAAAAGTGTAGCTGCTGGCTTTTAATAAACATACACTTACCTGCTCCACTGTCCAGCGGCGCGACGCCTGGAGCTCCGCTCCTCTCCCCCCTCCTCCGCCGGCGCGTCCATTCACAGTGTGGGCACCCAGCCGTGACAGCTTTCGGCTTCACGGCCGGGCACTCACTGCGCTTGCGCGAACGGCGCAGCGCTCTGTGAGTGGACAGGCGATCGCCTGGGACCTGTCACGTCCCAGGTGATCGCCTACAGGGAGGAGCCGCCACAAGGCGATATGACGTATCGCCTAGGCGGCTCCAGGGCGGAAGGAGGAAGTGGGACAGGAAGTCCCACTCCTACTGAAGCCCCCACTCCCCCCCAAAAAAATTACATGCCAAATGTGGCATGTAAGGGGGTGAGGAGTGGAATAAAAAAAAAGTAAAAAAAAATGGGTGGAACTCCGCTTTAAGTTTAGTTACCCTGGTTGAAATAGGGTACAAGTCCATTTAGTTCAACCAACACAGAAAAAATATACCAAAAAAAGAAAAAAAAAATGCATACACACACACAGAAATAGAAAACCTCCATATAGACTATCCTATACCCATAGTTGATCCAGAGGAAGGCAAAAAAACAATAAAACATGAGCCATTTGCTCCAGCGGTGGAAAATATTCCTTCCTGATCCCCCAACAGGCAACTGCATATTTCCTGGATCAACTTTATCTATGATATATTAGTTTCCACTTATATTATGTCCATTTAGGAAAGAATCCAGGTCTTTAAAGCACTCAACTGAGTTGGCCAGAACTAGCTCTTGAGGGAGTCTATTCCACATTTTCACAGCTCTTACTGTGAAGAAGCCCTTCCATATTTGAAGATTAAAGCTCTTTCCTGGTGCCTCCATGGCAGCATACCTGTGATAGAGCTCCGCCTCGACTTCTCCTTCTCCCCCAACATTCTCCTTTTTTTTCCTCATACCTTCTTGTGCTGGTGAAGAGTAGCAGTATGTCCATTCCTCTGCAGTCGGCAGCGTCCGCCGGGTTTAGCCTTTCCCGTGCGCAGTCTCTGTTCTTGGGCCGCTCACAGCACTGATAAGACTGGGAAACCCCTCTGTGGATCTGTTGGGGTCATTTCGCAGAGTTTCCTCACAGGAACGCAGTCTGCTATCGCATCCATGATGAATGCAGTGGAGTCACAAAAGGATCAGCTCCCATCTTCCCAGGCCGGTGGTTTCCATTTTATTTACAGGCATTTGTTGTTCTTATCCTTTCTTTTTCCCTCTCTCCCCTTCCCCTCTCCTCTGCTTGTTAGGTTTCTTTAAAAGAAATGATTGTTGTCTTACTTTGGTATTTTTTTTTCCTTTAAGACTGGGCAGCCTGATAGGGCAGGTGCCTCTCTGCACCAACATTGCTATTATCGTTTTCAAGTTCAGCGGGGGGGGCTGCAGGTGCCCTGTACATCACACCCGGTAAGAGATTGTCACAGCTGGGCGTCCCCGTCGCTGTACTGCGCATGCGCGATTTGGCAGCAATACAGAGCCGTAGTATCTCTGCTCTCTGTTCTGGGCGACGCCGAGTCTTCTGCGCGTGGGCATGTGCGGTCGCTCGATTCAATGGCGGCCATCTTAGATTCTGGAAAAAGGGCTAGATTTGCCCTTTTTTCCAAAATCAATTCCCAATGGTGGTTATGGGATTAGCCCACCCACTTTTGAAGCTATTTAAGTTCAGAAGCAGGGTTAGCTGTCAGTCTCCTCAGCTGTGCCCTGCTAGGTTTCTCTGACGCTGCCCTGTGGTAGGTACATTATTTTTTTCTCAAAAAAACAAAGGATACTTCTACGCCTAGACAGGCAGCTGTCGATTTTCTATGCGGTTATGTGATTTTCTGTCTGTATCATTCTTGTTTGTATATGTTTTGATTATTGTATAAAGATCATTTATTTGTGTACATTCTTTGTATATTTATGCTGTACATCTTATGTTTCAGTTATACCTGACAAAAACTCCTGAAGAAGCCAGTTAAATTGGCGAAACGTTGAGATTTTTTTTTTGTGTGTATACTATTTTTGTTATCAGATGTAAAATAGATGAAATTAATTTTATTACATGTTCATATATATATATATTTTTCTAAAATCTATATATTTTAAAGATAAATAAAATGTAATATTTTTTCATATCCATTGTGTTTTCTTGCGCCGTTAAAAATCCCATTCTTTCATATTCATTGTGCTTCATTTAAACCGGATGTGGTGCCATTTGATTTTTTAGATGTCAGACACTTTCTACTATTCTCCTTTGGATTTAACCAGGTGGTAAACACCCATCTTCATCTGTCTGACATCTTTAACTCAATCTCTATACTGTATTGTGTTTAACTAATATCTTTTGTGTGGAAATCTATATTTCTGATTTGTGTAGGTCAGGGCACACCCAATAGATATGGCCGCTTACAGGGGATCGGCTTTTGATGGTCTCATGAGCAAAATCCATCAGGCTCAGGGATCCTCTTTTGGAGGTATCACTCTAGAACGTTTTTTTATCAGTCTTACTAGACTTTTGGAAAAAAAAGCTCGTATTTTTTGGAATCACAAATATTTTGAAAAATATATTGAAGATAAAATTGTCCCATGGGGACTACGTATTCAGATCTTCCCCAATTTATTCAAGGTAGAAGCTGAATTTAGAATTGATTGGGAACTAAATCTCCAGTTATGTTCGTTTAAAATGATGGAGGCCCTTTGCCACAACTATCTAAAAGACTTGGAATTAGTCAATATTGAAATCGAAAAATTATATACAGACAATTCAAGTCTAATCTCTGAAGATACTTTCTCTGATCAGGAAGCTCTCTTAGAGAAACATCCTGGAGATTTTTGTATCCAAAATTCTCAAGACTAAGGATAAAAAATATTATCGTGATCGTCTAGCCTATGAGACTAATACAGCTTATAGGTGGTCCTCTGACAACCAATGGAGAAAGAAAAAACGTTTTCACGCAAATCAAATAATTCTAATCATGATCCAACTGATTCTGATGAATCTTCCATGTCTTCCTCTTCCCAAGCAGGTCCGACCTCAAACTTATCAGCAACTTAATTTAACAGGACACTAGTCGCCCTAGACTTCGTTCCCAGACTAAATATGCACCTTCTTTTGCCAGTTCTGTGGGTAATTCTTTCCCCAGTTCTATAGTCACTGCACCTAATCTTTCCACTACCCTTAAGGTAAATTTACCCACTCCCAATTCTTTGGGGGACTCACAACCCCCCACTTTGGGGGACCTTTGCACTGCCCCCATCTTTTCACCTCCCTCCATTATGGACACCAGAAAAGCACCCAACCCTCCAGCTGCACCGAAAGGGACCAAATCGGTCTCCAAGTAATTAATTTATCTTCACACCTTTTGACAGTCGATCAGACCGAGGTTCTTAGTCTCAGCCTGACCTTCTGTCCAGATCAAGAGGTGGATGCCTTTGAAATCATTTAAGATGTCAATTTATTCGCTAGGAAATTGATGTTTAAATTATCTATGACAAAGATTACCAGCAATCTAAATCTAATTCCTCAAAGGAAGAGATCTGGCAACATAAAACAATTAACGAGATCAAGGCCTTAAATTATCTCATGGACCTCTGGGAAGAGGGTAATCCCTTTGATGAACCTCTAGAAGAGGCCACTGTCAGTCCTGTAGTTGACAATCCAACTGAGAGAATTTTCCCACCCCCCAATCTTTATAAACCCAAATCCAGAACCTTTCCAACACCTCAAGGCAATCCTAATATTTGGGCATTCACCCAACAAGTCATGCAAAATACCAGTTGGAAAAAGTTCAGTGGTAGATCCAATCTTAAGCCGTCTCATCGCAAAGCCCTACTGTCCCTTAAATTAAATGAGCACATTGTTATAAAATCCTCGGACAAAGGAGGTAACATTGTTGTGATGGATGTAGAAAATTATAGAAAGATGGTTATGGATCTCCTACTGAACCGCAACTGGTATCGTCCAATTCCATTTGCACAGGTGAAATATGCTGAGACCAGATTTCGTCTCCTTATCACTCGTGCATTTCAAGATAATTTATTGGACAAGAAGACATGTGAATTTCTTTTGGTGGAAAAACCCAAACTTCCTACCCTATATGCCTTTCCTAAGGTACACAAAAACTTGGAACGCCCTCCGGGGCGCCCGATTGTTTCTGGAAATGGCTGCATAACAGAGCAGGCGAGCCAGCTTGTGGATGACTCAGACCACACGTTGGCTCTCTTAGCTCCTATATACAAGACACAGCAGACCTTCTCAGGTCTATTGATGGTCTATGTATACCAGAGGGATCATGGCTAGTGGTCATTGATGTGGAGGCCCTCTACAACTCCATCCCCCATGAGTGGGGGGTCAGAGTTGTGGAGGGCTTCCTATCTGAATGTGGACCTGGGGCTTCAAAATATAAAAATGTATTTTGGATTTACTTTTATTCATTTTGATGAATAATATCTTTGTATTTGACCGCTCCCACTACCTCCAGGAGGTACAGGGTTTTGCGATGGGGACCAAGTGTGCCCCATCGTACGCCAATCTGTACCTTGGGGGGTGGGAGCGGGAGATTTTTTCTTCGGATGAATTTCAAGATCATTTTTCGCATGTTCTTGTTTGGCGTCGATTTATCGACGACATTTTTGTCGTCTGGACGGGTTCCAGACAAGATCTGTCAAGCTTCATGTCTAAACTAACAAACAACCGCTATAATCTAAAATTTACCATGACTTGTGATCAACTAACCATTCATTTTTTTGATATCTCTATTTATGTAAATCCAGATGGCACTTTAGGATCGTCACTTTTTCGAAAGCCATCTGCTGGCAATACAATCTTGCATGCTGCCAGTTCGCATCCAAAATCTTTAGTGCAGAGTATACCATACAGCCAGTATCTGAGAATCAAACGAAATTGTAGTATGGAACGAGATTTTGAAACTGAGGCTAAGGCCTTACAATCTCAGTTGTTGAACAGGGGTTATAGCCGTTCAGTCCTTAAAAAGGCTTATCGACGAGCCAAAATGAAGAATAGAATTGATCTCATACATTCTAAAAAGACTAAACCAGCTGGTCAGCAGGTACATCTGAATTACCAAGTTCTCTGGAGAACATCAAAAGGTCAGGAATATTATCAGCAAATTCTGGCCCTTACTATCTGCTGACGAAGTCTTTTCTAAGTACATTCAACCATATCCGCAAATCACCTACAGAAAGTCTAGGTCCATAAAAGATCAATTGGTTCACAGCCATTTACAAACCTCCACTAACAAGATCTCACGCAAAGGTACGGCCCCTTGTGGCCGTTGTGACTTTTTTGTAAATTTTTGTACAATTCCACTGAAATTCTTCTTCCCAATGGGGTAATTTTTAAGCCTAGATTTTTTGCCAACTGTCAATCAATTGGCGTCATATATCTCATGAAATGTGACTGCGGCGCCTACTATGTTGGAAAAACGAAGAGGCCTTTTTTCCATAGAATAAGAGACCATGTTTCCCTTATTCAAAAGAAAAAAATGGAAACTCCGATAAGCAGACACAGTGGCCTTTATCATTCTTTTGATTTAACCAAAATGAAGTTTTTTGCCCTAGAGTATATCCCTTTATATGAGAGAGGGTGTGACTCGGATAAAATACTCTTGCAAAGGGAGGCAAAGTGGATTCATTCACTTTTGGCCACCACCTACCCAGGATTGAATGAGTCCATTAGTTATAAGCCCTTCCTCTAAAAGATTGGCCATTTTCTTTGTAGATGACCTTTGAGATAAACTATTTTGTTAATGTATATTTATTGATGTTTTTCTTTGTTTAAATTTATGTATATTTCTTGCAGGAATGGTCGGACTTACACATTTAGCCACAGTGGACAATATTTACCTGTATGTGCCAAAATGTTTTTTACATTTAAGATCATTAAATTTTTATATCCATAAGTTTAGCTTTAACATATAAATTTTCATCAGGGATTAACTAAAATAAAGTGGAGTATTGGTGACCATAAGGGCGCCCAGGGCGTCAATACCCGTTCGAGTCTTTAGTTTTCGAGTGGATGCCGTCCGTCTGTGTTAAAGGATGTTTTGCCCTTGCCCTATTTTCCAACCGGCACATTCTCCTCCTTGTTCTTCATTTCGGACCTTGATACCCCTTTTTTCTAATGTTATTTTCAGGCTGCCATCTTGTGGTGACTTGATAAACTTTTTTTGAGTCGCAGTTGTTATTCACTGCGTCCAAGGGTGTCTTCAGCGTCATTTCCGGCGCTTGGCTTCCGGTTTTTCGTCACTTCCGGTTTTTCTTGCATCCGATCGCATCATTTCCGGCGAATGTCGTGGCCTTCTCTTACTCCCGGAACTGAAAGCGCCCTCCCGCCTCTAGATTTGGCGCCAAATTGTGGCGTCCTATTGGCGTGGGAGGAGAGGGCTATATAAAGCCCAATTGTTTGGCTTTATTGGTATAGCTGCTGCTATTGGGAGAGTTGTTTTGCTGTCAACGATCGTATTGAGGTATTTCAATTTAGAGACCACAATCCATTTGCCATCTACCTTCTATTACCATAGATTCTTATTTAGCAAATTCCTTTTTCCAGATTTGGGTCGGTCATGCCCAACCAGGTTGGTTTAATTCCTGGTTTCTTTCCAACTCTATAATTCCTTTGGCTGGCGGATCTTCCAGGTATTGATTTTTTTATGTTATCAAACTAGTGTTTTTTCCCGTCGGTGAAGGATTTTTTCTTATATCAAAATTTTCCTTTTATAACTAGCATTATCGACATATTTGGGGCTATTACTCTGATTCCTCAGTGATTTTTCGAAGCAACTCCAGGTAATTGTTGTTTGACCTTCTATTCGAATTTAAAGTGGAAGTAAACCCTCCTATTATTTTCAGGCAAGGAAGCTGCCATCTTGGCCTCTGTTTAATCTTCAACTGCCATGATGCTGCACATGTGACCCGTTATGACACCAGCCATTGGATGGTTTGACAGTTTGGTTGAGAGCACAACCAATGTGACAGTTAGCAATCCCGGCATGCTGGGAATGTAACTGCTTTTTGAAACTGTTAAATCGATGGGTTTACTTCCACTTTAATTATATATTCTGGCCCATTCATTATAGTAACATTCCTCTCCCATAGATGCACCAGCGTTTGCACATGGTTTTCTCCGTGTTGCATCTTATATAGCATCTTCTCTGTGGTCACCTTATCTACGCCACTTCTGATAGTATCCCGGACTTCAATTTCAGCTAATCGATCTATTATATACAGGTACTATTGATTTTCTATGCGGTTATGTGATTTTCTGTCTATCATTTTTGTTTGTGTATGTTTTGATTATTGTATAAAGATAATTTATTTGTGTACATTCTTTGTATATTTATGCTGTACATCTTATGTTTCAGTTATACCTGACAAAAACTCCTGAAGAAGCCAGTTAAATTGGCGAAACGTTGAGATTATTTTTGTCTGTATACTATTTTTGTTATCAGATGTAAAATAGATTAAATGAATTTTTATATTTTATATAATTTGATATATATATATATTTTTCTAAAATCTATATATTTTAAAGATAAATAAAATTTAATATTTTTTCATATCCATTGTGTTTTCTTGCACCGTTAAAAATCCCATTCTTTCATATTCATTGTGCTTCATTTAAACGGGATGTGGTGCCATTTGATTTATAGATGTCAGACACTTTCTACTATTTTTATTTCTATGTTTTCCAAAAATATATACGTTTTTATTTTTTTATTTTTTTTAAATATTTTTTTTCCCAAAAATATTTTTTATATATATGTATGTGTGTGTATATATTTTTTTTCTTTTTTCAAATTATTTTTTTTTAATTTTTATCATGGGGGGGCTCATAAAAAGCGGAAAACAGTATACGTCATATTACAGTACATAGTAGAGGTACATAGTAATTAATTTACAGATAACAGAATCAAGAGTAAGCAAAGTTGAACATTAGAAAGGCCTTAGAGAAATAAGAGGTGACGTGCATTGTCTTTCCCCCCCAGACATTCCAACTGGGAACATACTGTGTCCTGAGGGAAAGACTACACAGCCAACCTCCAAGTTACAACAATTTGTGATACATAATCTCCCCTCAGAGCTGTGTGAGAGGAGCTATAATTCCCCTCAGTGTTGCCAGGAAACCAATGTTTGTTTATGCAGGCTCTAACAGGTTAGAGTATTTTCAGCCTCATAAAAAGCGGAAAACAGTATACGTCGTATTACAGTACATAGTATAGAGGTACATAGTAATTAATTTACAGATAACAGAATCAAAAGAGTAAGCAAAGTTGAACATTAGAAATGCCTTAGAGAAATAAGAGGCGACGTGCATTCTTTCCCCCCAGACACCCCAACTGGGAACATACTGTGTTCTGAGGGAAAGACAACACAGCCAACCTCCATGTTACAACAATTTGTGATACAGAATCTTCCCTCAGAGCTGTGTAGGAGGAGCTACAATTACCCTCAGAGCTGTGTGGGAGGAGCTATAATTCCCTCAGCGTTGCCAAAGAAAACCAATGTTTGTTTATGCAGGCTCTAACCACAGGTCCCAGTATTTTCAGCCTCTCCTGAATACTTGCCATTATTCAAACGGTCGTATTTTAAAATCTGTAAATCCTACAGTGAAGAGCTTTATATTGTGAAAATCACAAGACCCAGACCTACATTTTGATATAAAGTATGTCTCTAAAATATTAAAATTAAAGGCACAGTCGCAGTTTAGAAATTGCCCTTCAAATTTGAAGTGGCTAGAGGGGAGTTTCAATGAATGTCAATGGGTGGCGTGAGTTGCAAACAAATCGTCATACTGTGAAAACTGTAAGGACTATGGCTTAGCCGTGGACACGTGTAGTGGCAGCAGGGATAGCTGAACGTTTTGATATAAAATTTGTGTAGGTGGGCTTAAAAATGAGGGAGTGGTGGCAGGTTAGAAATCATGTCCTGATTTTTCAGATTTTGTCAGCTCACACTCTAGTTTCGCCATTCATTCCTATGGGACAAATTTCGCTGCAAAAACGACAAAATTTTGTGAACGATTCGGCAAAACGTTCCACAAAGTAATAGCACACCAATCGGGAACAATCCGCACGTTTCAGTATATTACTTGTCTATGTAGTGTAAAAGCTGTGGGAGGAGTTAGGGTGGTAAATTTGGCTATAATAAGAATAATAACTATATATATATATATATATATATATATATATATGAGATAACAATAAGTGCTCTTGCTATGCAAGAACACTTAAATAACAATAATATATCTAGAATATATCTATTCTCACATCTGTACTATTTTCTGCTTGCAAACCAATTATTGCCCTGTTTAGCTCACAATATTTCAATAAACAAGAAGTAGAAATAAATGACCTTTTGTATAGAACTATAAAAATATGCCACCAATTTGTTGGTTATATATAATCTATTGCTGCCTATGTTATCTTTTCAGGATCTAGGGACCGCTGCATTGGTGCAAGCTCACCATTCCTCCTTCCCCTTTGTTTGGGTGGGGGAGAAGGAAGAAGGGGTGGTACTCGGCGGCTGCCCGGCTTCCAGCGCTTGGGGGGGGGGGGGGAATGCTCATTGTGTCTCCTCTTCAGCGCCTTTTTTCACCATTAAAATCAGTATATTTTATGCATATTGAATCATCATTTGCTGCTAAAAAAAACTCCATGGGGAATTTTGTTTTTTTTATACTTGCCTAGGTGGATGCAGCATCGGTCCAATGCTGCACCTGTCCCCCGGCGCCTCTGCACTGAAAACCGGGCAAACACCGCTCTGTGAGCAGAGAGCTGTAAACTGTCAGTCACAGCTCTCTGCTCATCTCCCTCCTTGCTCATTGGAGCGCTGAGCTGTTGAGGGGCAGAGCGGCCATCTCAGCGGCTCGCTGAGATGGGTGTCAGTCCAGGCACCTGGCGGATTCAGACTTCCATTGTCGAGATGATGCAGTGCCTGGACTGATATCCGTGACATCCGCAGAGAACTGACTTCAGTCAGCTCTCTGCTGAAAATGGGTCACAGGAGTGCAAAACTAATTGCACTCAGCTCATCAGCGGGTTCTGGCCATAAATCATTGGCGGGGACTCGCTGATCAGCTTGTGCTGTAGCAAATGACAGCACAGCTGGGGCAGCAGACGCGCATGCATGCACCCCCTACCCGGAAGTGCTGGATAACGCACAAAACACCAGTGATCTTTTTTTACTTTGTAAGAATTAATTTGTATTTTGTTAGTAGTACTGTATTTTCCGGCGTATAAGACAACCTATTACACTTCAAAAAAAAAACGCCCAAAAATCGGGGGTCGTCTTATACGCTCAGTATAAAATGCCGCCCGCTGGATGTCAGCCCGCCGGATGCCCCCTGGATGTGCGGTAATACTGTATGTAGATTTGGCTACATACAGTATACACTGCTGAGCCAATCCCGGCAAACAATGTATTCTATTGATGAATACAGAGCCTGCTCCGATTGGAGTAACAACATCTGCCAATCCGAGCAGGCTACATACAGTAGCCTGCTCAGTTTGCCTTTGAGAGTCAGAGAGGCGCGGATTGATGATGTTACAGCCTCTGCCAATCCGAGCAGGCTTTGTATTCATTAATAGAATACATTGCTCGCCGGGATTGGCTCAGCGGTATATATTGTATGTAGCCGAAGCTACATACAGTATTACCGCACATGCAGCGTAACTGGATAGGTCATAGTGGAAGTGGGCAACTACGTAGTAGGTGTCATGGAGAACAATGCCGATTAACCACTTAAGGACCAAACCAATACGGACCATAATGACCAGAGGTGATTTCACAATTTGGCACTGCGCTGCTTTAACTGGAAATTGTGCGGACATGCAATGTTGTACCCAAACGAAATTTGCGTCCTTTTCTTCCCACAAATAGAGCTTTCTTTTCATGGTATTTGATTGCCTCTGCGATTTTTTTTTTTTTTTTTTGCGATATAAACGGAAAAAGACCGAAAATTTCAAAAAAATATGATATTTTCTACTTTTTGTTATGAGAAAAATCGAATAAACTCAGTTTTAGTCATACATTTAGGCCAAAATGTATTCAGCCACATGTCATTCGTAAAAAAAATGTCAAGCGTATATTTATTGGTTTGCGCAAAAGTTATAGTGTCTACAACTAGGGTACATTTTCTGGAATTTACACAGCTTTTAATTTATGACTGCCTATCTCAATTCTTGAGGTGCTAAAATGGCAGGGCAGTACAAACCCCCCCAAATGAACCAATTTTGGAAAGTAGACACCCCAAGGAAATTGCTGTTGAGCCCATTTATTTATTTATTTATTTTGTCCCAAGTGATTGAATAATAACAAAAAAATAAAAATTACAAAAAATTGTCACTAAATTATATATTGCTCACACATGCCATGGTTATATGTGGAATTGCACCCCAAAATAAATTTTACTTCTTCTCCCGAGTATAGGGATACCACGTGTGGGACTTTTTGGGAGCCTAGCCGCGTACGGGACCCCGAAAACCAAGCACCGTCTTCAGGATTTCTAAGGGCACAAATTTTTGATTTCACTCCTCACTACCTATCACAGTTTCGAAGGCCATAAAATGCCAAAATAGCACAAAACCCCCCCAAATGACCCCATTTTGGAAAGTAGACACCCAAAGCTATTTGCTGAGAGGCATGGTGAGTATTTTACAGCTCTCATTTGTTTTTGAAAATGAAGAAAGAAAAACATTTTTTTTTTCTTTTTTAAATTTTCAAAACTTTGAGACAAAAAGAGATCTGCAAAATACTCACCATACCTCTCAGCAAATAGCTTGGGGTGTCTACTTTCCAAAATTGGGTCATTTGAAGGGGTTTTGTGCCATCTGGGCATTCCATGGCCTCCGAAACTGTGGTAGGCAGTCAGGAGTGAAATCCAAAATTTACACCCTTGGAAAGCCTGAAGGCGGTGCTTGGTTTTTGGGGTCCAGTACGCGTCTAGGCTCCCAAAAAGTCTCACACGTGGTATCCCCGTACTCAGGAGAAGCAACAGAATGTATTTTGGGGTGTAATTCCACATATGCCCATGGCATGTTTGAGCAATATATCATTTAGTGACAACTTTGTGCAAAAAAATAAAAAAATAATTATTTTTTTCCGCAACTTGTGTCAACATATAAAATATTCCATGGACTCGACATATCTCTCAGCAAATAGGTTGGGGTGTCTACTTTCCAAAATTGGGTCATTTGGGGGGGGGGGGTTTGAACTGTCCTGGCATTTTATACACAACATTAGGAAGCTTACATCCACTCTTCTAACCACTTGAAGACCAAGCCCTTTCTGACACTTTTTGTTTACATGAAAACATTTTTATTTTTTTTTGCAAGAAAATTACGTTGAACCCCCCAAGCATTATATATAAGGCCCTACAGATTAAAATGGTGGGTGTTGGATTTTTTTTTCCCACACAGTATTTGCGCAGCGATTTTTCAAACGCATTTTTTGGGGGGAAAATGCACTTTTTTTAATTTTAATGCACTAAAACACACTATATTGCCCAAATGTTTGATGAAATAAAAAAGATTATCTTAGGCCGAGTACATGGATACCAAACACGACATGCTTTAAAATTTCGCACAAACGCGCAGTGGCGACAAACTACATACATTTTTAAAAGCCTTTACAGGTTACCACATTAGATTTACAGAGGAGGTCTACTGCTAAAATTACTGCCCTTCGTGGTGATACCTCATATGCATGATGCAATTGCTGTTTACATATGACGCCAGACCGACGCTTGCGTTCGCCTTTGCGCAAGAGCAGGGCAGGACAGGGGTGCTTTTTTTTTTTTTTTTTTTTAAACTGTTCCTTCCATATTTTTTTTTTTTTTTTTTTATTGTTGTCTCAGGGAATGTAAATATCCCCTATGATAGCAATAGGTAGTGACAGGTACTCTTTATTTGAAAAAAATGGGGTCTATTAGACCCTAGATCTTTCCTCTGCCCTCAAAGCATCTGACCACACCAAGATCGGTGTGATAAAATGCTTTCCCAATTTCCCAATGGCGCTTTTTATATCCGGGGGGGGGGACATTCCCTCCCACTGCTTGTAAAAGCAGTCCAGAGGCTAATTAGCCGCTAGGATTGCTTTTACATGAAAGCCGGCCGCTGGCTGAAAAGAATGATACCAAGATGATACCTAAACCCACAGGCATCATTCTGGTATAACCATTCAAAGTCCAGCAACATACCAGTACGTTGCTGGTCCTTGTTGGACATGTATTGTAATCTTTTTTTTTCATGCAGCCTGTTGGCTGAACGAAAAAAATAGATTGATCGGTGGGTATGCCCACCATTAGAATACCTCCCTTTATTCACCCACTTCTAATGATGGGCATGCATGCACCATTTATATATGCCGAAGCATGGGGGCATCATCCCGCAAAAGTTATGCCACGTACACACGGTCGGACTTTTCCACGGGCAAGCCTCCGTCGGAATTTTGACCGCATGTACGCGGCATTAGGAGCAAAATCGCTCCTCCGCCCCTGCTGCCCCCATGCTTCGGCATATATGCTCTTTTTTTTAACTGTGGTGGTGAAATCACCTCCTACAGCACTGGAGTCGCAGGGATCAGGCCTGTCTCTGCGAACGCTGCAGTTATGTGTGTTGTGTTTTGTAAGTGACAGTGATCGATCGATACTGCACTTGGGTGGCCTGGGCTGGACGGAGGGGCAAAACGCAGGTGCTAGCAGGTATCTGGGCTGATCCCGCTAACACTGCGTTTTTGGGAACCCTAAACTGCTGGGGACGCTAGTATAGATCTGATCAGATCAGATATTGATCTGTTCAGATACTATACCACTAAGGGAGGTGTATGCTTTGCGCGTGGGTGTTAGCGTTACTGGCACTAACCTGACGCTGCCTGGGGCGACGCAGACCCTCTCTGACGCTAAAACCTAATTGATATCACCCACCGGGCGATCAGAGGGTTAAACCTTTATTGGATTATATGGCGGGTGCCCTGACACTATAAAAAGCGAACTAACTAACCAGCGTCACCCGTAGCACTTATACGGTGATCACTGGTGAAAGGGTTAACTAGGGGCAATCGGGGGGTTAAAACCTTTATTAGATAATATATGGGGGTACCTGACGCTATAAAAACCTGGCGGCGAACCTAAAAAAAATAACTGACTACCTAGCGGCACCAGCATAACTAATACAGCGATCAGAAAAATGATCGCTTAGTGACACTGGCAAAAGGGGGTGAAAGGGTTACCTGGGGGGCGATCGAGGGGTTAAACCTTTATTAGGTAATATATATGGGGGTACCTGACGTTATAAAAACCTGACAGCGAACATAAAAAAATAACGGACTACCTAGCGCATCACCGACACTAATACAGCGATCAGAAAAACGATCGATTAGTGACAGTGGTGCTAGGGGCTGAAAGGGTTACCTGGGGGGCTATCAAGGGGTTAAACCTTTATTAGGTGGGGGGTTGGGGGGCTACCCTGGACCTAAGGGACCTAACACTAACTGCCCTGACACTTTTACAGTTACAAATGTCACTGATTGCAGTGATCAGTAAATAAATGATCACTGCAATCGGTGAGACTGTGACTGGGGGGTGATCTGGGGGGGCGATCGTGTGCCTATGTGTCCTGGTGTCAGAGTACTGCTTGTGCACTTACTTGATGTCTTCGCTCCACGGCGCTCCGGTATATGTGAGCGCCGCAGGAGAGATGACATCACTTCTTGCTGCTTCCTCTCTGCCTGTGTTTACATTACAGGAAGCATTTGATTCGCCGGGAGCGATCGCGAGGGGGTGGCCAGAAACCAATGGCCGCCCCCTCATCATGGATCGCTCCCAGAGCGATCCCGACCATCTACTGTACCGGAGGGGGTCCGATCGGACCCCCCACCCATACGAAGGCAGTCACGTACAGGTACGTGATTGTGCCTGTCCGTGCCATTTTGACAACGTATATATACAGTGGGCGGTCGTTAAGTGGTTAAAGGAATTGGCTAGGACAATGCCGGTGAGTCCCCCGACTGTAAATAGGCAGATAAATCCGAGGGCTCATAGTATTGGGGCCTCTTGTCTAATAATTCCCCCCGTGCATTGTGGCCAGTTGCAATAGCAATGATTATTGTGGCGGATGTAAAGTATGCCTGTGTATCTACATTTAGGTCGGCGGTGAATATGTGGTGGGCTCAGACAATGAAGCCCAAGAGGCCAATGGGAGAGTATTGCTCACACCATTCTTATATTACCCGAATGGTTCTTTCTTATTGGAGTAGTAGGCGACTACGTGAGAGATGATGCCAAAGCCGGGGAGAATAATAATTCATGTTTTTCTCTTATCGTCCATGGACTGACACAGCTCTCATACTGATTTTGTGTGGGTATATGTCCCTGCTTGCAGGAGAAGACCTAGGCAGAATGTTAGATGATAAAACATTCTAGAACAAACCAGAGCTAAACAGCCCCGCACGGGGGCGGTCTCTCCGGACATTACCCTCCCACCTGCAGCCTGCAGCCTCAGTTTTTTTCTGCCTAGCAGAAGGAGAAGACGTGGCTCTCTCAGGAGCCAGTCTCCTGGAAGATTTTACTTTTGAATTTTATTCCTTTGGGAATTTTATTTTATTTTTGAGACCTTCAATCAACTGTCGGCTGGGCAACAGGTTGGGTACACTGGTATCCTCGTCTTCCCTGTCCGACCATCGAGCGTGCTGATCCTTGCCTTGTGTGCGTGAGACTCAGTTCACGACATACCCCATGACTCCAGGGGTGGCCTGGTTGCTTTCATGCTTTTGCGGTCCTCTCAAGATTGAACAGTACCTAACTGACTATCTTTCGCGGTGGACCGGGCCGACAGCTACGCAGTACTACTCTGTGATAGGTCTGTCTGAAACAAGCCAGTGGGTCCCTCTAGGGACGGGTAAGTAGTCTCCCCTCATGCAGGTGAGTACATGCTGGCTGTGTTTCTTTATGTGGGGGGTTCTCCCTGTCTCCCCCCTGTTATGCTGCTCTCTGCACCCTGTACTGGTGCTGTGCTGTGTGGGGGTGCTTGGGGGGTCGCTCTGGCCTGGGGGGGCGCTCATGGCTGTTGGTGAACTCTGGGAAGTGTTCTGGTGGAGTGTGTGAGGTTTTATTGCGCGCGCCATTGGCGCGGTGTTTTAAATTTAAATAGTGCGCTCGGCGGCCATCTTGCCGCGGCTCAAATGTGCAGTTATACAGGCGCCCGGCGGCCATTTTCTTGTAGCCGCAGTGCTTTCACTTTTGATTTCGGCCTCTAGCGGCACTGCTGACGGCGCAAAATTCCTCGGTCTCCTCACAGATTCTTCACTCTCCTCAGGCTTCACTCGCGCTGCAGCGCGGCTCATACAGCGGAACCGAGCGGTCCCTAAGGGTGGTGAGTCCTCCGGGTATCCCCTCAGCCTCAGCACAGCCAGTGGGTGGACTATATTATTCACGGTAATAGTGAATAAAGTCTGAGGGTGGCAGTATGGAGTCTGGTTCACCTGCTTCTCCACACTTGTCAGAGGCAACTGGCAGTGCTCCTGCACCTGCGGTCCCTATGGACCAGTTGTCGGCAGTCCTGGAATCATTCCATGTCAAGTTGGAAGCGGTGTGCGAACGCACGGGAGCTGTAAAGCGCCCCCTCCCCACACAATCTCCACATGGGGAGTGCTCTGACTCAGATATGGGCCTAGCTACTGCTGCTCAGGACCCTAGTTCTGAGGATTTTGATGTGTTTGGACAGGACATTCCTTTTGAGAAAGACTCCTGTCTTGAACCACCAACTGACAGGGTGCTTGTAAGTGAACTCATTGATGCTGTGAGGGACACTCTCAAGCTGAATGTTGAGGCTGAGGAACCTCAGGTGGTCCTGCATTTAAGGATCCCGCTGACAGGAGATCAGAAGTGGCGAGTAGAACTATGTTTACCTTATTGGGGTCCGCTTTACGCCCTATAGTGGCGGCGACACTTGTGTCTCAGACGCTCACAGGATGGGCAAAGATTTTGCACCAGACAGTGCAGGAGCATGATCTCCCTCCTGAGACCATTGCCCTGGCTCTCCAACTTGTGCAGGGTTTGGTCTGTGTGCGATGCCACTTTGGATGCGGCCCTTTTAATATCTGGGGCCTCTATCTCTGCTGTGGTGTTGCGTCACCTTATCTAGCTGAAATGCTGGTCGGCCGACCTAGCTTCCAAGAAGCTCCTGGCTGACTTGCCCTTTAAGGGCGGTAGACTGTTTGGGGCCGCCCTGGATGACATTATTAAGGATGTCACAGGGGGTAAGAGCACCTTCCTTCCTCAGTCCGTTAAGGAAAAGGAGCCCCACCGTAGGCCGGGCCCTTCCTTTCCGGCGAAGAAGACGTTTTTTCGCCAGTCAGACTCCACGGGTAAGCCCTCCCAGACTGAAAAGAGTGCGGCTGTGGGACAGAAGCGTCCCTGGGTGCGTAAGCCTACCAAGCAGGCTCCCAAGCCCGCCACTTCATGAAGTCTTGCCCCTGCCCGACTCTGTGGGGGGACATCTTCGCAGGTTTACAGTTCAGTGGACCTCCCCGGATCTCCGACCGGTAGGTGTGCGAGGTGGTCACCTCGGGATACAGGATAGAGTTCCGCTCGTGGCCCCCAAACAGGTTTTTCCCCTCTAACCTCTCGCTCCTTCCTGCCCGCCGGGCAGCCCTCTTGGGGACCGTACAGGATTTACTCTGGTGCAGAGTAATTGTGTCTGTTCCGTCGCAAGAGAGGTTTCAGGGGTTTTACTCAAACCTGTTTGTTGTCCCGAAGAAGGACGGGGTCCGGCCAATCCTGGACCTCAAGGCCCTGAATGTCTATGTGAGGGTACTAAAATTCCGGATGGAATCCATTCGCATGGTGATCGCGACACTCCTCCACCAAGGGGATTTTTTGGCGTCCTTGGATATCAAGGACGCTTACTTGCACGTTCCAATCTGCGCAAGCCACCAGAGGTTTCTGCGCTTTGCCATAGGCAAAGTCCACTATCAGTTCGTGGCTCTTCCCTTCGGCCTAGCATCGGCACCACGGGTTTATACCAAAGTGCTTGCCCCGGTTCTAGCTTTGCTGAGACAGCGAGGAATTGTTATCGTGGGCTATCTGGACGATCTCCTTCTCAGAGCAGAAAATGGCTCAGAATTGGAGGAAAATGTGACAATAGTCAGTCAGACCCTCAGGGACTTCGGATGTCTTCTAAACACGCAGAAGTCGGTTCTAGTCCCTACTCAACAATTGGAGTATCT
This sequence comes from Rana muscosa, assembly GCA_029206835.1. NCBI lineage: Eukaryota > Metazoa > Chordata > Amphibia > Anura > Ranidae > Rana > Rana muscosa. Next base: position 269,604,489 of record CM055120.1, on the reverse strand, counting down.
GGGTCTGATCCTGGACACTTCGGCAGCGAAGGCGTTTCTACCCTCAGAGAAGTTACTGACACTTCAGTCGCAAGTGCGGGTTCTGACGTCCCAAAAATGGTCGTCAATTCGCTTCTGCATGAGAGTCCTGGGACTAATGGTGGCCTCCTTCGAGGCAGTTCCCTATGCCCAATCACACGCTCGGGCATTGCAGAAGGAAATTCTGTCTGTTTGGGACAAGTCCCCATTGTCATTGGATCTTCAGATTCAGGTGAGTCACTCTGTCAAGGCGTCCCTGACGTGGTGGCTGAGATCCCCGGCTCTTTAGGCCGGGAATTCATTCCTCCCCATCCAATGGACGGTGGTCACGACGGACGCCAGCCTGACGGGCTGGGGAGGATTGTGGGGAGTCCTGTCAGCTCAAGGGCTCTGGACTCCGGGTGAATCTCTTCTCCCAATCAACGTCCTGGAATTGCGGACGATCAGACTGTGTCTCTCCGTGTGGTCGAAGAGGCTACAGGGTCGCTCGGTTAGAATCCAGTCGGACAATGCCACGGCCATGGCATACGTCAACCATCAGGGGGGCGCTCTGAGCTTGGCTGCGGCGTCCGAGGACGCCCACATCCTAAGGTGGGCGGAAAGAAGCGTGCCGGCTCTGTCGGCCGTCTACATTCCGGGCGTAGAAAACTGGCAGGCGGACTATCTGAGCCGCCAGTCCCTGGACCAGGGGGAGTGGTCCTTGCATCCGGAGGTGTTTCAACTCCTTTGTCGGCGGTGGGGCACTCCGGATGTGGACCTGATGGCGTCTCGACCCAATCGCAAGGTGTGGGTTTGTGGCCAGGTCCAGGGACCCCTGGGCGGATGCCTCGGACGCGTTAGTGGCCCCGTGGGGTCAGTACCGCTTAATGTATGTCTACCCTCCGCTGCAGTTACTTCCTCGTCTGCTGCGCAGGGTAGCGGCCGAGGGCATCCTGGTGATCCTCATTGTCCCGGGCTGGCCTCGGCGCCACTGGTACGCCGACCTGGTACGTCTCATCGCGGATGTCCCTTGGCGCCTGCCCTTGAGGGAGGACCTCCTATCTCAAGGTCCTATCTTTCATCCTGCTTTACAGTCTCTGGCTTTAACGGCATGGCTATTGAAAGCCAGGTGCTGAAGGACCGAGGCCTGTCAGATTCAGTAATTTCGACCATGCTTAGGGCAGAAAAGTCTTGCCGTACCTGGAGAGCTTACATCCCTATGTGCGAAGAGCTAGACTGGCGTCCACGGACGTACTCTGTCCCCAGAATCCTGCGGTTCTTGCAGCGTGGTGTTGCACAAAGGCTGGCTTTGAGCACTATTAAGGGTCAGAATTCGGCCTTGGCCGTTTTCTTTCAAAGACCCCTAGCAGGTCATTCCTTAGTTAGCACTTTCGTGCAGGGGGTACGCCATGTGGTTCTACCTGCCAAGCCTCCGCTCCCTCCTTGGGATCTGAACTTAGTGCTCTCGGTTCTTTAGGAACCTCCTTTTGAAAATATCAGAGATATTCCTCTTTTAACTTTGTCCCAGAAGGTGGCTTTCTTAGTGGCCATCACTTCTGTTAGACGGGTGTCTGAGTTGGCGGCTCTGTCATGCAAGTCGCCTTACCTGGTCCTTCATAAGGATAAGGCGGTGTTGCGACCGCGACCGTATTTCCTTCCTAAGGTGGTTTCGGCTTTTCACCTTAATGAGGACATTGTCCTTCCGTCCTTGTGCCCTCACCCATCGCATCCTAGAGAGGTTGCACTTCACAATTTGGATGTGGTGCGTGCCTGGCGGCTACTGCTTCTATTCGGAAGTCTGACTCACTGTTTGTGTCTGTCTCTGGTCTGAAACAGGGCCAAGCGGTGTCGTCTGCCACCATTTCTAGGTGGATCAGACAGACTGTTATACAGGCCTATGCCATTAAGGGGCGGACGCCTCCCTTCCCGGTTACGGCGCCATTCCACCAGGGCAATCGGTGCTTCCTGGGCTTTCCGACATCAAGCATCGGTTGCACAAGTGTGCAAGGCGGCGACCTGGTCGTCCGTTCATACCTTCTCTAAATTCTACAAGGTTGATGTGTCTGCATCTTTGGATGCTTCCTTCGGCCGCAAAGTGTTGCAGTCCGCTGTTTAATGTTGCAACTCCTCCGTTCAGGAGCTCTGCTGGTTTGGAGTGAAGTTTGGTTGTTCCTTTACTATTTTGCTCCCACTCTTTTCTCATACTGCTTTGGAACGTCCCACACGTAATCAGTATGAGAGCTGTGTCAGTCCATGGACGATAAGAGAAAATAGGATTTTTGTACTCACCGTAAAATCCGTTTCTCTGACGTCCATGGACTGACACAGCACCCACTCTTCCTTTTAAAGTTTGTACTGCTTTGTTACGAACTGAGGCTGCTAGCTGCAGGTGGGAGGGTAATGTCCGGAGGGACCGCCCCCTTGGGCGGGGCTGTTCAGCTCTGGTTTGTTCTGGAATGTTTTAACATCTAACATTCTGCTTAGGTCTTCTCCTGCAAGCAGGGACATATACCCACACGTAATCAGTATGAGAGCTGTGTCAGTCCATGGACGTCAGAGAAACTGATTTTTCGGTGAGTACAAAACTCCTATTTTTTTAAATGTTGTTGCCTCGGAAGGGGAGGGAGGGGTAGTCTTATATGGCAAGTATAGCCCAAAACCTATGTTTTCACTTGAAAAATAGGGGGTCGTCTTACAAGTGGACACCACCCACAGTGGCTAAGGAATCAGATCATGCGCGTTAAACGGAATTGCTTAGATAATGAGGTCTTTCTCACGCAAGCAAAAGTCTTATCAGACAGATTCATAGCTAAGGGCTATGCACCACAACCCCTAAAGAAAATTGTAGAGGAAATCGAACAAATGCCCAGGGAATTGTGCCTACAGATCAAACCCAAACCAGCAGTAGGGGGCACCAACTTAAAAGAATGGGGCTTTATCTCGCAATTTCACAGTCAATTCAGGGAGGTGGAGGACATTTTCACAAAACACTGGCACATTTTACTTTTGGATAGGAAATTGGGCCCAGTACTCCCCCCTAAACCACAATTTATATATCGAAAGGCTCCTAATCACGGGGATAGGGTGGTGAAGAAAATACTGGACCCTCCCAGCAAACCTCAGACGTTCTGGAACAAAAATGGTTTTTTTGCCTGTAGAAGATGTAGAGCATGTAAGGAAGTGTCACGCCCCATTAGGGGGCTAGAAAACTTCATCTCTCCTTCCAATCAGAGACAATTTGACATCGAGCAGTTTATTACGTGCAACAGCAGCTTCGTGGTCTATGCTCTAAAATGTCCGTGCGGGCTTTTATATATAGGGCGCACCAAAAGACTTTTACGCATCCGAATAGCTGAGCATGTGAACAACATAAAGATAGGTTATAAGGACCACAATGTGTCACTGCATTTCAAACTTAAGCACAACCAGGACCCCTCAGGCCTGCAATTTTGGGGGATTGAAAGTTTGGAACCAAACTGGAGGGGTTCTCATAAGGTGCGCAAACTTTCTAAAAAAGAGACAAAATGGATTTTTTTAACCGAAGTTTTAGCGCCCAAAGGTTTGAACATTGAATTAGACATCAATTGTTTTATTAGTGATTCGTAGACATTAAGCTGAATAACTATTAGTATTAGCACGACATATTACTAGAACGCTACGAACATACACATAGGGCCTCCACCCTTTATTTTAGTGATTTTAGTAACTTTATGAGTACTTTTATTAGTCATACACAGCAGAGTTTACTTGGTATTTATCTGAATATTTCGGTGTGTTATTCTTGTCATTTTATTATATATTTTTTATATATATATTTTTTTTTATATATATTTTTTTGCCATCATTTCGGTGTGTTATTCTTGTCAATTTTATTATTTATTTTTTATATATATTTTTTTGCCATATATATTGAATTATTCATATATTTATTGATGGATGCATGTTCTGTGGATTGGGAAAACGAAACACTGCTGATTATGATGTCAAGGTTTACAGCCATCACAGCGTTTCCTCATTATGATCAGTAGAGTGTGTGCACACATTATTTAGCATTAAACCCGGCATTAGAATATAAATAGAATACTAAAAAAAAAAAATTCTGACCACCGGGGGTAACATTGTTACCAAAACATGCCCTTATTGCTTCAGGGCACAAGTGTCAGCAGAAGGAACGACTGTATGACGGTATGAGGTGGTGTGTCTGACATCAATCCTCATAATCATTAATTGAAGTCCCCTCTGTATACATGTCGGCTCGACACCGCTCCCGACATGTTTAGACAGAGTAGCCAATCAGGATGCAGCCCGAGTACAAACGCCTATCAGAGTGGGGCAGATCGAGCTGCACCTGATAGAATTTCCGCCCACAGCAGGGCATGGACGTCGACTCGCTCAGCGCGCATGCGCGACGTCGCAGGCACGCAGAGCGTGCTCTGACGTTTAACCAGAGGGTGGGTTCTGACCTAGCATAAATTCCGGTTGCTGTGACGGTTGGTCACGCCCTCAGAGGAAGTCAGGAAGTGACGAAACGTCAGGGCGTGGCCAACCAACCAAGCAAACCGGAAGTGACGTTCATGCGCTCCAGGACCTGCCAAACAAGGAAGTGCCGAGGGAAATACACCGTTGCGCTCATCAGGGGCAAGTGTCTGGCGCTGTAGCGCTCATTTTATCATTTCGCCTGTATTATTTTACTTTGTGGTACGCATATATGTAACTAAGGGATTACCTGGGGATTAAATATTTTAATAAATGGTCAAACAGTACTACCCTATGTAGTTTGTATTTTTTCCACATATATGCCAGTGGCACCTTTTTTCTATCACTGAGGATAAGAAGACAGGATATCTTTTCTATACCCATACCTGATTTGACATCTGTCTATGGCGGAGAAGGATAATTTCCAATTATATTATTGCTGAAGGAGGAATGTTGATCTAGGCTTTTATTTATCTTACATCTGGTGAGTGCGCCCCCTAAAGGGGACTTTCTAAAATCCCCCCACGCGGTGTTATACACTACTGGTGAAAGGAGCACTAAGATTATGAATTGGATATATTACAACTAGATACACCATTTACTACCTCATCACCTATATAAGCGATTATCATAGAAGACGCACAATTGAACTTTGTTCGTAGCGCTGCTGCAGTTTTATTCTGAACTTTTTATTAGTTTTATATGATACTGTTTTATATGTACGTCTTATACACTCATTCGCATTATACACCGGCATTTGAACAAATTCCAGATTGATGCTGAATTTTATTTCAAATTTTCTTTTCTTGCAGAATGTTTACTTGGTGAAGAGAACTTCTCTGTACGTTGCCCCAAGCACAAGGTAAGTCACTAAACCGTTTGCTTTAAAGCGGAAGTAAACCCATCGATTTAACAGTTTCAAAAAGCAGTTACATTCCCGGCATGACGGGAATGCCAACTGTCACATTGGTTGTGCTCTCAACCAAACTGTCAAACCATCCAATGGCTGGTGTCATAACTGATCACATGTGCAGCATCATGGCAGTTGAAGATTAAACAGAGGCCAAGATGGCAGCTTCCTTGGCAGAAAATGATAGGAGGGTTTACATCCACTTTAATTCATTTGTGCATATAATGTATAAAATTAAGAAATGTTTATTGACATGCCACAAAGTTTTTCAAATATATTTTAAAAAGAGTTATGATTTCTCCGAGCATTCATTCAAGGACGCAGAAGATCTTTATTCTTCTATGTATATGTGTAACTGCTGCATTCAGCAGTTTGGACTCGCAAAGCAGGAAGGGCACAGCTCTATCTAGTGGCTGCAGCACAAGCCAAGACTTAAAGAAAATTGGATGTCTTTCTCCAGCTATGTGGATTTGTACTTTTAGCTAAAGAATATTTTGTCTAGCAGGTGCCAGAGCAAACTACTAGATCTTGAATATTCATCCCAGCAGCCAGCAGTTTGCATTGTCTTTCCTGACCACAAAATATGCTTTCTCTTTCGTCCATGGACGGACACAGCTCCTTTAGTCTTGACAAGTGGGTTATGTTCCGTCTATTAGGAGAGGACTAGGCAGACATGTTAGATATACAAAAACATGTAATTATACCAAAGCTGAACAGCCCCACCCAGGGGGCGGTCCCTCTGGTCATAACCCCTCACCCTGCACTCAGCAGCTCAGTTTTTTCTGCCTAGTGTAGAAGGACCTGGCTCCCTAGGGGCACATTGGTCCTGGAGAACTTTTTTATTCTTTATTTTTTTTATTTTAAATTTTGGATCCTGAGATCTACTATCAACTGCCGGCTGGGTGACAGGCTGGATAATATAGATCCTTGTCTCCCCAGTCCGACCATCGAGCATGAGCAGGCCTTTAGCTATGCGCTGGGTCGGCCACGTCATACCCCGTTTGCTCCAGGGGTGGCTGGTGAGCTATATGCTCCAGGGCCCACATATGACCGGGCTACTGCTGTCCAGTCACAGTGGGCAGTGGCCGACAGCCACTCCGTACTGCTCGGTGATGGGTCTGTCAGGAATGCGTCCAGCAGTCCTTGCAGGGACGGGTAAGTAAGGTTCCTCCTGTCTTGGCAGGATGGAACAGCTGGGCATTCCTGGGGTGGTCAATTAGGGGGTCTCTAGTTCTCCCTTTCCTCTCTCCCTGTCCATCCCTCCCCCCATGCTTTGCTGGGCCTGCTGTGTACCTCACCGGGGGGTCCCTGAGGGGGGCTCCGGGTCCTGGCTGGGGGCTGCGCTGTGTGTCCGGGTCCGTTCTAGTGTGGGTGGTCTGCCTTGTGGGGGGCCTCCGCTCGGAGGCCCAGTGTTTTCGCAGCCTTTTATTTTTACCTCAGAAAGCCGCTGTTCCTAATGCTAATACAGCTGGTGGCCATTTTCTTGTAATAAATGGAAAAAAAATCAGTGCTGCCCTCTAAAATTAAACTTGTAGCCGCGCTGTTTCTATAGCTAATACAGCGGTCGGCCATTTTCTTGTAGCTCGCGCTCTTTTTTCCTGAGGTAACCGGTGGCCATCTTTGTGGATTTTTACATTGGCTGGACCTGTAGCGCTGGTTTGTCATTCTGAACGGCAGATCACCTCAGACGCCTCAGGCACACACTGTGCAGGAGTTTAGAGTGGACGGCAGCGCTTAAGCAGTGCCTGGGTCAGGGCGGTGAGTCCTCTGGGAATACCCCTCACTCTGGGCAGCTAGGAGGGTGGGCCTTTTCTTGTACCTTGACTTGTTCCCTGAGTGGCTGTCAAGTGTGTGGGTCAACTGTAAAAAATAAATGAATATTGCGCTAAATGAAAAAACAAAAATGCTGCTACACAACAATGTGACAAAGATTACAAAACGTGATGGATATGAAAAATGTAGCGCTAGTGGTTGAGGAGACGAGTGAATGTCTCACTGGGTGAATAAAGTCACTAAGTGTAAAACAGTGAAAAATATAAACAAACTAACCAAAAAATGGTGAATGTGCTAATAAGTCCACCTAAAGAGAAAACAAAAACATGAAAAATTAATGTCCATCAATGTAACATGTAAATGCACAGTGGAAAGAATGAACGTGCAGGCATATGGGTCATCATGGGAACGATTTCTTCCGACTAATTGAAATAGATGGAATACTCTTACCAGAACCCGTGGATATGCCTGTCAGCGACAGCAGATCATGCAAGCATGGGAAATCCAACGAAACAAAAAAGTGTAGCGCTAAAAATGAGTAAGAACTGCCCACAATTAAGGAGCAGTGTATAACAGTGATATATAATTAGATGAACAATATAACATCTCTGCTAAACGAACTGAATAAATGAAATATTCAAAAAGTCATCAGTAATGTGACATCTTGGCCAAACAAACTGAATAAAATAAATAAAGTGTTCAAAGAGTCCGAAGAGTCCTTAGTGATACAAATTAAATGCCACAATAGACACCAAAAATACTGAGTTCATAAAAAAACAAATAAACCATATATTGATGAAAGGTGAGTGACAATCAAATTATGGTGCTCATAAGTAAACTTGACGTGAAGAAAGAGGCTCTAAGATGAACACATGGGAAGGAAGTATTACACTATGTGCCTTTTCTTTCCTTCTAAATCCTGCATCTACTCGGCATCGCTACCTGATTCTAATCGGGCACTGCATACAAGCCCTATTGTCATCTGGATATGAGAGAGATTTTTTTCTATCCTTTGGACTGGATTGAAGTTTGATGTCCCCCATTTGAATCCCAGTTGGAGATTTGCTGTCCACAGCGGCTTACCTATGCTTGGTTGACCCTCTGAACGTTGGTTTTTGGGGTCCACTCTTTCTGGTAAGCCTTTCTTACAACCGATTGGTGGTGGTCATTTTGAGTACACTTTCTTCACGTCAAGTTTACTTATGAGCACCATAATTTGATTGTCACTCACCTTTCATCAATATATGGTTTATTTGTTTTTTTATGAACTCAGTATTTTTGGTGTCTATTGTGGCATTTAATTTGTATCACTAAGGACTCTTCGGACTCTTTGAACACTTTATTTATTTTATTCAGTTTGTTTGGCCAAGATGTCACATTACTGATGACTTTTTGAATATTTCATTTATTCAGTTCGTTTAGCAGAGATGTTATATTGTTCATCTAATTATATATCACTGTTATACACTGCTCCTTAATTGTGGGTAGTTCTTACTCATTTTTAGCGCTACACTTTTTTGTTTCGTTTGTTTTCCACCATTTTTCAATTGGTTGTGTGAGCGGCTATTTATCAGGCAGCGCGGAATTCCTTTTGTATTTATTTCAAGCATGGGAAATCCAAAAACGAAACAGATCCTGCGAAGTTAGGACCACAAACTTGGCCGTTGGGATTTAACAGCAATGGCGTCCCTAGGGGGGGTTGCAGAGGGGGCCCTGACAATCCCCCACCCCCCCCCTAACATTACGCTTGCATTTTTTGTATTTTGCTCGGGCCGCCGCTGGAGTAACAGTCTCTCTTGAGAGGGAGAGCATGACGGTCCGTTCCCCCTTTAAGGAGAGCCTTCTGAAAAAATGGGCATCTCCCCCGGTTGTGGACACCCCCCGGTATCCCGGTTAAACAAAGTAACCACTATTCCGGTTGAGGAGACCCCTGCATTTAAGGACCCTGCAGATAGGAAATCCGAGGCGGTGGCCCGGTCCATATTTACCATGCTGGGATCTGCATTACGGCCAGTTTTGGCATCGGCTCTGGTGTCGCAGACACTTACAGAATGGGCTAAAATTTTGCACCAGGAGTTGGAAAGACAACAGGTTTCCCCCGGTCTGCGTAGAAATGGCTGACCAGTTGGTGCATGGCCTCAAATATGTCTGCGATGCAGCCCTGGACACTTTCTAGAGCCTCAGTATCTGCTGTGGTAATGCGTCGCCTGATTTGGCTAAAATGCTGGTCTGCGGACCAGACTTCCAAGAAGGCTCTGGCTGATTTGCCTTTCCGGGGTGGAAGGCTATTTGGAGCCTCACTGGATGACATTATTTAGAATGTCACTTGGGGTAAGAGCACACTGCTCCCACAATCCAGAAAAGGTAAGGAGCCATGCCGCAGGCCTGGGCCCTCCTTGTCCGTTCAGAAGCGTTTTTTTCATCAGTCCTGGCCCGCATGTAAGCGTTCCCAGGCCGACAAGGGGCCAGCTGAGGGACAAATGCGTCCCTGGGTTTGCAAGCCAAACAAGCCCGCGAACAAATCTGCTACTGCATGAAAGTTTGCCCCCGCCCGACTCTCGGGTGGGGGGTTGCCTTCGTGAGTTTGCAGCTCGGTGGACCTCCCTGCTTTCCGACCAGTGGGTTTGCGAAGTGGTTTCATCAGGGTACAAGATAGAATTTCTTTCTTGTCCACCACAGATTTTTTCCCTCAAACCTTCATCTTCCTCCAGCTCGTCGGAACGCCCTGTTTGGGGTAGTGCAGGACCTGCTGAAGCGCGGGGTGATAGTACCTGTGCCGCTGCCGGAAAGGTTTCAGGGATTTTACTCCAATCTGTTTGTAGTCCCAAAGGACAGGGTCCATTCAATCTTGAATCTCAGGGCCCTCAACACCTTTGTAAAGTTGTGAAGGTTCAGGATGGAATCCGTTCACTCTGCGGTCGCTGAACTTCTGGCCTTGCTGAGACAGCGATGTATCGCTATCGTGGGCTACCTGGACGACCTCCTTCTGAGAGCTGCTTCAGACTCAGAATTAGAGGAGGATGTAGCGATTGCCAGTCAGACCCTTCAAGAATTTGGTTGGGTATTGAACCTCCAGAAGTCTGTGTTGGTGCCGACTCAGCGCCTGGAATACCTGGGCTTGATCCTGGACTCCTCGGAGGCAAAGGTTTTTCTCCCTTTAGAAAAATTGCAGGCTCTTAAGGTGGCGGTGAAGCTGTTGGCATCCCGCAGGTGATCGTCGCTGCGCTTTTGCATGCGAGTCCTGGGTCTGATGGTGGCCTCCTTCTAGGCAGTACCGTATGCTCAATTCCACACTCGAGTCTTGCAGAAGGAGATCCTGTCCAAATGGGACAAGTCCCAGTTGTCTCTGGATTGTCAAATCCGGGTGAGCCAACTTGTCAGGACTTCCCTGGTCTGGTGGCTGACATTTCCGGCCCTTCAGTCCGGAAAGTCGTTCCTTACCTTTCAATGAACGGTGATCACGACGGACACCAGCCTGACTGGTTGGGGGGCTGTTTGGGGGGTCCATTCGATACAAGGTCGCTGGACACAGGAAGAATCCCGCCTGCCAATCAATGTACTGGAACTTCGGGCAATCAGGCAGTGCCTCTCCACATGGTCACAGAGGCTACAGGGGCGTCCAGTCAGGATCCAGACGGACAACACCACAGTGGTGGCGTATGCCAACCATCAAGGAGAAACAAGAAGCTCGGCTGCAGCATCGGAGGTCGCTGACCTCCTGCTGTGGGCAGAAAGAAGCATTCCGGCTCTATCGGCCAAATACATTCCGGGCGTAGAAAACTTGTAGGTGGACTACCTAAGTCGCCAGATGCTGGACCAAGGAGAATGTTCGCTACACCCGTACGTGTTTTAACTCCTTTGCCTAAAATGGGGCACGCCAGACATGGATCTCCTGGCTTCTCGACTCAATTGGAAGGTATTGAGGTTTGTGGCCAGGTCAAAAGATCCCTGGGCGGATGCAATGGACGCGTTGGTGGCCCTGTGGGGACAGTATCGGCTGATCTATGCTTTTCCCCCACTGAAGCTTCTTCCTAGTCTGCTCCGCAGAGTGGAGACCGAGGGGATTTCGGTAATTCTAATTGCCCCAGATTGGCCTCGGCATCCCTGGTACGCCGACCTGGTGCGCCTGGTGGTGGATGCCCCTTGGCAACTGCCGATGCGGGAGGACCTTCTGTCGCAAGGTCCCATACTTCATCCTGCTTTACAGTCGCTGGCTTTAACGGCATGGCATCCTCCTTCAAAGCAGTGCCCTATGCCCAGTTCCAGAACAGGCCTATACAACAAGACATCTTGTCGGCTTGGAACAGGAGAGGGCAAGCCCTGGATTACCCCATGTCCTTATCTCCTCAGGCGGGCTTAATCCTAAGCTGGTGGTTACAGGTTTAGATCCTGCGAAAGGGAAGATTCTTCCTACCAGTGTCTTGGACATTACTATCCACAAATGCCAGTCTCGGGCTGAGGAGCGACCCTAGAAGGGCTCACAGCTCAGGGGCGAGAGCCTGCCCATCAACAGAGTTGCGGGCAGTAGGTCTAGCCCTACAGACCTGGACGGTAGAACTTCAGGACTTCTCTATCAGGGTTCAGTCCAACAAGGCCACTGCAGTGGCCTATATAAACCACCAGGGCCGTACCAGGAGTCGTTCAGCTCAGGAAGAGGTGAACCACATTATAGCCTGGGCAGAGGGACATGTGCCGGTTCTATCGGCGGTCCATCCCGGGGGTAGAGAACTGAAGGGCAGATTATCTCAGCCGCCAGCAGATCTGCCTGGAGGAATTTTCCCTACTAAGGATGGGCTTAGGCATGTTCGCAACTGCACGTATCCACGCCTTCCAGGAAGCTTACACTGCGCAGCATTAATCACAGGCAGTGAGACATTTCCCGATCTGTGCAGCCGCGGAGCCAGTACTCCCTGGTTTATGCTTGCTCTCTCCCCCCCCCCCCCCCAATCCCTCTCCTTCCACATTTGTTGCGCAGGATTTGGAGAGAGGGGATTCCAGTCATTCTGGTGGCACCAGCCTGGCACAGAAGGCTCTGGTTCCCGGTGATTGTGAGATTGACAATAGATGGGCCATGGATGCTTCTGCGCCGCTCCGATCTACTGTCTCAAGGTCCTACAGTGCCTTGAAAAAGTATTCACACCCCTTGAAATTTTCCACATTTTCTCATGTTACAACCAAAAATGTAAATGTATTTCATAGACCAACACAAAGTGGCACATAATTGTGAAGTGGAAGGGAAATGATAAATGTTTTTTTTTTTTTTTTTTTACAAATATGTAAAAAGTGTGGCATGCATTTGTATTCAGCCCCCTTTACTCTGATACCCCTAAAATGTCAGGATTAAAGGTGTGGAGAAGTTTAGAGAAGGGTTAGGTTATAGAAAAATATCTCAAGCCTTGTACATCTCATGGAACACTGTTCAATCCATCATCTGATAATGTAAAGAGTATGGCACAATTGCAAACCTACCAATACATTGCCGTCCACCTAAACTGACCGGCCAGGCAAAGAGACGCGGCCAAGAGGTCCATGGTAACTCTGGAGGACCTGCAGAGATCCACAGCTCAGGTGGGAGAATCTGTCCACAGGACAACTAGTAGTCATGCACTCCACAAATCGGGCCTTTATGGAAGAGTGGCAAGAAGAAAGACATTGTTGAAAGAAAGCCATAAGAAGTCCCGTTAGCAGTTTGCGAGAAACCATGTGGGGCACACAGCAAACATGTGGAAGAAGGTGCTCTGGTCAGATGAAATCAAACTTTTTGACCTAAAAGCAAAACGCTATGTGAGGCGGAAAACTAACACTGCACATCACCCTGAACACACCATCCCCACCGTTAAACATGGTAGTGGCAGGTGCAGATCTGCTGGGAGTGAAGATGGTCTAAAAGTTAGGGGGGCTTTTAAACTAGGCGATGGGGGGAAGGGTCCAGAGGTAGAGATGGTCAGCGCAAAACATATTCCAGAGGGTAGTATTGGGGGCATTAGTGGTAGGTTGACCAAAGCAGTGGTCATCAACCCTGTCCTTAGGGCACATGCACAGGCCAGGTTTGCAAGATAACTGAAATGCATCACAGGTGATATCATTTGCTGCTCAGTGATTGCAGTATTCTAGTCTGCTTCCCCAAGGTAATACATAAAACCTGGCCTATTAGTGGGCCCTAATGACAGGGTTGATGACCACTGGACTAAAGCACCTAAACCCGAGGTAAGTATAGTAACAAGTCCTATTTGTAACCCCAGAGCACCCAATAAGGAGATGGTATGCGACCGGTCTAAACTACGTGGCATGTTCACCAATACCAGGAGTCTGGCGGACAAGATGGGAGAACTGTTGTACGAGGAGGATTTCGATTTTGTAGGAATTAGGGACTTGGTTTGACAGCTCACATGATTGGCTGGCAACCAATCAAGGGTATTCCCTATATCGCAGGGATAGCGAGGGTAAAAAAGGGGGAGGGGTATGCCTGTATATCAAAAATGATGTACAAGTGAATGTGAGAGATGACATCACTAAGGGGGCAAGGGAGGACGTGGAATCCTTATGGGTAGAGCTACAAAGGGAGGAAACTAAGGGGAAAGTAATACTGGGAGTATGCAGAGGGAGGAGGCAGACCTAATATCACAATTTGGATTAGTGGCAAGAATGGGAAGTGTCATTATAATGGGGGATTTTAATTATCCAGACATAGACTGGGGGGGAAGGAACCACGCATGCATCTAAGGCTCGCCAGTACCTAAATGTCTTGCAGGACAATTTCATGGGTCAGATGGTAAATGCACCAACTAGAAACAAAGCATTACCAGACCTACTGAATACCAACAATACAGACCGGGTGTGGAAATACGGGGCAATTTAGGAAACCGCGATCACAGGTCGATTATATTAGTATAAAACACACAAATGGGAAACATAAGGGGAATACAAAGACACAATTTCAAAAGAGCCAACTTCCCTAAACTATGATCCTTGCTAAAAAGATAATAATTGGGATAAAATCTTAGGAACAAAGAACAGAATGGAGGAAAAATGGGTATGCTTTAAGAGCATATTAAATAAGGGCATTAGTTAGTGCATCCCAATGGGAAATACATTTAAAAGAGCTAATAAAAGTCCTGGGTGGCTTAACTCCAATGTAAAAAATGCATATAAAGGAAAAGTAGAAGGCCTTCCAAAAATACAAGGCTGAAGGATCAGCATTCCAACTTTACAAAGAATGCAACAAGAAATGTAAGGGTGCAATCAGGGCGGCCAAGATAAAACACAAAAGGCACATAGCGGAGGAGAGTAAAAAAAAGTATATAAATAGTACGAAAGGGAGGTCAGATCATATTGGTCCCATAAAGAATGATGAAGAAAATCTGGTTACTAAGGATGGAGAGATGGCGAAGGTATTGAATTTATTCTTCCCCTCAGTCTTCACAAGGGAATCGGGGGGCTTTAGTAACCAAAACTGCAATGTTTATCCTCATGACATGTCACAGGAAGCACCCTCATGGCCAACAGAGGACAGAATTAGAAATAGACTTGAAAAACTTAAAAGTAATATGACAGTCGGCTTGCACCCGAGGGTCCTTAAGGAACTTCGTCAAGTAATTGGCAGACCATTGTTCCTAATTTTTACGAACAGTCTACTGACTGGAATGGTACCAGCTGATTGGAGAAAAGCCAATGTAGCACCAATATTTTCAAAAGGGCCAAGATACATCCCTGGGAATTACAGACCAGTTAGCCTAACATCGATTGTATGCAAGCTCTTGGAGGGGATAAGGGACTATATATAAGATTTTAGTAATGACAATGGTATCATTAGCAGTTATCGGCATGGATTCTTGAAGAATCGTTCTTGCCAAACCAATCTATTAACCTTCTTTGAGGAGGTGAGCTGCCATATAGATAAAGGAAGGCCTATAGACGTGGTGTATCTGGATTTTGCAAAAGCATTTGATGCAGTTCCCCATAAAAGTTTACTGTACAAAGTAAGGTCCATTGGCATGGACTATAGGGTGAGTACATGGATTAAAAACTGGCTACAGGGGGGAGTTCAGAGAGTAGAAATAAATGGGGAGTACTTGGAATGGTCCGGGGTGGAAAGAGAGTTCTGTCCTGGGACCAATCCTATTTAACTTATTCATAAACGACCTGGAGGATGGGATAAACTGCTCAATCTCTATTTGCGGACGATACTAAGCTAAGCAGGGCAATAGCTTCTCCGCAGGATGTGGAAACCTTGCAAGAAGATCTGAACAAATAATGAGGTGGGCAATTACATGGCAAATGAGGTTTAATGTAGAAACATTTTAAATAATGCATTCGGGTGGCAAACATATGGATGCAATTTACTTACTGGAGAAGGAACCTCTGGGGGAATCTAGGATGGAAAAGGACCTGAGGGTCATAGTAGATGACAGACTCAGCAATGGCATGCAATGCCGAGCTGCTGCAAGCAAAGCAAACAGAACATTTGGCATGCATTAAAAACGGGATTTACTCCAGAGATAAAATGATAATTCTCCCACTCTACCTACAAGACTCTGGTCCGGCCGCACCCTGGAGTATGCCATCCAGTTCTGGGCACCAGTCCTCAGGAAGGATGTGCTGGAACTAGAGAGAGTTCAGAGAAGGGCAACAAGACTTGTCTTTTTTTCAACCTCGCCTACTATGTAACTATGTTGTGGGGATGCTTTTCTTCAGCAGGGACAGGGAAGCTGGTCAGAGTTGATGGGAAGATGGATGGAGCCAAATACAGGGCAATCTTAGAAGAAAACCTGTTAGTCTGCAAAAGAGTTGAGACTGGGGCAGAGGTTCATTTTCCAGCAGGACAATGCCTCTAAACATACAACCAGAGCTACAATGGAATGGTTTAGATCAAAGCATATTCATGTGTTAGAATGGCCCAGTCGAAGTCCAGACCTAAATCCAATTGAGAATCTGTGGCAGGGGGGCGTGTCCGGATGGCAGAGGGAGCAGACGTGTGAGACTTCAGCTCCGTCTTCCGAGCGGCATCCTGCAGGCATCCCAAGTCCGATTTGCACCGGACCAACTCCTAACAGCTCCCCACGGTAGTGGGAACATTCCAGGCTGGCATCTATGATGAAATACGGGCCACCTGCGCCAGCATCCGCAGCGGGACAGCTGGCCCGTTTCCGATGGCAAGATGGCGCCGGGGCACAGGCAGAGCAGCGTGGCGCGCTGCTGCAGCCATCCACCTCCAATCCTCTCAAGCAACCACGGGCTCCGGTGAGTGAATCTGCCTCTGCTCCCCACGATGCACAGCCAGACCCCCTGCAGTCTCAGGACTCCCCCATAGACAGTGAGGATGGCTCAGGCCCTGATTTCCCTCCTGCTGAGCCCACCCTGGCCTCCATCATGCACGCTATACAGGACTGCAAGGCCTCTCTCACTGCACAGATTGCATCAGTCCGCATGGACTTTTCTCTCCTGAAGCAAGATGTGCAAAATTTAAGGGACAGAGCTGGGGATGCTGAAGAACGTATCGGCTCCCTTGAGGATGTTGTTCACCCCTTCAGTGTCACGGTGGCCCTCCGCGCCAAAATCGATGATTTGGAAAATAGTTCGAGGAGAAACAACCTCCGCTTCGTTGGATTCCCTGAAAGGGCTGGAGGGCTCCCAACCAGAAAAATTCCTGTATAATTGGCGAGACCAATAAGAGACCTTTTTGGGACTGACGCACCATCCTTTTCCCATGTCATTGAACATGCCCACCGCACCCCTCCGCGTCCCCCACCTTCTGGAGCACCCCCAAGATCCATTATAGCAAGGATCCTCAACTTCCAAGACAAAGTTGCTATTCTGCACCTGGCCCGGGAGAAGGGTCTGCTTAAATACAATGGCAATACCATCTCTGTGTACCCTGATTTTTCAGCAGATGACCAGTGACAACGCACCTCCTTTGCAGCAGTGAAGGCCCGCCTGCGTACGGAGGGCCTCTCCTACGCCATGCTTTTTCCCGCCAAGCTGCGCATCATTTATGATGGTAAAGTGTATTTCTACACCAACCCCAAGGAAGCTATGGCCTGGCTCAATGATCGATACAGAGTTCTTCCTAGGCACAGAGCTGCCTAATGTCTGTGGTTCTAGGCCCCCTGCATTCTCCTCTGTTTGCCTTGAACTGATTATGGATATGTCTATCCTTCCATATTGGAGAATTCATTTGCCTTGACTGCACTGACTGATCTGGCTTTTCATGAGGGTATGATATGCCTCCCTGCAATAGGCCTGAGACCTATCATCCTGCCATCTTTAATCATAGCAGACTGAACTTTCTCCTTATCACCAGGCCTATCCCCCTACAACTTCTGCCAGTTATTTACTCTGCAATCTACTGCATCCGCTGTTGGACTGTGATGCTTTTCACCCCTACAATGCTGCTCGGGAGTCACTCTGGACTCCACTACACCCCCCGTACCAGTTAGTGGCGAGGCCACGGCACAGCTCTCCCTCAGTTTCAGGAGGGGGGTTTTTGTTTTACAGTTCAGGGATCCAAGGCTCGCTATGTTGGGGTTGGTCGAGCGGAGAAGGGGGCAAGGGTTTTTATCTAGACTTTATGGGACTTTGTTGGTGGGTTTTTATTTTATTTTTTCGTTTTTGTTTTTTTTTTTTCGTTTTTTTTTTCTATGTTCCTTTTTGCACTTTTTGACTACGATATTTTTTCTTAGGTTGTTGCCTATGGCGGACTATTAATATTTTTTATTATTTGATTACTGGCTCATGATTTCCTGATGGCAGATCCACGCATTTTTTTATTCATGTGCGTGTATGTGCTTCAGGTGGCGCGGCCTATCTGGTCATAAATGTTTATATATGCATGTTACTCTGTGATTATTTACTACTGTATGTTCTACAATGGCAAAGCCCCAAAGGATAGTCTCATGGAATACTAGAGGTCTGAATGCACCCCAGAAGAGATCTCTGGTCTTTTCAGTACTAAAAAAATGCCCTCACATCATATCTGCCTCCAAGAGACTCCCCTTACAGGCTCTAAAACGAGGGCCCTAAATTGCCCGTGGTTGTCTAACTCCTACCATGCCACTCATACTAATTACTCCAGGGAGGGTTTCCATCCTTCTAGCCAAATCTCTCCCAGCTGAGAGGATACAAGTTAAAACTGACCCTGACGGGCGGTTTATAGTTCTTTACAGATTTCTACTGTGACCTTTACCTTGGTGAACATTTATGTGCCCCCCCCGTTTTCGATGGGGGTACTCTCTAAATTGTCACTTCAGCTGCTAACTAGACCCCCTGGCCCCTTACTTTATGTGGGGGACTTTAATGCTATTTTAGATCCTGCTATGGACCGCCTGGGTGGTGGTAGACCCTTTCCCTCTTTTCTAAACTGGGTACAGGTTCATGGTCTTACAGAGGTGTGGCACTGGAAACATCCAGATGTGCGCCACTTTTCCTGCCACTCGGACTCTTTCCACACCATGTCCAGATTAGATATGGCGTTTGCTCCGGCTGAGACCCTCCCTGTTGTCTCTGCCGTTTCATATCTGCCCACAGGAGTTTCTGATCATGCCCCTCTCTCTGTGGACCTCCTCTTCCTCCCAGGGTCGGGACCTGCAATTTGGCGCCTGAACACCTACTGGTTGGAGGACGAGATAGTGCAGGACAGGCATCACGAACTATTGGAATTATAACCTGGGAAAGGTAGACCCTTCCACTGAATGGGACGCATTTAATTCAACTCTGAGGGGCACCTTCATGTCCATCACAGGGGTCTTGCACAAAAACAACCGGATGCTTACAGAAGAACTTGAGACTGTTATGGTACGTGCTGAGTCTGCTTATGCGTCTAACCCTGCCTCTGACACGAGGGAGGCATGGTTACAGAGCCGTAGGGAGTAGGGCCGAAACAACTAATCGATTAATCGACAACTAATCGATTATGAAATTAATCGATTACTATTTTTATAATCGATTAATCGGCCAGTAACATAATGGGGTTAAAAAAAAACTAAAATTAGCCCTTTATAGTACAAAAAGAGCAAATCGCTACTGTAAATATTACTTTCACTGTCCGACAGTAAAAGATTAACCCCTAATGCCGTGTACACACGACCGTTTTTAATGTCATTGAAAAAAACGTAGTTTTTCCCAACGCGATTCTTCTCAAGCCTGCCTTGCCTACACACTATCGTGAAAAAAAATGCTCGAGCAAAGCGCAGTGACTTACAACATGTAGGACGGCACTATAAAGGGGAAGTTCCATTTGGATCGCGACACCCTTCATGTTAGTAAAGTTTGTTGAGCAACGATTCACGCTTTTCAGCCTCATGCTTTTCAGTCCATTACAGCGTGACGAATGTGCTATCTCCATTACGAACGCTAGTTTTACCAGAACGAGTGCTCCCGTCTTATACTTGATTCTGGACATGCGCATTTTTTTTTCACGTCGTTAAAGCCCACACACGGCCGTTTTTCATGACGAGAAAAACGACGATGTAAAAAACAACGTGAAAAATTAGAGCATGTTCCAATTTTTTCATGGCCGTTTTTCACGTTGTGAAAAATGCTCTGAAGCCCACACACGATCATTTTTAATGACCATTTTGAAAAATTTCATTTTTCTCATCATTAAAAACGGTCGTATGTACACGGCATTACAGTAGCGATTATTTGCTGTTTTTGTACTAACTTTCGTTTTTTTAACCCCATTATGTTACTAAACATCTCAGGCCTGGGTTTTTGGTGCTTTTTGCAGAAACACGCTACAGTTCATTTACATTGTTTCCTATGGGACACGTTCACATCCATGCTTTTTTCAGCTGCTGCGTATTTGGAAAGGGCAAGGACTTTTTTTAACGCAAAACGGTGCTATAATTTTTTTTTTTGGTTCAATATACTTCAATGGAGAAGCTGCAGAAAAGCATTTAATGCGTTTTTGTGGCAATTTGTGATTTTTAACCACTTCCATACCGGACCTATTCTGGCACTTCTCTCCTACATGCAAAAATCATAATTTTTTTTCTAGAAAATTACTCAGAACCACCAAATATGTTTTTTTAACAGACACCCTAGGGAATAAAATGGCGGTCATTGCAACTTTTTATCTCGCACGGTATTTGCGCAATAATTTTTAAAACTTTTTTTGGGGAAAAAAAACGGTTTCATGAATTAAAAAATAAAACAGTAAAGTTAGCCCAATTTTTTTGTATAATGTGAAAGATTATGTTACGCAGAGTAAATAGATAAAAAATTCACCGATCTCATGCCGACAGCCACGATTGCGGCTTTGTTTACTTCCGGGTACCGTCATAACGTCACGCCCGGGCCGTCGACGATCATAGAGATGACTGGTGACCATCTGGTCACCAGTCATCTCTATGCCTCCCATCCAGCGCCGGCAGATCGTTTCTCCGGGTACCCGATGGCACGGGAGAGCCCGGAGAAGCACCGGATGGCGGAGGGAGGGGGGGCATCCCCTCCCGTCGCCTATAAGAACGATCAAGTGGCGAAACTGTCGCTATGACCATTCTTATGGTGCACAGAATTGCCGGCTGAACAGATGGATATCTGAATGATGCCTGTAGCTGCAGGCATCATTCAGATATCCCCACTGAAAGTCCAGGACGTCATATGACGCCCTTGGGCTGGAAGTGGTTAATCTGCACAGCAAATTGGCCAAAAAAAAAAGAAAAATGCAAATCGCTGCAAAATCACCTTTTTTTTTCTTTTTTTCTTTTTTTTTAAGGTTATTAACCGATCAATCGAAACAATAATCGGCCAACTAATCGATTTTGAAAATAATCGTTAGTTGCAGCCCTAGTAGGGAGTATGAACTCCGTCTGTTAGACCTCACACAAAAACGCATTCCTTTTCCCAGGTGTGAAAGGCGGCGACCTGGTCGTTCGTTCACACTTTCACTAAATTTTACAAGGTTGATATGAGCGCATCTGCGGATGTTTGCTTCGGCCGCAAGGTTTTGCAGGCGGCGGTTTAACCACTTGCTTACTGGGCACTTAAACACCCCTCCTGCCCAGACCAATTTTCAGCTTTCAGTGCTGTCACAATTTGAATGACAATTACTCAGTCATGCAACACTGTACCCAAATGATTTTTTTGTCTTTTTTTTCATACAAATAGAGCTTTCTTTTGGTGGTATTTGATCACCTCTGGGTTTTTTATTTTTTGCGCTATAAATGAAAAAAGACCGAAAATTTTGGGAAAAAAATGCATTTTTCTTAGTTTCTGTGATAAAATTTTGCAAATTTTTAATTTTTCTTCATAAATTTTGGCCACAATTTATACTGCTACATATCTTTGATAAAAATAAGCCAAAATTTTTGGAAATTATTTGGTCTGTGTGAAAGTTTTAGAGTCTACAAGCTATAGTGCAGATCATAAAAAAATTAGCACATCTGATGTACTGGTGGCCTATCTCATTTCTTGAGACCCTAACAAGCCAGGAAAGTACAAATGCCCCCCAAATAACCCCTTTTTGGAAAGTAGACATTCCAAAGTCTTTAGTAAGAGGCCTGGTGAGTTATTTGAAGTTGTAATTTTTTCCCACGATTCTTTGCAAAATTACGATTTTTTTTTTTTCCTCAAAATTGTCATTGTAATAGCTTATTTCTCTCACATGGCATGTGCATACCACAAATGACACCCCAAAATACATTCTGCTACTCCTCCTGAGTATTACGATACCACATGTGTGGGACTTTTTTACTGCCTGGCTACATACAGGGACCCAACATGCAGGGAGCACCATCAGGTGTTCTAGGAGCATAAATTGCACATCTAACTAGTTGACTACCTATTACACTTTTGAAGGCCCTGGAGCACCAGGACAATGGAAACACCCACAAAATGACCCCATTTTGGAAAGCTAACACCCCAACATATAATCTATGAGGCATAATGAGTCTTTTGAACGGTTCATTTTTTTCCAGAAGTTTTTGGAAAATGTGGAAAAAAATGAACGCATTTTTTTTACACTAAGTTGTCAGTTTATAAGATATCTCCAACACATAGCAAAAATGACACCCAAAAATACATTCTACTACTCCTCCTGAGTATGGCGATACCCCATGTGTGGGACTTTTACACAGCCTGTCCACATACAGAGGCCCAACATGCAAGGAACACCATCAGATGTTCTAGGGACACATAGCATGCATATACCAAGAATTACACCCCAAAATACATTATGCTGAGCAAAGCGTAAACAAAAGATTACCTGTGGTTTTAGTAGCGCAGTTCTACACAGCAGGATAGCACTGGTCCAGGCAGCAGGCAGGGACTTTATTAGCAATGGCATACACAATTGTCCAGGCAGCAGGCAGGGATACTGTCCATAAACAGTCCTGGGTCAGTGCAGGCAGAAATATTGTAAGCAGTGCCAAAAATATTAGTCCTGGTAGTAGGCAGGTCCATTTGGTGTGGTCAGTTCATGCGACAGGCAGAGGCATGATGGCATAGGTCCTACAGGCAGCAGGCAGAAGTAGGGCCTTGTTCAGGACAGAATGGGGACAGGGGTAGAGGCTTCTCCCACCCAAATCTCTTTGAAGCCTCCGAGTCTCCAGACCCTAATCTAGGATGAGAAAACAAAAAAAAAATAGTTTTCTTCATCCAGAAAAACTTTTTTGGAGCCCCTCACATATGTGAGACCCCTGTGTTGAATCCCACTAGTCCAGTAGCAGGGTACAAGATCAATCCAAGAGGCAGGCAAAAAGCATGGTCAAACAGGCCAAGGTCAGTTCCAGATCAGGCAGAGGTAGTACAGAATCGCTAGGCAGAAGCGTGGTCGAATAACAGTCCAGGGTCAGTTCCAGATCAGGCAGAGGTAGTACAGAATCGCTAGGCAGAAGCGTGGTCAAATAACAGTCCAGGGTCAGTTCCAGATCAGGCAGAGGTAGTACAGAATCGTTAGGCAGAAGCGTGGTCGAATAACAAGCCAGGGTCAGTTACAGAGCAGGCAGTAGCATAAGGGGTGTGAAGGCAGGCAATGAGGATTACGTTTACTATACTTCACTAATAATTTAGTAAAGTATGGTAACGGCGAAAGCAGCCAATTACACAGAGGCCTGTTTGGGAAGGACACTCAGCACAATAATAAACTGTGTCTCGTCTGACTCCTCCACTGGCACACACCTTACATTTTTTTTGACCTTGTCGGCCTGTTGCTGTGGGAGGGACTTTATCGGGAAAGTGACGTTCGGAGAGTCGACTCATAACATCAGATCGGATGTTTTGGGGTGGGCCATTCTGGAATATCAGGGCAGTGGTGATTTCCTCCTGGTAGCCAAGGAAGGATAGGGGGTTTTGGGTGGACTTGCGGTAAATAATATAAGAGTTATATATGGCCAAATGAAAAAAATAAATTGCTACTTTTTTATACCAATGGTATGTCCGTCTTGTGGAAAGATAGGGTTCCAGCATTTGGTTGTTAAAGTCGACTCCCCCCATGAACAAATTGTAGTCCTGGATGCATTTGGGCTTTTGGATGGTGGTGCCATTCCTTCTGGGGATTTCCACGAAGGTATCGTTGTGGATGGAAGATAACATGTACAGTAGGTGCCGCCAATATTGTATTTCTATCGCGCTCCCATCGCCGAGATTATCGGCGACAGGAGTGCCGAGATCTCGGCAGCAGGGTGGCGACACGTGTAGCGCTCACTGCAATAGCGAGGAGACGCGACACTGTATTGAGCGGGGATCCGACGCGGATTCCCGCCAATACCAGGCACTGCGTTTGGTATGAATCCTGAGCGGGAACTCCACGCCAATTTTTAAAGAAAAAAACTGCGTGGGTTTCCCCTCCAGGAGCATACCAGGCCCTTGGGTCTGGTCTGGATTTGAAGGGGAGCCCTACGCCGAAAAAACGGCGTAGGGGTCCCCCTCAAGATCCAAACCAGACCCTTATCTGAGCACGCAACCTGGCAGGCCGCAGGGGAAGAGGGGGGGACGAGAGCGGCCCCCTTCCCTCCTGAACCGTACCAGGCCACATGCCCTCAACATGGGGGGTTTGGTGCTCTGGGGCAGGGGGGGGGCGACCTGCGGCCCCCCCACCCCAGAGCACCCTGCCCCCATGTTGATGAGGACAGGGCTTCTTCCCGACATATTAGCCAGCACAGTAGTTCCCCGATGCGCGCTCGGGAGCGCGCGCGGGGAACGAGGAAAGGGGAGGCCGTATAAACACGGCCTCCCGGCATTGTAGAGCCACATTGTGGCCGCATGTTTTCGTATGCTGGGCGCGAAGGGGTTAAGGTTGCTACTCCTCCGTTGAGGAGCTCTGGTTGTTATGGGTGGAGTTTTTTTGCTTGCTGTTCCCACCCCTCGTTTTTTTAACACTGCTTGGGGATGTCCCTAAGGTCAAGATTGAAGGTGCTGTGTCCGTCAATGAACGAAAGAGAAAATAGGATTTTTGTACTCACCGTAAAATCCTTTTCTCTGAAGTTCATTGACGGACACAGCACCCACCCCTCCTTTTTATGTTTGTACTGCTTTTTTTGACGACCTGAGCTGCTGGATGCAGTGTGAGGGGTGTGCAGTTTTGCGGTTTTTTACATGTTCTGTCTAGTCCTTTCCTGAAGATGGCGATATAACCCTAAGGTCAAGATTGAAGGTGTATTTGTAAAAAATGTGAAAAACATTTATTATTTTCCTTCTACTTCACAATTATGTGTCATATTGTGTTGGTCTATCACATAAAATCCCAATAAAATACATTTACGTTTCTGGTAGTAATATGACAAAATGTGGAAAATTTCAAGGGGTATGAATACTTTTTCAAGGTACTGTATATTCCACCCCAATTTACAGTCTCTAAATTTGAGGGCATGGCTATTGAAGCCAGGGTGCTGAAGGATCGTGGCATCTCGGGACCGGTGGTGTCTACCTTAGTGAATGCTATGAAAGCGGTCACTAGGAAGATCTATCACAGGGCTTGACAAATTTGCTTGGAATCTAGGAGCCAGCTTAAAAAGTTAGGAGCCAGGAACGCGCCCCGTCCCGCCAAGCTCGCGCACAGAAGCGAATGCATACATGAGTAGCGCTTGCATATGAAAGCGGTGTTCAAACCACACGTGAGATATCGCCGCGATTGGTAGAGCAAGAGCAATAATTCTAGACCTCCTCTGTAAATCAAAACATGCAACCTGTAGAATTTTTTAAACATCGCCTATGGAGATTTTAAAGGTTAAAAGTTTGTCGCCATTCCACGAGCGGACGCAATTTTGAAGCGTGACATGTTGGGTATCAATTTACTTGGCGTAACGTTATCTTTTTCTCAATATAAAAAAAATTGGGCTAACTTTACTGTTTTATTTTTTAATTAAAAAGTGTATTTTTCTCAAAAAAGTGCGCTTGTAAGACCGCTGTGCAAATACAGTGTGACACAAAGTATTGCAACGACTGCCATTTTATTCTCTAGGGTGTTAGAATAAAAAATATATATAATGTTTGTGTGTTCTAATTAGAGGGAAGGAGATGGCAGTGAAAACACAGGGGAAGCTCCATTAGCATTGCTGGTTGTCTTGTCCTACCAACGGCCACCACAAGATGGCGCCAGATCACAGAAGTAAGCATAGGCCTCAATTGCCGGCGCGGCCCGATGCGATCGCGATTCGCGCGGCGGAGGGGGCGCACAGAGAAGCAGGATACCCCAGCTGTGCCGCGCCAGGTCGCTAATTCTAGTCGCAATTGCGACCTGGCGCCCGGGGTTTGTCGAACCCTGATCTATCATAAGGTCTGGAAGACTTGTATTGTTTGGTGTGAAGCCAGAAAATGGCATCTTTGGAAATACGGGATTGGAAGAATTCTCTTTTCTACAGTCGGCTGTGGAAATCAGATTTGCTTTGCGTACAATCAGAGGTCAGATTTCAGCCCTGTTGGTATTCTTCGGAATTGGCGGCCCTTTCATGGAGACCATACCTAATTCTTCACCACGACAAGGTGGTGTTGCTTCCTATTCCATCCTTCTTGCCAAAGGTGATGTTGGCTTTTCATTATCACTAAGGATGAACTGTCCTCGGCCCTAGCCGGGTTAGAGAACAGGATTGCTGGCATGATTGCCTACATCCCGCAGGGTGGCAAGAAGCGTTTCAGATCCCCCTCCCTGGAATCTCCTAGTTTGGAGCAGGAATGGGTTGAGAATGGGGAAGAGCTAAAAAGCTGAGGATTCAGTGGAGTGCCCAGCAGATGAGTCTGCTTCCGAGCAAACTGGACATAAGGAAACCCAGTTGATGTCTGCCTCTCAGTCGCAGAGGCTTTCATCCTAACTCTGACCGAAATGGTTCGTTCTTTAAGTCGCCTCTTAAAGCAGAGGTGACTGAGCCCCCCTGTCCTCTTGGGATCCCTGAGGCCTCTTCAGGATGCACAGGCTTTCCCCCTACACCCCCTGCTGGAACAGGCGGTGTATGCTAAGGGAATATCCTGACAGGATTTTGTTCCTCTTAAAAGGGTTTTGCCTTTTATATCCTATAGGATCAAAAGTTTAAGAAATGGAGCAGGCTAGCCATAGATGCAGCTGTCTCTTCCTTAAACAAGAATGTAACTTATCCGGTGGATAATGCACAAGGCTTGAAGGACCCTGTTGACAAGAACTTCATTATTAACCACTTAAGCCCCGGACCAATACGCAGCATAAAGACCAGAGCTGATTTTACAACTTGGCACTGCGCTGCTTTAACTGGAAAATGTGCGGACATGCAATGTTGTACCCAAACAAAATTTGTGTCCTTTTCTTCCCACAAATAGAGCTTTCTTTTAATGGTATTTGATTGCCTCTGCGATTTTTTTATTTTTTTTTGCGATATAAACGGAAAAAGACCGAAAATTTAGAAAAAAAAATATATTTTCTACTTTTTGTTATAAGAAAAGTCGAATAAACTAAATTTTAGTCATACATTTAGGCCAAAATGTATTCAGCCACATGTCTTTAGTAAAAAAAAAACGTCAATAAGCGTATATTTATTGGTTTGCGCAAAAGTTATAGCGTCTACAAACTAGGGTACATTTTCTGGAATTTACACAGCTTTTAATTTATTACTGCCTATCTCATTTCTTGAGGTGCTAAAATGGCAGGGCAGTACAAACCCCCCCCCCCCCCCCCCCAAATGACCCTATTTTGGAAAGTAGACACCCCAAGGAAATTGCTTTTTTTTTGTCCCAAGTGATTGAATAATGACAAAAAAAAAATTACAAAAAGTTGTCACTAAATGATATATTGCTCACACATGCCATGGTTATATGTGGAATTGAGAGAGAATAACCCCCTTGGGAAAATTGGGACTTTAAAAGTGACTGACAAACAAATGATGTAAAGTACAAAAATATATTTTTATTAAATTAGACATATAGTAATAAAAATTATTTATAATTGATACATAAATTACAAGACCAGGTGGTGGTTTGGATAGATCTGAATGCCTGTAGGCGTAGCTCGTGGCACATGACCCAACGTTTCTGGCGAGAAGCCCTTCTTCAGGGGTATATTTCAGGTGCGTAGAGCAATACCATCTGGTAAAACATACATGTCATATCAGTGCATACAATATATTGAAATGCGTTCCATATTTTGCAGTGGAGGACAGAAAACTCAAGATCATGAAGATAAACAGGGGGGAGATGTGGACAATAATACAAAAAATATATATATACACGATGATAAAACATATCTTACATCAAGCATCCATCCACGAGATCAGAAAGTGGCCACCGTAATTTGACTAAAATATGCGTATGATGAAATACACATAATAAAAAATCAGTAGGCGCGCATGCAGATGTTCCAACGAGGATCACACAGTCCACATCTGGAACCACCACTAAATATATGGAAATAGAGGTATTTTAGAATCAATTGAAAAATGAGAAAGGGAAAAAGGGGGATGGAGGGGGGAGTGGGCCGGGGGAAGGAACGGAAAGGAGGGAAGGAAAAAAAAGGGGGGGGGGAGGGGGAAGGAGAAAAGGGGCAGAAAAAATTGCAAAGGAAAAGAAAACAAAGGGGAAGTGGAAGAAATGTCATTTACGTAAAATGTATGGATGGATAACCTACCAAGAATGATGCGATTGGTTATCCAGAACACATACCAAAGTGTCTAGGCTGAGATGTCAAAAGAAAGACATCTATGGTGGAGCGATGGTCCATGTATGCATATGATGTATCTATATGAGTAGAGAAACATACTATAATTACTTTTATATTTTGCTACAGAGGGCAGTCCAAAGAGAACATATGGATGTGATGTTTGTGTAAAACTACTCTATAAAATCAAAATACCTGTAAGTAAATGCCAGGCCCTCGTCTCTCTCTGCAAACCGAAAAGGATCCTCATATAAGGGACAACTAAGTGTAAAATGGAGAGAGGATATATGTATCTGTATGCAGGCAACATATAAGAATTATTGTCAAAATGTCTCATACATCTATATACAAATCTCACACCAATAGGAGAAATGTAACCCAAAAGTATGCATGTACATCCATATAAATAGTGTTTCACCTACCATTGATTAAAGAAGTAAACACCAAAGTGCCAGTAGTGTGAGAGGTCGGATATTGTGATCCACATATAACCAGAGGAGAGCATCAATAAGTCCTCTGAAGTATGAAATATGCCTGTGTGGATAACAACATTATATTCCGGTAAATACATACCACTGCCCACTGAATAGGTGTATAGATAATATAGTATAGGTAGAGTGAAGGCGGATGTTGATATAAATACCTGGAGTGTGATGTGTCAGGAGAACAAGCCTCAGACGGTAGCGCCGTTGCTGCTCAGAATGGCTGTGTTGACAGGGCTTATATAGAGCTCAGGAGTGTGTAATGCACGCTCGCGCCTGCGCAGTGGGTTTGCGTTCCGGACGTGGCTTTACATATTATGCAGGTGGAGCGCATCGCAATGTGGATATACGTCATCGCCTGTATGTCGCGATGGAGTGACGTATATGTGTGCTCGAGACCCAGCTTGGTTATGACAGATAGGACATTCTGGTCCCCTGCCTTAGAAGCGCGGAACCCAGACCCTAAGCAAAAAACGCCGGGGATGAGAACCGCGCTGGAAAGGCACCAGCGCCGATCCATGAAAAAATTATTTCATTGAAAAAAGTTAAGGACACCCACGCCAAACGACGTCTGGTGCCCCCACCGGCGCTGTGTGGAACACTGCATAGGCACGTAAAAGATGGCAAACAAGGGGGCCAAAACGGATAGTGAATGACGGAGCCCATGGATGGAGGCCGATGCAGGATAAACAACAAATTAGACAAAAAAAAAAATATAAAGATTATAAAAATAGAATAACAAAGAAATATACAAATATATATAGCAAGGACAAAGAGTACCCTTATGTTGTTTCAGAGCTTGATAAGGTTGTACTATACAAAAAGATGGAGAAGAATACAATTTGTTAGGTTTAGGCACAAATGTATAGTGCAATTCTCATATATATATATATAGCGACGAGTCCGCATCCACATATAAAAATAACATGCGGATGCGGTGCGTTGTGTAAGTTGTGTAAGTTTGCACCCCAAAATACATTTTGCTGCTTCTCCCGAGTACGGGGATACCACATGTGTGGGACTTTTTAGGAGCCTAGCCGCGTACGGGACTCCGAAAACCAAGCACCGCCTTCAGGATTTCTAAGGGCGCAAATTTTTGATTTCACTCCTCACTACCTCTATCACAGTTTCGAAGGCCATAAAATGCAAAAAATAGCACAAACCCCCCCCCCCCCCCCAAATGAGCCCATTTTGGAAAGTAGACACCCCAAGGAAAAATGCTGAGAGGCATGTTGAGCCCATTGAATATTTTTTTTTTTTGTTCCAAGTGATTGAATAATGACAAAAAAAAATGTTTTACAAAAAGTTGTCACTAAATGATATATTGCTCACACATGCCATGGTTATATGTGGAATTGCACCCCAAAATACATTTTGCTGCTTCTCCCGAGTACG
This sequence comes from Rana muscosa, assembly GCA_029206835.1. Lineage (NCBI taxonomy): Eukaryota > Metazoa > Chordata > Amphibia > Anura > Ranidae > Rana > Rana muscosa. Next base: position 269,574,404 of record CM055120.1, on the reverse strand, counting down.
GGGATACCTCGTGTGGGACTTTTTAGGAACCTAGCCGCATACGGGACCCCGAAAACCAAGCACCGCCTTCAGGATTTCTAAGGGCGCAAATTTTTGATTTCACTCCTCACTACCTATCACAGTTTTGAAGGCCATAAAATGCCAAAATAGCACAAAACCCCCCCCCCCCCCAATGACCCCATTTTGGAAAGTAGACACCCCAAGCTATTTGCTGAGAGGCATCGTGAGTATTTTACAGCTCTCATTTGTTTTTGAAAATGAAGAAAGAAAATTTATTTTTTATTTTTTTTATTTTTTCAATTTTCAAAACTTTGTGACAAAAAGCGAAATCTGCAAAATACTCACCATACCTCTCAGCAAATAGCTTGGGGTGTCTACTTTCCAAAATGGGGTCATTTGGGGGGGGGGTTTGAACTGTCCTGGCATTTTATACACAACATTGTCACACATCATCCACTCTTCTAACCACTTGAAGACAAAGCCCTTTCTGACACTTTGTTTACATGAAAACATTTTTTTTGCAAGAAAATTAAGTTGAACCCCCAAACATTATATATTTTTTTAAAGCAAAGGCCCTACAGATTAAAATGGTGGGTGTTGCATTTTTTTTTTCCACACAGTATTTGCGCAGCGATTTTTCACACGCATTTTTTGGGGAAAAAATATATTTTTTTTAATTTTAATGCACTAAAACACACTATATTGCCCAAATGTTTGATGAAATAAAAAAGATGATCTTGGGTCGAGTACATGGATACCAACACGACATGCTTTAAAATTTCACACAAACGCGCAGTGGCGACAAACTACATACATTTTTAAAAGCCTTTAAAAGCCTTTACAGGTTACCACATTAGATTTACAGAGGAGGTCTACTGCTAAAATTACTGCCCTCGATCTGACCTTCGCGGTGATACCTCACATGCATGATGCAATTGCTGTTTACATATGACGCCAGACCAACGCTTGCGTCCACCTTTGTGCAAGAGCAGGGTGGGACAGGGGTGCTTTTTTTTTTTTTTTTATTATTATTTATTTTGCTTTTTTATTTTATTTTTAAACCGTTCCTTCCATATTTTTTTTTTTAATCATTTTTATTGTTATCTCAGGGAATGTAAATATCCCCTATGATAGCAATAGGTAGTGACAGGTACTCTTTTTTTGAAAAAACTGGGGTCTATTAGACCCTAGATCTTTCCTCTGCCCTCAATGCATCTGTCCACACCAAGATCGGTGTGATAAAATGCTTTCCCAATTTCCCAATGGCGCTTTTTATATCCGGGGGGGGGGACATTCCCTCCCACTGCTTGTAAAAGCAGTTCAGAGGCTAATTAGCCCCCTACCCTATGTGAATGAGTATGGGGTACATCGTACCCCTACCCATTCACCTGGTGGAAAAAAATGTCAATAAAAAAACACACACAGCTTTTTAAAGTAATTTATTACACAGCTCCGGGGGTCTTCTTCCGACTCCGGGGGTCTCTTCCGACTTCGTGGGTCTCCGGTGTCGTTTCCGTGCTCTCCAGGTCTTCTCTAGCTCTCCGGTTCTTTCTTCCTACTGCCGGGCCTCCGCTATCTTCTTCCAGCTCTTTTGCTAGCGGGGCCCGGTCTTCCCGTTGTCTCGTCCGGCTATCCGTTGTCCTCCTGCCGGCCCCCTCCACTATCTTCTTCCAGCTCTTTTGCTAGTGGAGGGGCCGGTATTCCCATCGGCGTCTTCTTCCCTCTTCTCCTCCTCGATGTTGACTTGTCGCTTTCTCCTGCTGTAATGCTGGCTGTTCGCTCCGCAACGATTTATATAGGCTTCTCATGACGTCAGTCGCATGTTCCCATGACGTCACAGTGGTGGCCCCGGAGCATGTGACTGTGACGTCATGAGAGGCCTATATAAATCGGAGCGCACCGCACACCCAGCATTACAGCGGGAGGAAGCGATGTGCCAACATCGAAGAGGAGAAGAGGGAAGAAGGCGACGGAGAAGACTGGGCCCCGCTAGCAAAAGAGCTGGAAGAAGATAGCGGAGGCCCGGCAGAAGGAAGAAAGAACCGGAGATCGGGAGAACAACCGGAGAGCGAGAGAAGAAGAAGGCGACGGAGAATACCGGGGCCCCGCTAGCAAAAGAGCTGGAAGAAGATAGCGGAGGCCCGGCAGAAGGAAGAAAGAACCGGAGAGCGCAGAGACGACACCGGAGACCCCCGAAGTCGGAAGAAGACCCCCCGGAGCTGTGTAATAAATTACTTTAAAAAGCTGTGTGTGTTTTTTTATTGATGTTTTTTTCCACCAGGTGAATGGGTAGGGGTACGATGTACCCCATACTCGTTCACATAGGGTGGGGGGCCGGGATCTGGGGCCCCCTTATTAAAGGGGGGCTCCCGGATTCCGATAAGCCCCCCCTCCGCAGACCCCGACAACCAGCGGCCAAGGTTGTCGGGAAGAGGCCCTGTCCTCATCAACATGGGGACAGGGTGCTTTGGTGTGGGGGGGCCGCAGGTCGCCCCAAAGCACCAAACCCCCCATGTTGAGGGCATGCGGCCTGGTACGTTTCAGGAGGGAGGGGGCCGCTCTCTCGACCCCCCCCCCCCTCTTCCCCTGCGGCCTGCCAGGTTGCGTGCTCGGATAAGGGTCTGGTTTGGATTTTGGGGGGACCCCCACGCCGTTTTTTCAGCTTAGGGGTTCCCCTTAAAATCCATACCAGACCCAAGGGCCTGGTATGCTCTTGGAGGGGGAACCCATGCCGTTTTTTTATTTAAAATTTGGCGTGGAGTTCCCCCTCAAGATCAGCCGAGCACAAGTCCCATGCCAAAGTCCGATCATGCAAGACTGCGGTCCGACTTTGATCCGAATTCAATGATAGTCAATAGGCTGAAGTAGGATCGAAGTCGGACCAAAGTAGTACAGGGAGCATTTTCAAAGTCGGACCGACTTGTGTCGGACCAGTTAAGACGGCTCCCATAGGGAAACATTGATTTTCACACGTCATGCGACATGAGCTCCCAATGTCGGAGCGTTTGTCGCCCCAGTGTGAACCCGACCTAACCTGACGCTACCTGGGGTGTGATGCAGACCATCTCTGATGCTAAAACCTAATTGATATCACCCGCCGGGCGATCAGGGGGTTAAACCTTTATTGGGTTATATACGGCCGGTGCCCTGACACTATAAAAAGCAAACTAACTAACCAGCGTCACCCGTAACACTTATACGGTGATCACTGGTGAAGGGGTTAACTAGGGGCAATCAGGGGTTTAAAACCTTTTATTAGGTAATATATGGGGGTACCTGACTCTATATAAAAACCTGACGGGGAACCTAAATAACTAACTGGCTAACCAGCGTCACCAGTGACACTTATACAGTGATCACTGGTGAAAGGGTTAACTAGGGCCAATCGGGGTTAAAACCTTTATTAGATAATATATGGTTGTACCTGACGCTATAAACACCTGGCGGCAAACCTAAAAAAATAACTGACTACCTAGCGGCACCAGCATAACGGATACAGCGATCAGAAAAACAATCGCTTAGTGACACTGGCAAAAGCGGGTGAAAGGGTTACCTGGGGGGCAATCAAGGGGTTAAACCTTTTTAGGTAATATATGGGGGTACCCGACGCTATAAAAACCTGGCGGTGAATCTAAAAAAAAACTGACTACCTAGCGGCACCACCGACACTAAAACAGCGATCAGAAAAACGATCGCTTTTCCGAGAACAGATGCCGCAGGAATAATATCCGCATAGTGGGACTCGCGGAAGGTGCCGAGGGTAAGAACTCTACTGCTTTTGCGGAAGAACTGCTTCGATCCTTTCTCCCGGCGGCCCGTTTGTCTCCTCACTTCACGGTGGAAAGAGCGCATAGAGTGCCACCGCATCCCGGCCCGCAGGGTTCCCCCCCCCCCCCGTACCTTCATCCTGCGGCTCCTGAACTTTAGGGATCGGGATGAGCTGCTCAGGGCGGCTAGAGCGGCGGGGGAACTGCTACACGGTAATGGCCGCCTGATGTTATTCCCTGATTTCTCCATAGAGACTCAGAAGCTCCGGCGCTCCTTTGATGGAGTTAAAGCAGCTCTCCGCTCCAAGGGCATTAAATATAGTGTACTCTTTCCTGCCAAGCTGCGAGTCATCGACGGAGAAACGGTCCGCCTCTTCGCCACACCGAGGGATGCTGCACGGTGGATAGAAACTCTCCCCCCTCAGGGATGAGGCCAGCGGAGATTCTACTAGTAAGTTAGACCTGTCTGGTGCCGGGACCCCTTGGATTGCCTTACTTGCCACTGTACTTTCTTCAGCAGCCTGCTGTGCTTTGCTGGCCGGATGATTGGATGTCGGCTCCATTCTACTATACTTTCATGCTGACACTCGTGGGAAGTTTACAGCATGGCATGCTCTGGTTGCTGCCTACTGCTGTCTGCATTTCATAACTGCTCTGCATCCTAGAGGGAGTTGTATGGGGGGGAACTGACTGCCTGAGCGTAACAGCTGTACAGGAGCACTGATTCCCCAGTTGATCTGGCTGCTGCTCATATCTCCCCCAACTTTCCTTTACTGACTCCAACCCGGCCCCCTTTGTCCTGTGCTGGCTATTGAGGGGAAATCTGTTAATTTTTTCTTTTTCAATATATTTTGTTGTATTTTGATCTGCACATTTCTACTGTTGCCCTGTTGAACCGGTTACTTATAAGCAATGAGCCCCTGGTGATACCAGGTGAACTATACAACCCGATTGGTTTATTATAGCAGCATCTCTGGACTCATAGGCCGATCCTTCAGTTGACCCCATTTTGGGCGACTACACCTTACTTTGCCTCAGGGTGTTTGCCGCTTGAACTTGGGCGATGCTGACTCTCTGCCTCTTGGGAAATGTACACACGCCTCCCAGACATTAGTTGCCTTCGGGCAGGTTATTGGGGTAATATGCAGTCTTGCCGTGGGTGGGATCTGCGGGGTGGGGGGAGGGGAAGGTTGGCCGTTGCTGACCCCTTTTTATATGCTCCGTTGGGCATGGGATTTGATGTTAAGTTGCTACTGTTTTGTTTTTTGTTTGTTCCTTTATGGCATGGTCGCATTTACACTGTCTATGATTGTGATGTGGGGGGGTCTGGGAGGGGTGCCGCCGGCTGGTTGGACCCTGGAGGTGGTGGAGGGCGAACATCCCAGGCTCACTACTTATCACCCATTATCACACATACGCTACAATGGCTCAGATTTCCATAATGTCATGGAATGTGAGGGGACTCAATTCTGCCCATAAAAGATCCCTGGTGCTTAACTACATCAGAAGACACTCCCCTCATATTTGTGTGCTACAGGAGACACACCTCCTGGGATCTCGAATCATGGGCCTTAAAAAGGCTTGGGTGGGTCATCATTATCACGCAACGTACTCCACCTACTCCAGGGGGGTCAGTATCCTGGTGCACAAGCAGCTGGCTTTTCGGCTCTTGGGCGTCAGATCGGACCCCGGAGGTAGGTACATTATTATCCATGCCCTGATTGCTAATAACCCGTGTGTCTTGGTGGGGCTCTACCTTCCTCCACCGGCAGATAAGACGTTATTGTATACTGTTATGCAAAATGTGATTGATTACGGGGTGGAGGATGTCATAGTACTAGGGGACTTCAATATGACTGCGACCGCTGACATGGATAGACTACACTCTGTCTCTCGGTGGGTACCTGGGCTGACGGAATGGGCACACACCTTTGCCTTGACGGATACCTGGCGCCACTTTAATCCCTCATCTAAACAGTTTACTTGTCACTCCAATACGTTTAGAACTCTCTCCCGTATTGACATGATCTACGCCTCCCGATCCCTGCTTAATAAGGTTACAGCAGTGGATATTCTATCTCGGGACATCTCTGACCATGCTCCCCTACTTCTTAAGCTATCCGTGGGGCCACCTGGAGAGCGGTTGTGGAGGCTATCTAGGTACTGGATTGAGGAGGAGGGTATTCAGGAAGCTGTGCAGGAGGGCATGTGCCACTATTGGCTGGAGAATGAGGGTGTTGCTTCTCCCCTGGTCACCTGGGATGCCTTTAAGGCCTGGACCAGGGGGGAGTACATGGCGCGTATCTCCATCGCTCGTAGGACGGCTGCACGTTCCCTGGAGGGGTTGGAGGAGACGGCGAGAACGACCGAAGCCGCATATGTGGCTAATCCCGATCAGGTGACCTACGGGGCTTGGCAGTTCGCTCTGCATCGGTTGTCCCTATGTAGGGTGGAGGGGACACAGAAATCTCTCCTCTCCACGGCACAAAAGATCTTTGAGTACGGTAATAAGAGTGGTCGGTTAATGGCATGGTTGGCCAGGGAACAGTTTGCCGGTACGCACATAGGTGGGGTCCGGGATTCGGGGGGGGGGTTCTGCTACAATCTCCTAGTGAGATAAATGATAGATTTGCACAATACTACCAACACCTGTACTCCACCAGGGTGAATTATTCCTCTCAGGAATTCTTGGAGTTTCTAGATGGGATCCCTCTTCCCACACTTGGGGACGAGACCTGTAATGCTTTGGAAGCTGATATCACCCTGGAGGAGGTGCAGGTTGCCCTCTCACAACTCCAGGCGGGTAAGACACCCGGGGCAGACGGGCTACCGACGGAATTCTACGCTCAGCATCAGGGTCTGCTGGCCCCGCGACTTGTAGCTCTGTTTGCTGGGTCGTTTGAGCTGGAGGCTCTCCCTGCATCCATGTCTGAGGCGGTGGTGGTGTTGATCCCCAAACCAGGCAAGGATCCTGAGAGCTGCTCCTCGTACAGGCCAATCTCGCTCCTGAACGTGGACGCCAAGATACTGGCGAAGGTTTTGGCAAACAGGCTATCTCCAGTTCTGGAAGAGGTGATCCACCCGGACCAGACTGGGTTTATGCCTGGGAAGGGAACTGACATTAATCTACGACGCCTGTTTCTTAATGTCAATACCTCATGACAACAGTGGTAAGCGGGTCATTGCCTCACTGGACGCTGAGAAGGCGTTCGACTCGGTCGAATGGGTCTTTTTATGGGAGGTCTTGCGCCGGTTTGGCTTCAGGCCCAGGTTCCTTCGATGGTTGCGGATGCTCTACCGGATGCCCTCGGCCCGAATCCGAACTAATGACAGGTTGTCTGTGCCGCTCTCATTGCAGAGGGGCACGAGGCAGGGGTGTCCTTTATCACCAGCCCTGTTCGCACTTGCACTGGAGCCCCTTGCCGTCTCTATCAGAGCCTCGGACAGGGTCCGGGGGTTGAAGGTGGGTTCCCTGGAGGAAAAGCTCTCTCTCTATGCGGATGACGCACTACTATACCTGCAAGATGCGGATGAATCGCTGACGGCAGCTTTAGAGATTTTTGATATTTTCGGCAGATTCTCGGGGATACGTATTAACTGGCCCAAATCAATTATTTTTCCCCTCGATCCGCAGATCGGGGATCCGGTTGGGAGGACACCTTTGCTTTGGGTGGATCAATTTAAGTATTTGGGTATCCAGGTGCGGAGGGAGCTGTCGAGTTATAGGGAACTTAATTTGTCCCCTATCCTGTCCCAGCTTCGGTCCAGGTGTGCCTCATGGGCATCCTTGCCTCTGAACCTCATGGGACGTATAAATCTCTTGAAGATGTTGTTTCTCCCCAAGTTTTTGTACGTATTTCGCAACAGTCCCATCTGGATACCCAACTCCTTCTTTGCGAAAATAGACCGATGCGTGGGATCCTTTATCTGGGGTGGCACAACCCCCAGACTGGCTAAATCAACTCTAATGCTCCCAGTTCGTAGCGGGGGCCTTGCGATGCCGAACTACCGGACATACTTTTGGGCGGCGGTGCTAGTTACAATCCGGTGGTGGTTTGTCCTCTCCAGGAGCAACGCTGCGGTATGCCTGGAGGCGGCGGTTCTGGGTTCGCTCCGGGAATTGGGCAATCTAGTCTACAGGGGGCACAGGGCATATGCTGCTCTCCCGCAGCCGACTCGAACGACTCTGAGGGCCTGGACGGTGGCCAGGCGGGGGCTTTCGGGCCCGCGGGACTGGTCTCCTCTTTGCCCACTGTGGGGGAATCCTAATCTGCCGCATCTCGGGACGGTTCCTGACCCTCAGGTCTGGGCAGGGTATGGGGTCAAGACTCTTGGGGATGTATTCGTGGCGGGAACTTTGATGTCGTTTACAGTCCTCCGGGATAAATTTCATTTGCCCGGATGGATGTACTTTAGGTACCTTCAGGTCCGACACGCTATCGGGGCCCAGTTCCCGTCTCCTCCCGGACTGGCTATGGACCCGCTTGAGGAGATGTTGGCCCAGGTGCAACTCCCGAAGCCCCTATCGGCTATATATCAGATGTTGCTGAAGACTGGTTCTGCGGGAGTAGAACGACTTTGGGACTTGTGGAAGACCGACATACCAGGTCTTGACAGAGAGGATTGGGATGACTGCTTAGCTGACAGTGCTGCCTTACTGATCTCGACTAGAGAACGGTTGATACAGGTCAAATTCCTGCATAGAGTTTACTTCACTCCCCAGAGACTCCACAAGGTATACCCGCAGCGCACGCAGGATTGTCCCCGTTGTCAGATTAGTGTGGGCACATATTTCCACATGTTTTGGAGCTGTCCTGGGATCGCCAGGTATTGGGCTAGGGTGGTTGACACTATTAATGGCCGCCTCGACCTGACACTCCCTGTATCCCCCGAGCTGGCACTCCTGGGGATCCAGGATGATGATCAGAGACCCCGTTATACCAAATTACTTCTTACGTACCTCTTCTTTTATGCAAGAAGGGAGATTGTTTTGCGCTGGAATGCCCCCTCCCCCCCAACAGTGGAGTCTTGGGAGAAATCTATTAATACGGTGCTGCCACTATACAAGTTGACTTACATGTGCAGGAACTGCCCACAAAAGTTCGATAAGATCTGGCATCCTTGGACGGAATAGGAGGGAATGGCCCTCCGACCCTGGACACTGGGGGGTGGGGATGGGGGTACTGCTATGAGTTCTGGTTCGCCTGGGGTATGATTCTATTCAATTGTATAAGTGATGCTATTTTTGGATGATCTACGAAATGCCCTTCTTATGTACTCGTTTATATGGCTTTCTATGTACTGTACTTTCTCTTTTATCTCGGTGTATGACTTGGTCCATTCTGGACTTTTGTGTATAATGCTTGTCTTTTTCTGCCTCAATAAAGGAACATTTTGTTGTTAGAAAAACGATCGCTTAGTCACAGTGGTGCTAGGGGGTGAAAGGGTTACCTGGGGGCGATCAAGGGGTTAAACCTTTATTAGGGGGATTAGGGGGCTACCCTGGACCTAAAACTAACTGCCCTGACACTTTTACAGTTACAAATGTCACTGTTTGCAGTGATCAGTAAATAAATGATCACTGCAATCAGTGACACTGTGCCTGGTGACTGGGGGGGCTATCGTGTGCCTATGTGTCAGTGGGCTGGTGGTGAACTTACTTGATGTCTTCTCTCCACGGCGCTCCGGTATATGTGAGCGCCGCAGGAGAGAGGACATCACTTCCTCCTGCCTGTGTATACATTACACAGGCAGAGGAAGCATTTAATTCGCCAGGAGCGATCGTGAGGGGGTGGCCAGAAACCAATGGCCGCCCCCTCATCACTGATCGCTCCCGGAGCGATACCGACTGCTCACTGTACCGGAGGGGGGTCCGATCGGACCCCCCACCCATACGAAGGCAGTCACGTACAGGTACGTGATTGTGCCTGTCCGTGCCATTTTGCCGACGTATATGTACAGTGAGCGGTCGTTAAGTGGTTAAAAACGTCCTTTTTCTTTTGTCAGTTCAGCTATTCAGCCAGCTGTTGCAGCAATTGGTATCTGCCAGTCTGTAAAGTATCAGGTCAGACGGACTGATAGGCCCAACCAGGAAGATGATCTGCCTGAAAGTAAGAGATATTCCTCGAGCGCTGTGTTTTGCTGTTGCCTTAAAAAGGATTCAATACAGCAGGTTTTTCATTTGGCTCTCTTGTCTGTACATGTGCACAGACTTTTGTGGCTTAAGAGCTGGTCAGCCGAGCTTCCTTATAAAAAGCTATTGGCAGGTTCCCCTTTTCAGGGGGGACGTTTATTGGTGATCATTTTGGATGAATATATCCAAAAGGATTTCCAGGGGTAAGAGTTTAAAGCACCAGCCGTCTCTTGTTTAAAGCTTCAGGGACTGCTTCCTCTCAGCGCCAAGGCAGTTCACCGCCAACAGGGCGCTAGATAGAACTAACTAGGGTGGGATTTTAAGTGAGGCAATCCCTGGGATTAGCCTCCATCCCCGATATTTTGGAAAAAAGCAACAACTAGAATGGTGGGACTTTAAATGAAGCAAGCTTCATTTAAAGTCCCACCATTCTAGTTGTTGCTTTTTTCCAACAGGGCGCTAGAGCCAGGGGCAGGGGCAAGGCCAGGGCCAGAAAAAGCCCTGGGTCCAAGATTCTTCTAAATCCACACCAAGCTCTCCTTTTGAGGAGACGCCCCCACTCTATCAGGTGGAGGGAAGGCTGCTGCACTTTGCGGACATTTAGAGAACAATAATTCAGGAGGGTGGGTCACCTCAATTAAATTCCGCGGTTACAAGCTGGAGTTGCAGGGGTTTCCCCTCGGAGGTTTTTAAGATTCAGCGTTCCCCTGGGTCCTCCAAAAACAATTTTTGCTTCAAGCACTACATTTATTGCATCAGGGAGTGATTTTACAGGTTCCTGTATCCAAAGGAGCGAACCCGTTTTACGGTTAAACACCAAATGGGGTCACAGGGCCCATTTTTTGGACCCAAGATCCCTGAACCAGTATCTACTAATCCAGTCCTTTCGGATGGAGTTTGTCCGCTCAGTTGTAGCCTTGTTCCAGATGGGAGACCCTTTAGCCTCCATCGATTATAAAGATGTGTATTTACACGTACCCATCTTTCAGCCTCATCAGAGGTTCCTGCGACTTGCAGTAGAGGAACGTCATGTTCAGTTTGTGGCTTTACCCTTTGGGCTTGCTATAGCTCCCTGGGTGTTCACAAAGGTCCTAGCACCAGTACTGGGTCTTTTAAGGGGCCCCAAGGGATCTTGGGGCTTGGGTATCTGGACGACCTCCTGCTCAGAGATCACTCACTACCGGCTCTAGAACAGAGCATAACATGTATAGTGCGGTATTTGGAAAGATTAGGCTGGATCATAAATACCGAAAGGTCAACCTTGAGACCAGCTCAAAGTCTAAAGTATTAGGTCTGATCCTAGATACGGTCCAAGCAAGAGTATTCTTGCCACCTGTAAGGATCTGTGCACTGAAGGATCAGGTGCATCAGATAAGGGGCACCAGACAACCCTCCATTCTGCTCTGTATGAGTCTTCTAGGTAGGATGGTATCCTCCTTTGAGGTGGTGCCCTATGCCCAGTTCCATTCCAGGCCTCTACAACAAGACATCTTGTTTGCTTGGAACAGGAGAGGACAAGCCCTGGATTATCCAATGTGCTTACCTCCTCTGGCATGTTTAAGCCTAAACTGGTGGTTGCAGGATCAGAACCTGCGAAAGGGAAAATCCTTTCTCCCGGTAACTTGGAGAGTACTGCCTAAGATGCCAGTCTCTCAGGCTGGGGAGCGACCCTAGAGGGGCTCATAGCTCAAGGGAAATGGTGAAGGACAGAACAGATCCTGCCCATCAACATCCTGGAATTACGGGCAGTACGACTGGCCCTACGGTCCTGGACGGTGGAGCTTCAGGACTACCCTATCAGGGTTCAGTCCGACAATGCCACTGCAGTGGCCCATATAAACCACCAAGGCGGTACCAGGAGTCGTTCAGCTCTGAAGGAGGTGAACTACAGACTAGCCTGGGCTGAGGGACATGTGCCGATCCTATTGGCAGTCCATATCCCGGGAGTAGAAACCTGGAAGCCAGAATTATATCAGCCACCAGCAGATCTTCCCGGGGGAATGGTCCCTACACCCAAGGGTGTTCCAAGAAATTTGCCAATGTTGGGGATAGCCAGAGGTCGACCTACTGGCATCCAGGTTCAACAACAAGCTACAGCAGTTTGTGTCCTGAAAAAGATATACCCTGGCAATCGGAGAAGATGCTCTGGTAGTTCCATGGAGCCAATACTCCCTGGTTTATGTTTTCCCTCCGGTACCCTCTCCTTCCACATTTATTGTGCAGGATTCGGAGAGAGGGAGTTCCAGTCATTCTGGTGGCACCAGCCTGACCCAGAAGGCCCTGGTTCCTGGAGATTGTGAGACTAACAAAAGACGGGCCATGGATGCTTCCATGGCGCCCCCATCTACTGTCTCGGGGTCCTATATTCCACCCCAATTTACAGTCTCTAAATTTGACGGCATGGCTATTGAAGCCAGGGTGTTAAAGGACCGTGGCATCTCAGGACCAGTGGTGTCTACTTTAGTGAAATGCTAGTAAAGCTGTCACTAGGAAGATCTAGCATAAGGTCTGGAAGACTTGTATTGCTTGGCGTGAAGCCAAAAAATGGCATCCACGGAAATACGTGATTGGGAGAATTCTCTTTTTTCTACAGTCAGCTGTAGAAATCAAATTGGCTTTGATTACAATCAGAGGTCAAGTTTCGGCCCTATCAGTATTCTTCCAAAGGCTTTTAGCCTCCCATTCACTGATCCAAAACTTTATGCAGAGTGCAACTCGTTTGCTTCCCCCCATTAGGTCACCTATGTGTCTTTGGGACTTGAATTTGGTGCTGTCTATGTTACAGAAACAACCATTTGAACCTATCAAAGAAATACCATTAGGCTTGCTGTCATAGAAGCTAGCCTTCCTGGAGGGTGTCAGAGTTGGTGGCCCTTTCATGCAGGGAACCGTAATTGTTCCATCACCATGACAGGTGTGACGACCCGTTCCATCCTTTTTGCCAAAGGTGGTGTCGGCCTTTCGTTTAAATCAGGTTATTATTTTGCCTTCTTTTTTCTCTCAGCCTTGTTCAGGGGAAGACTTTGTCCGGGCAGTCAAGGTTTATTTGTCTAGATCTGCAGAGATCCAAGGATCAAACTCTTTCTTTGTTTTACCAAAAGGAACCAAGAAGGGGTCCGTCAATTGGTCATTCAGGCATACGGTCTGAAACATAAAGCTCCTCCCTTTAGGGTGAGAGCTCATTCTACCAAGGGTGTAGGAACCTCCTGGGCTTTTCCCCATCAGGTATCTGTGGCTTAGATTTGTAAGGCTGCTCCCTGGTCTTCAGGGCATACATTCATAAAATTTTATCAAGTGGATGTTCAAGCAGTCGAGGATTCGGCTTTCGGCCGCAGTGTTCTGCGGGCAGCCGTATAAGTTCTGATGGCTATTGTTTGACAGGGTGTCTCCCTCCCCTCAAGGCTATTGCTCTGGGATGTCCCAGCAGGTAATGAATATTAGCCTGACTCTGTGTCCCATGATGTATGAAAAAGAAAATAGGATTTTTTCGTCATACTTACCTGTAAAATCCTTTTCTTTGAGTACATTATGGGACACAGAGGTCCCTCCCCTCTTTTTTGAGAATTCAGTGCTTGCTACAAAACTGATGTGCTTCCTGTGTGAGAGGGGTTATATAGGGGATCACGTGAAAAGGAAAAAGGTACCCCTAGGGGCTTTGAATTGCAGCAATGGATGAAGATATTCATAAATAGTTTAGTATAAAAGTATCAATTTTATTTAGTAGAAAAAAATCACATGATTTAGTAGGAATCAGGACATGAGCTCCAAAAAACATCAATAGAAGCGAACACGTGTCTAAAAACAACCATATGAAATATGGTACAACATTAGAAATATTATACAATGGGCGCAAAAGCCCCAACGTGTTTCGACCTTGGTAGTAATGGCGGTCTTATTCAGGGGGAAAAAAGCTTTGCGAACATAGATTCTATAATGAAATATATACATGTTAGATAAAGCATTGTTTACAAAAACAACCAATAAAGCAACACATATGTACCCATATATATGGGTGCACATATGTGTGTACATGATATTGAACATATTTACTATGGTTTCCATAATTTTATAGTTGTAAAATACATACCCAAATGGGTGTCAGCAGCCGGGACTGGTGATCAAATAGTGGCCCCACCGTCAAAAGGAAATCTCTCCCAGACAATCAAAGGGAGGAGGTCGAGATGTTGTCATGGACCAGTTTGTGGAGCGAAGAAGAGAGAAACCAACCCCAGGCCTACGAGAGGTCGCGACCCACGACCCCACACCACTGAGCAGGCGCAGGGGGAATGGGGTGCAGGCGGAGGGGCGGGGAAAACGGGCAGCCTGAGGCGGGCAGACCCAGGAGAAGGAGGGGGGGAGGCAGGAGCATATAGGGGATCACTTCCTGTCTAATGACCTTTTGGTCTACCAGTGTCCATGCACCTGATGATGAAGTATAACCCAGCAGGTAATGAATATTACCTCTGTGTCCCATGATGTACTCAAAGAAAAGGATTTTACAGGTAATTATGACGAAAAAATCCTATTTTTTAAAGCAATCTACTAAGCTGGCCAGAACCACCTCTGGAGGGAGTCTATTCTTCATTTTCACAGCTCCTACTGTGAAGAAACCTTTCCGTGTTTGGAGATTAAATCTTTTTTACTCTAGACATAAAGAGTGCCCCCTTGTCCTCTGATGACCTTAAAGTGAATAACTCAACACCAAGTTCACTATATGGACCACTTATGTATTTGTACATGTTGATTATATCCCCCTTAATCTCCTCTTCTCATGAGGGAATAGATTTGGTTCCTCTAATCTTTCCTCATAGCTGAGCTCCACCATGCCTCTTATTAGTTTGGTTACTCTTCTCTGCACTCTCTCCAGTTCCCTGGTATCCTTTTTGAGAACTGGTGCCCAAAACTGAACTGCCTATTCCAGATGCGATCTTACTAATGATTTGTACAGGAGCAAAATAATATATATCTCTTTGGAGTCCATACCTCTCTATATACAAGAATGGACTTTGCTCGCTTTGGAAACCTCAGCTTGGCATTGCATGCTATTACTGAGCCTGTGATCTATCCTTCTCCACTATGGATTCCCCCAGTTGTACTCCCCTCTAGTATGTATGATGCATGCCTATTCTTAGCCCCAAGTGCATAACTTTACATTTATCAACATTAAACCTCATTTGCCACTTAGTTGCCCAATTAGACAGTGCATTGAGGTCGGCTTGTAAATTGGAGACATCCTATAAGGACGTTATTCCACTGCATAGCTTAGTGTCATCTGCAAAGTCAGAAATGTTACTTATCTCAGACCCTATATAATTTGATAAAGATTTTTAAAAGTAAGGGTCCCAACACTGAACCTTAGGGTACCCTGCTGATAACCTTAGACCAGTGGTTCTCAACTCCAGTCCTCAGGGCCCACCAACAGGCCAGGTTTGCAAGATAACTGAAATGCATCACAGGTGATATAATTTGCTGCTCAGTGATTGCAGTATTCTAGTCTGCATCTCACCAAGGTAATACTTAAAATCTGGCCTGTTAGTGGGTCCTGAGGACAGGAGTTGAGAACCACTGCCTTAGACCATTCAGAGTGAAGCGCCATACACACTTAGATTTTCTGCAGATTTTTCTCTTCAGATTTACCAAAACCATATAATATGAGGTCAAACCTTAAGAGTTTCCATTTGTATGCAATCAGGCAGGCCCTTGCACTACATGGTTTTGGTAAATCTGAAGACATAAATCTGCAGAAAATCTAATAGTTTGTATGGGGCTTAAGAGTCATTAACCACTTCTCTCTGAATTCTGTCTTTTAGCCAATTTTCTATCCATGTACAAATTGATCTTTCTTAGCTTGTGGACTTTACCTTACACATGAGCCGTGTTTGGGGAACTGTCAAACGCTTTTGCAAAATCCGGGTATACCACGTCTACAGCCACCCCATTGTCCAAGGTTTTACAGCCCTCTTCATAAAAATAAATCAGGTTTGTTTGACAACTTCTGTCTTTCATGAATCCATGCTGTCTGTTGCTTAAAATGTTGTTTTTTTTCCCCAGCAAGAACTTGTCTGTGGTCTTTTATTATGTATACAATGACAATAAAGTACATCTATTAAACTCTCCAGTGTCTTCCCGACTATAGACTAACATGTCTATAGTTACTTGGTAAAGACTTTGATCCTTTTTTAAATATGGGCACTACATTGGCCTTGCGCCAATCCAGTGGTACCATTCCAGTCATCGAGTCTCTAAATCAGTGTTTCTCAACTCCAGTCCTCAAGGCGCCCCAACAGGTCATGTTTTCAGGCTTTCCATTATTTTGCATAGGTGATTTGATCAGTTTCACTGCCTTAGTAATTACCACAGCCGTTGCATCTGAGGGAAATCCTGAAAACATGGCCTATTGGGGCGCCTTGAGGACTGGAGTTGAGAAACACTGCTCTAAATATTAGAAACAACGGCTTTGAAATGACAGAGCTCAATACTTTTAGGATCCGTGGGTGAATGCCATCTGGTCCAGGTGCTTTATCCACCTTTATTCTGTCTAAATATTTCTGGACCATATCACTTTTGAGCCAGTGTGAATCATTTGGGGCTGTGTCCCTACCACCCCCAGTATGGACATGAGCTCCCCCATGCTCCTTTGTATACACAGAGCTAAAGAAGGCATTTAATATATTTGCCTTCTCTTTTTCCCGAGTCACCCACTCTAGATTATTTTGTAAAGGGCCTACATGCTCAAGCCTGACCTTTTTACTATTAAAGTGATTGTAAAGCTTGTTTTTTTGTTTTGTTTTGTTTTTTTAACCATTTCAGCCCTGGAGGATTTGGCTGCTAAATGACCGGGCCACTTTTTGCGATTCGGCACTGCGTCGCTTTAACTGACATTTGCGCAGTCGTGCGACGTGGCTCCCAAACGAAATTTACGTCCTTTTTTTTCCCCCCACAAATAGAGCTTTCTTTTGGTGGTATTTGATCATCACCTCTGCGGTTTTTATTTTTTGCGCTGTAAACAAAAATAGTGCGACAATTTAAAAAAATGTATATAAAAATATTTCCGCGCTACTATGAGATAAGTGATGATACAACTGCTACTAAGCACTGAAAAAGGTAAAAACCACAACCCTGTTAGAATAGTGTATAAAAAGTAGTGCTGAGCTGTTGAAATTGACTCTAGGTCAATAAAACAAAAGGTGCTTTCCACAGACAATAGTGTACATACAGTTATTAATCTAAACAATGGAGCAATAAAGTGCAAATGTGCAAGAAAAGGAAGGGAGTCCTTGTGACATCAAATAATCCAAAACTTAAATAAAATCAGCAAGTGTAGAAGTGCAAGTGCCAATATTCCAAGACCATAGTATACTGGTTGTAATAATAAGGTGCCTTGTTAGCCAGCAAGTACTAAAAGGTGTATAATGTACAATAAATAGGATAATCACAATTAACCACTTGACAACTGGGTACATAACCCCCTTCCTGCCCAGGCGAAATTTCAGGTTTCAGCGCTGTCACGCTTTAACTGAAAATTGCGTAGTCGTGCGACGTGGCTCCCAAACAAAATTGACATCCTTTTTTTCCCACAAATAGAGCTTTCTTTTGGTGGTATTTGATCATTTCTGCGTTTTTATTTTTTGCGCTATAAACAGAAATAGAGCGACAATTTTGAAAAAAACACTATTTTTTCATTTTTGCTATAATAAATATCCCAATTTTTTTTAAAAAAACTATTTTTTTTCTCAGTTTAGGCCGATACGTATTCTTCTACATATTTTAGGTAAAAAAAAAAAAAAAATCGCAATAAGCGTATAGTGATTGGTTTGCGCAAAAGTTATAGCGCCTACAAAATAGGGAATAGAATGATTTTTTTTTTATTATTTATTATTTTCTTTTTTTACTAGTAATTGCGGCGATCTGCGATTTTTATTGTGACTGCGATATTATGGCGGACACTTCGGACACTTTTTTTTATGACCATTCACATTTATACAGCGAACAGTGCTATAAATATGCACTGATTACTGTATAAATGTGACTGGCAGTGAAGGGGTTAACCACTAGGGGGCGGGAAGGGGTTAAATATGTTCTCTCATGAGTGATTATGACTGTGGGGGGTGGGGACTGACTGGGGGAGGTGACCGATGGTTGTCCCTATGTACAAGGGACACACCATCAGTCTCCTCTCCCTAGCAGGACGTGGATCTCTGTGTTTACACACAGAGATCCACGTCCCTGGCTCTGTGACAGCCGATCGCGGGTACCTGACGGACATCGCGGCCACCAGGCACGCGCATCGGCACCCGCCTGACACGGCGGGCACAGCTCTTCCCCGATGTGCGGCGGCGCGCATCGCGGAAGTAAATAGGAGGACGTCCATGGACGTCCTCTCAGCAATTGAGCGCCGCTTTGCGGACGTCTTTTGCCGATGGCCCGGGCGCGAAGTGGTTAATATTAAATATCCAGATGATGAAAAAATGAAACCGAAACCTTAATATACTGTTGTATTAGTAAGGTATCTTGCTAGCCAGCAAGTGCTAAAGTATCGGTAAGGTGCAAAATGTGACAATAAAATAAATCTCACATATACAAAAAAATTCCATGGAAACTTAAAGGGGAGTTCCACCCTTTTTTTTATGTTTATTAAAAGTCAGCAGCTACAAAAAGTGTAGCTGCTGGCTTTTAATAAACATACACTTACCTGCTCCACTGTCCAGCGCCGCGCCGCCTGGAGCTCCGCTCCTCTCCCCCTTCCTCCGCCGGCGCGTCCATTCACAGTATGGGCACCCGGCCGTGACAGCTTTCGGCTTCACGGCCGGGCACTCACTACGCATGCGCGAACGGCGCAGCGCTCTGTGAGTGGACAGGCGATCGCCTGGGACCTGTCACGTCCCAGGTGATCGCCTACAGGGAGGAGCCGCCACAAGGCGATATGACGTATCGCCTAGGCGGCTCCAGCGCGGAAGGAGGAAGTGGGACAGGAAGTCCCACTCCTACTGAAGCCCCCACTCCCCCCCCAAAAAAATTACATGCCAAATGTGGCATGTAAGGGGGTGAGGAGTGGAATAAAAAAAAGAAAAAAAATTGGGTGGAACTCCACTTTAATAATACATGATGTTTCCAGCAAGTGCTGGAACAATGGTAAAGTGCAAATGTGCAGAGCTCTGATAACAAATATAAATGTTAAAAACAAAGTGCAACTTATTCCATGCAGAAATATATTCCAGGGTAGTGAACCATTAAATGGTGTTTAAAAAGTCTGAATTTGGCAAATAAAGTGATGAGTGCTGGGATTAGGTGCTGAGTGATGTTTTCTTCTATGATTTCCACACTGTGAGTGACCCGCAGTTGGTGAATAGATGGCCTCTTACCTCACTGCTGTGAGGTTACAGCATGTGTATAAATCCTGTAATGATACTGCCTGGATAGATCCTTAAAACCTGGGTGTATGGCGCTTGGATGTATTCACCATGAACTCCTCTCTGTGGGGTGTGTGGTCTCCAAAATGGCGTACATACGTTTTGGCAGGGAAAGAGAGTAAAGGAATTCCCAATATGGTGTAGTATGTTTAAAAAAATCCCCCGCTGAAGTCACGTGATCGGTGACGATACGCGTAGGGACACTACAGGCACCAGAGGTGACATGGACGAGCTCGGCGCTCGTATCTGTTTTGCACAAATCGTCTCTTGTTAAATGTGAGTACCTTTTTACATTGTTCAAAATAAAAAGGATTTTTTAAACATACTACACCATATTGGGAATTCCTTTACTCTCTTTCCCTGCCAAAACTTATGTACGCCAATTTGGAGACCACAGAGAGGAGTTCATGGTGAATACATCCAGGTGCCATACACCCCAGGTTTTAAGGATATATCCAGGCAGTACCAGGCAGAATCATTACAGGATTTATACACATGCTGTAACCTCACAGCAGTGAGGTAAGAGGCCATCTATTCACCAACTGCGGGTCACTCACAGTGTGCAAATCATAGAAGAAAACACCACTCGGCACCTAATCCCAGCACTCATCACTTTATTTGCCAAATTCAGACTTTTTAAACACCATTTAATGGTTCACTACCCTGGAATATATTTTTGCATGGAATAAGTTGCACTTTGTTTTCAACATTTATATTTGTTATCACAGCTCTGCACATTTGCACTTTACCATTTTTCCAGCACTTGCTGGAAACGTCATGTATTATAAAGTTTCCATGGAATTTTTTTTGTATATGCAAGATTTATTTTATTGTCACATTTGCACCTTACCGATACTTTAGCACTTGCTGGCTAGCAAGATACCTTACTACAGTCCCTGACAAAAGTATTGTCGCTTCTCTATTTTGTAGAAACTCCTGCTATTAACCTGACTTTTAATTAATCAATTGGTGTTAGAAATAGCTCCTATGAAAAGCTAAAGCCCTCCCAAATGATGTTTAATGCACTGAAATAAATTAGTTTCACTGAAAAAAGATTTATCATTTAATCAAGACAGACAGGTCAAATTTTGGCAAGACAAAAGTTTTGTCGCCTATACAGAAATTGAACAACTTTACTGAAAATCCCAAAATATGTCGGCAAATTAAGTAGTGGTGCTGTGAGATCCAAATTTAATATCTTGTATGACTTCCATGAGCTTGAAGGACAGCATCCATGCGGTTTGGCAAGGATTCATACAATTTATTAATGAAGTCATCAGGAATAGCAAAGAAAACAGTCTTGCATGCCTCCCAGAGTTCATCAATATTCTTCGGTTTAGTCTTCCATGCTTCATCTTTCATCCTACACCACATATGCTCAATGATGTTCATGTCTGGTGACTGGGCTGGCCAATCCTGGAGCATCTTGATCTTCTTTGCCTTAAGGAACTTTGATGTGGAGATGGAAGTATGCGATGGAGCACCATCCTGCTGCAAAATTTGGCCTTTTTTATGGTTGGGAATATAAGAGGTAGCTAAGATTTCTTGGTATTTTAGACTATTGATGTTGCCTTCCACCCTGCAGATCCCTCGCACACCCCCATACTGGATGTAACCCCAGACCATGTGTCACGTACCTGACGGTGACGAGCCCGGTTTAGCAGAGGGAGGCCTCCCTTACGGCTCCCACCAGCGGCCCCTGGTAGTGAAACAGGAGGCACGGAGGTAGAAGGGGTACGAGTGCCTGGCAGGATCAACACAGAGCAAGTGGCTGGGTGGTCCGGGCTGGATCCGGGTACACCGAGGTGAGGCGAGTTGACAGGAACCAGGAAGCCAGGCAGCACAGCAGGTTGACAGGAACCAGGAAGCCAGGAAGCACAGCAGGTTGTGACAGGAACCAGGAAGCCAGGAAGCACAGCAGGTTCTGGAACCAGGAAGCACAGCAGGTTGACAGGAACCAGGAAGCCAGGAAGCACAGCAGGTTCTGGAACCAGGAAGCCGGGAAGCACAGCAGGTTCTGGAACCAGGAAGCCAGGAAGCACAGCAGGTTGACAGGAACCAGGAAGCCAGGAAGCACAGCAGGTTCTGGAACCAGGAAGCACAGCAGGTTCTGGAACAGCTGAACGGACCGGACCGGAGCCTGGGTCAGGCAGGGTAGTCGGACAAGCCGGGTCGGATACACTGGCAGACAGCGAGGTACAAAAGGACAAAGCAGAGCGGTGGTCAGAAACAAGCCAGAGATCAGGTGCAGGCGGATAACAGGAATGTCACAGGAAAGCCGGGTCAGATGCAGATGGGTTTCTCAGATCGGGTTACACAGGTACTACGCTGTAGAGCAGACAGCAGGGACTGTCTGTAAATGGCAGGTTTAAATAGTCTCTCTGGCGCCACCCGCTGGACGCACGCGTGAACGGAGACCAGGAAGTCCAGGGCGTCTGTTTCTGGCAGGATCTCCATGACACCATGATTTTGCCTCCACTAAACTTCACTGTTTTCTGGGTAAATCTCGGCTCCATGCGGGTTCCAGTTGGTCTCCTGCAATATTTGCGGCGACTGTGTTGTAATTCAACAGAAGATTCATCTGAAAAATCCACCTTCTGCCACTTTTCCAGAGTCCATTCTTTTAGCAGGCTGTGGCCCTTGGCAAATGCCACACGGTTTTTCAATTGTCTTTTGTTTAGTGCTGGCTTATGGGCACTGATTCGACCATGGAGGCCATTTCGAGACAGAATCCGACAAACTGTTCTGGTTGACACAGGGACTTCAGGTGACCAGGTCTCGTGGAGCTCCGCTGCAGTGGAAAATGGGCTGGCCTTGGATTTTCGAGCCAACAAACGGTCCTCTCGAGCACTTGACGCTGAGACACATTGAAGGTGTCTGCCACATCAGCAGTGGATCTGGTCTTCAGCCTCTTGATAATCAACACTTTAGTCTCCGGGTGAATCTTAGGCATGTTTGCAGAGGTCTAGTTGCAGGTGAGAAGGTCTAGTGTACTGGTGTTCTTTTTATACACACCTGAGACCTAATTGATCCATTATTAGTCACAGGTGAAGCTCATATAACAAGGCGACAACACTTATGTCTTGGCAAAAATTGACTCAATGGGCTTTACCAAACTGTGAATATTAGAATACTTTTTGTCAGTTTCGTTTTGCACTGAAACATTATTACAAAAGCTGTTGGGATCTTGCGCTTCAGGTCAATTTGTACACAAGCGCCAAGACTTTTGTCAGGGACTGTAATACAACAGTATATTAAGGTTTCGGTTTCATGTTTCCATCGTCTGGATATTTAATATTAATTGTGATTATCCTATTGTACATTATACACCTTTTAGTACTTGCTAGCTAACAAGGCACCTTAATAATACAACCAGTATACTAAGGTCTTGGAATATTGGCCCATGCACTTCTACACTTGCTGATTTTATTAAAGTTTTGGATTATTTGATGTCACAAGGACTTCCTTCCTTTTCTTGCACATTTGCACTTTATTGCTCCATTGTTTATATTAGTACTGTATGTACACGATTGTCGAAAGCACCTTTTTGTTTTATTGACCTAGAGTCAATTTCAACAGCTCAGCACTACTTTTTATACACCAATTTAAAAAAAAATATATTTTTTTTTTACTTTTTGCTATATTGAATATCCCCCAAAAATATATAATTTTTTTTTTTTTCCTCAGTTTAGGCCGATACGTATTCTTCTACATATTTTTGGTAAAAAAAAATCGCAATAAGCGTTTATTGACTGGTTTGCGCAAAAGTTATAGCATCTACAAAATAGGGGATAGTTTTATGGCATTTTTATTAATAATTTTTTTTTGTTACTAGTAATGGCGGCGATCAGCGATTTTTATCGGGACTGCCACATTATGGTGGACACATTGGACACTTTTGACACTATTTTGGGACCATTCACATTTATACAGCGATCAGTGCTATAGAAATGCACTGATTACTGTATAAGTGTGTCCTGGGGAGTGATTCTAACTGTGTGGGGGCTGGGCTTACTGTGACAGGACACTGATCACTGCTCCCGAGGGAGCAGACGATCAGTGTCCTGTCACTAGGCAGAAGAGGGAGATGCCTTGATTACACCGGCATCCCCCCGTTCTGCAGCTCCGTGACACGATCGCGGCACACCGGCGGGCATCAAGTCCGTGGGTCCCGCGGGCACGGTCACGGAGCTTGCGGCAGGGGCACGCACGCGCCGCCGGCGGGGCACGCGTGCACACACGGCGGCAAATTTAAAGGGACGTACCTGTATACCCATTTGCCTGTCCGTGCCATTCTGCCGACGTAAAAATTTCTAACACCCTAGAGACTAAAATGGCAATTGCAATACTTTGTCACACCGTATTTGCGCAGCGTTCTTACAAGCGCACTTTTTTGGGGGAAAAAATACATTTTATTAATTAAAAAGTAAGACAACAGTAAAGTTAGGGCAATTTTTTTTTATATTTTGAAAGATAATGTTATGCCGAGTAAATTGATACCCAACATGTCACGCTTCAAAATTGTGTCCGCTCGTGGAATGGCGACAAACTTTTACCCTTAAAAATCTACGTTTAAAAAATTCTACAGGTTGCATGTTTGGAGTTACAGAGGAGGTCTAGGGCGGTGCCTCACATGTGTGGTTTGAACAATGTTTTCATATGTGTTTGCTTCTGCACGCGAGCTTGTCGGAACATGGCACTTTTTAAAAAAAAATTAATCAAAGCATTTTTATAGCACTGATCGCTGTATAAATGACAATGGTCCCAAAATGGCGTCAAAAGTGTCCGATGTGTCCGCCATAATGTCGTAGTTGCGATAAAAAGTGCTGATCGCCGCCATTACTAGTAAAAAAATTTTTTTATAAAAATACCATAAAACTATCCCCTATTTTGTAGACTCTATAACTTTTGCGCAAACCAATCAATAAACGCTTATTGCGTTGTTTTTTTTTGTTTGTTTTTACCAAAAATATGTTGAATACATATCGGCCTAAACTGAGGAAAAAAAATTGTTTTTTTTTTTATATATATTTTTTGGGGATATTTTTTTTTTATAGCAAAAAGTAAAAAATATTGCTTTTTTTTTTCAAAATTGTCACTCTTTTTTTGTTTATAGCGCCAAAAATAAAAACCGCAGAGGTGATCAAATACCACCAAAAGAAAGCTCTATTTGCGGGAAAAAAAGGCGCCAATTTTGTTTGGGAGCCACGTCGCAACACCGCGCAGTTGTCAGTTAAAGCGACGCAGTGCCGAATCGCAAAAAAAGTACTCTGGTCTTTGGGCAGCCAAATGGTCCGGGGCTGAAGTGGTTAATGACAAACATGTCAGACTTGCCTCCACTGTGCAGCTTCGTTTTGCAGAGACTGGCCCAGATCCGCGACTTCTGGGGTCCCTCGGCGGCTCTCGCGGCTCCTCCCCACATCAGATAACCCCCTAGGAGAAGCGTTCTCCCGGGGGTTACCTTGCGGGCACGCTCTCGAGTCATTCACTTGGCGTGCGTAGCCGCAGAATGTATGACTCTTCCCCTCCCCCTGGCGCCATCATCATCGGATTTAATTGACAACAGCGGGAGCCAATGGCTGCGCTGCTATCAATCTATCCAATCAAGAGCCGGGACCCTGTGGAGAGAGGGACAGCCTGTTGTCACTGCAGAGCGAATTCCACAGCTCAGGTAAGTAAAGAGGGCGGGGCAGACGTTTTTTCACCTTAATGCATAGGATGCATTAAGGTGAAAAAACATGAGGGTTTACAACCCCTTTAATATATTTAAACATTTTTGGGGGGTTTGTCCTACTATCTTTTGCAATCTGTCGTCCGTTTAGAATTTTTGCATCCTTGATTGACTTTTTACATCTGTCATTGTCTTTGTAAAATGTAAACGATGATGGCGTTCCTTAACCACTTGAGATCCGCGCTATAGCCGAAAGACGACTGCAGCGCGGCTCTCAAGTGCCGAGTGGACGTCCCCAGGACGTCCTTCTCTGTTTACATCCCGCCGCGCGCCCTCGGCGGCGCGCGGCGGGAACAGCTGTGCGCTCCGCATCACGTGATGCCGATGCGCGTGCCTGGCGGCCGCGATGTCCTCCAGGTACATGCGATCGGCTGTGACAGAGGCAGGACGTGGATTTCTGTGTTACACACAGAGATCCATGTCCTGTCAGGGAGAGAGGAGACCAATGCTGTGTCCCTTGTACATAGGGACACAGATCGGTCTCCTCCCCCAGTCAGTACCCTCCCCCCCACAGTAAGAAACACTAAGGCCTCATGCCCACGGGCGTTTTTTCAGCCGCGTTTTTGAGCGTTTTTTACAGCTTAAAAACGCCTGTCCATGTTAGTCTATAGCTTCATGCCCACCTAGGCGTTTTTGAGCTGTAAAGAGCATAGGCGTTTGTAAGCTGTAAAAAAAACCCAGGGCCAGTGCGTTCCTCAGCGTCAGAACTAGGCAGGAAAAAACGCGAGCGTCAAAAAACGCGCACTAACGCGCAAAAAACGCGCACTAACGCGCGGTCGCGTTTTTAGCTCCGACGTTTTTTTTTTTTTTTTTTTTTTTTTTTTTTTCAAAAAAAAAAAAAAAATAAATAAAATAAAATATTTACAATAACATGGACAGGCGTTTTTAAGCTGCAAAAAACGCAGCTGTAAAAACGCCAGTGGGCATGAGGCCTAATAGGGAACATATTTAACCCTTTGATCGCCCCCTAGTGTTAACCCCTTTACTGCCAGTCACATTTATACAGTAATCAATGCATTTTTATAGCACCGATTGCTGTATAAATGTGAATGGTCCCAAAATAGTGTTAAAAGTGTCCGATGTGTCCGCCGCAATATCGCAGGCCTGACAAAAATCGCAGATTGCCGCCATTACTAGTAAAAAAAAAAATATAATAAAAATGTCATAATTCTATCCCCTATTTTGTAGGCGCTATAACTTTTGCGCAAACCAATCACTATACGCTTATTGCAAATTTTTTTACCAAAAATAAATAAAAGAATACGTATCGGCCTAAACTGAGAAATTTTTTTTTTATTTTTTTTTTAAATTGGGATATTATTATAACAAAAAGTAAAAAAATATTGTGTTTTTTTTTTCAAAATTTTCTGTCTTTTTTTGTTTATAGCGCAAAAAATAAAAACCGCAGAGGTGATCAAATACCAGCAAAAGAAAGCTCTATTTGTGGGAAAAAAATGATAAAAATATCATTTGGGTACAGCGTTGTATGACCGCGCAATTGTCATTCAAAGTGCGTCAGCGCTGAAAGCTGAAAATTGGTCTGGGTACGAAGGGGGTTTAAGTGCCCAGTAAGGAAGTGGTTAATTTTTTATAAAAGCTCTTGTTTTATTATTAGTAACCATTTTAACTTTGGCCATGATTTTTAAACTTATTGCCCATGGGAATATACTTTACATACAGTCACTTTGAAGAATTCCCATTTCTGTTCCATTGATGCCAATATTCCCTCCCAGTCCTGGAGAGCACCCCTCCTACTTGGAAAATTTGCTCTCAAAGTTAAGTGTTTTTATCTTACCCGTATGTGTTTGTTGCTTACAGCTAACATTAAATGAAATCACGTTATGGTCACTGCTACCCAGATGTTCTTTTATATGAATATTGGTAACAAGCTCTGCATGGTTTGAGATTACCAGGTCCAGCAGAGCGTCATTCCTAGTCGGGGCCTCAATAAACTGGACCATAAAATTGGCTTGTAATAGGTTTATAAACTTTTGCCCTTTAACTGTCCCAGCAGTGCCATTACTCCAGTCAATTTCCGGGTAGTTAAAATCCCCCATTATACTTTATACTACATTTGTATGTGAGTACAGCCATTGTTGTTTTTATTTGGAATAAAATTTATATTGGTAATGTGCTAGGTCGTGCACCCTTTTTTTTGCCATTTCTGTAAATATGGCGAGGTAGTAGATCAATGGGTCTGGAGTTTTTCTGGGGAGGTAGCAGATGAATGAGTCTGCTGTATGGTTGCAAACAGATGCAGGTTGGGGTTTCGATGTTTCCCCCCTCCACTTTATGCTTTTGAAATGTTTCTATGAATCCACAAAAAAAGATTGTTTAATTTGCAGGCTCTCGATCATCTTCTGTTTCAATGAGTGATCGTTCCAGAGGACAAAAGAGTTCCTGTTTTCTACTTATAGCTACAACATTTTTACAGTTTTAAAGCCAAGCATTGATGTTCAAGGAAAACGGGTGTATAGGCGCTGCAACCTTCCAACATAAAAGCTCTGCCCGGTGCTTAGACCTTGAGGCTGCTGACACCTCCAATGTACCAGAATAAGGAAAGGGATGGTCGGCACTCAGGATGACATCCAAAATGGTATTCCTTTGTTAAATACTTGTACAAAACTGTACATGTAGTCCTTAAACTGGAGTTCAACCCTGAAAAAACAAATTACAGGAAAATGCTTTAAAAATGTTTTTAAAAAAAAATAAAACATTTTTTACTCACCCAAAATACCTGTTGCTATGCGGATGTTCCTAATCTGCCTCTTCCTAGTCCGTGGCTGGTCTTCTTCCGCATCCTCCTTATGAATGGGGCGCGCTGCCTTCTGCGAACTGTGTGTATCCCAGAGAGCAGCCGCCCATTCACAAAGCGGCGCGAGCCTCGCACATGCGCAGTAGGAAACGGGCAAGCTTCACTGCCTGTTTCCCTTACTGAGGATGGCGGCGCCGGGACCTGCAATGATCCGGATCGGCATGGGGGGGCCCATCATCGCGGGCGCCTCGGACAGGTAAGTGTTCTTATTAAAAGTCAGCAGCTACAGTGTTTGTAGCTGCTGACTTTAAAAAAATAAAAATTGCGTGTGGAATCTCGCTTTAATCATGGCTGACAAAAAATGTATTATGTATGTTATTGTGGATTGCTTATATGCCAGGCTTACAAAAAAATATATATATATTTTTTTAATTAATTTAGCATCTAGACTATATCATCTTTATGTAGCACCCACTATTTTTATGATGGTGCATTTTTGGAAAAAATACAAACTACGCATGCTATTGTGGGTCACTTTTTTTTATATGCCTGGTTTTTCATATTTCGTCTACTTTTTGTGATGTGTTCCATTGCACGGTGTCATGCTGGGTTTTTCCTTTTGCTTTTTTAATTCACCTGTGTTTGGTTAATCATGTGACCTTTGTATATACTATTTAAGTGTCAGTTATTTTGTTTTTTGTCTGCCATGACAATGGACTAACATTTGAAACACGTAAGCTGTTTTACAGCTTTGTACATGTATTTAAAGTGGAGGTCCGCCCACCGCTGCAAAAATGAAAAGCCAGCAGCTATACATACTGCAGCTGCTGGCTTTTAATAATAGGACACTTACCTGTCCTGGAGTCCAGCGATGTCGGCACCGCAGCTGATGTTTTAATCAGCTGTCGGGTGCTGCCTCCGCCATTGCGGTTAAGGTAACCCGGCAGTGTAGCCTTACGGCTTCACACCAGGAACCCTACTGCGCATGCACGAGGCTCCGCTCCTCTCTCCTACTGGCCCGATGGCAGGGGAAGGAGGAGGGAGCCGAGCGGTGATGGCCACGGCTTTGACTCTCAGAAGTGGGAACAGGATACCGCTCCCCCCTTCCCCCCGAAAGGTGGCAAATGTGGCATCGGAGGGGGGAGGTGACAAATGAGCGGAAGTTCCACTTTTGGATGGAACTCTGCTTTAATAAAGAAATACCATTTTGGATGTCATCCTGAGTGCAGATCATCCCTTTCCTTATTCAAGCACTGATGTTCATCCTGTATTGGATCTCAAATATCTTAAACGTTTTTTTTTTTCTTTTTCTTACCTTCAAGACAAAGGCATAATGTGCTAGTATGCATCGCATGCTTGAAGTATGTGGCCACACACTACTGGTAAAACGATGCTACTCCATGGATGAGTTTACAAGAAAAGATGGTGACTTATCACAGAACACTGACATAGCTCTCAGTAAAGAAATTGCAGTTTTGCATCATACTGTATAAGGTCGAAAAAGGGCCGGTCCATCACGTTCAACCTAGGCGTGTGTGATTTTTCCCTCTATGTGGCAAATGAGGTTTAATGTTGATGGATGTAAAGTTATGCACTTGGGGGCTAAAAACAAGCATGCATCATACATATTAGGAGAACATTGATGATTGAGAAGTATCTGGGTGTTCTGGTATATCATATACTTAACGACCGCCTCCAGTAGATATACGTTGGCAGAATGGCACGGACAGGCACATCAACGTACCTGTATGTTCCCTTTAACTGCCCGACGGGGTCGCGAGCTTGCCCGCGACCCCGCTACCTTCCCCGTGGGTCGGACCGCGGGTTCCGCAGACTCGATCGCCGCGGGGATCCCCACGATCGTCTCACGGAGGGATGGAGCGGGGAGATGTTAGTGTAAACACAACATCTCCCCGCTCGCCTACTGTCACCGATCTCCGCTCTGTGTAATCAGAGCGGAGATCGGTGACGTGTCACTTGTAGCCAAGCCCCTAACAGTAGTAATCACTCCCTTAGGCACACTTAACCCCTTCAGCGCCCCTAGTGGTTAACCCCTTCAGCGCCCCTAGTGGTTAACCCCTTCAGCGCCCCTAGTGGTTAACCCCTTCACTGCCAGTATCATTTTTACAGTAACCAGTGCATTTGTATAGCACTGATCACTGTAAAAATTACAATGGTCCCAAAAATGTATCAAAAGTGTCCGATGTATCCGCCATGTCGCAGTCTTGAAAAAATCGCTGATCGCCGCCATTACTAGTAAAAATTATTATAAAAACGCCATAAAACTATCCCCTATTTTGTAAACGCTATAACTTTTACCAAAAATATGTAGAAGAATACGTATCGGCCTAAACTGAGGAAATTTTTTTTTATATATATATTTTTGGGGGGTATTTATTATAGCAAAAAGTAAAAAATATTGAATTTTTTTCAAAATTGTCGCTCTATTTTTGTTTATAGCGCAAAAAATAAAAACCGCAGAAGTGATCAAATACCACCAAAAGAAAGCTCTATTTGTGGGAAAAAAATAACGTCAATTTTGTTTGGGAGTCACGTCCCACGACCGCGCGATTGTCAGTTAAAGCGCCGCAGTGCCGAATCGCAAAAAGGGGCCTGGTCTTTATGCTGCATATTGGTCCGGGGCTTAAGTGATTAAAGTACAACTAAAGGCAAAACTTTTTTTTTTAGTTTTGGATAGAGTGGAGAGGGATTAGAACGGTTGCCAGGTTTTTTTGCTGTCTGTGTCCCCGTTTGTCCTGTTTACCGTTATCATTGAAAGTAAAAGAAAATCCCACATTTTGGGTTGTCGCCATAAAAGTAATAGAGGGGAAAGTTTCCAATGGGGACACTAGTTCAATTTGCAGGAATTTCCTATCACATTCTGTTTGGCTATGGGACAAGAAGTAAAGGCGAAAAAAATCTGAAGGGTTATAACCCTCCCTTACTCTCTCCCAAAAAAAATTGCCTACAGTTCTACTTTAATAATAGCATGCATTGCCAAGCTGCAGTTTATCAAGCAAGCAGAATACTTTTGTGTATTAAAGTGGGAGTTAACTCCATTACATGAGTTTCGCCTATAACCCTAAGGCATGCGCTCATGTGCCGTAAACGGCGGCTCCCACGCGCATGCTGATGTCATCGCGCCTCCGGCCACTCACACAGACGAAGTCTGCAAACCTGGAAGGAAGATGGAAGCCCTGTCAGCGGTGACAGCTCGCCGCTGGAAGGTAAAGAGGGATAACTAATGCACAAACCACAAGGGTCAGGAATTACCTAAAAAACTAACACAGCAGCTGCCGACATAAAGGTGTTCTCACACTAAGCATATATGATAAAAAAATAGGTAATATGGCGCTTGCTATTCTTAATAAATAATTAAAATCTAAAAATAAATTCCAAATATGATAAGTGCACATTGACAGTGCCCATTAACCATATAACATCAAATGTGCAGATGATAATAGATAATAATATCAACAATTGTGCAAGAAACGATTGAAAAAAATGTACAATTAATTAGCAATATATGTGCAAATAACAATTGTGCAAAAGATAGCAAACAAAGTGCAAATGACAGTTCAGAAACTCCCAAAGGAAATGTGCAGAGTTCTTTGTGTGAAGAAATATATATCCCGGTTCAATGTATATGAGAAAGTCATATACACAGTGCAAAATAATCCAATTAAGCAATGAATCCAAGCCATGCAGCAAAGTTCATCCAAAATAAAGTGCAAGTGCCACCATCCAGAATCCAGAGGGTTTCCGCCATCCACTGTGCGTTACACCGTTTTCCCCAGCCTCTCACCACATATAACAAACCAATGGTGTAATTGGGTACTCTTACCGCAAAAGATGGACCCACCTGTCGTACGACAGTGGGTCAGTGAGGCTTGATGGTCTCAGTGACCAGGACCGATGAAGCAAGGTGCCGTAGATATCTCAGGCCATCTCGGGCAAGATGGTTCAGTGCACGGATCACAAGATGGAATTCCTCCAACATACAAGCTCCAAGAAGGTTCAAGGTAGATGGAAGGATAAAAAGAAGGAGAACACTCCAAATGGTGCAGGTCAATAAAACCAGGTAGTATACAAAAAAATGTAGCGCTATGTATGAAAAAACATATAACACCCAAGTGTAATGCTCAACATAAATGAGTCTTGGAAAGTCTGTATAAATGAATCCAAAATTCAGTGAAATGAAAAAAACGTTTTGAAAGAGTCTCTGATGACAATTCAAGGTGGATAATAATAAACCTTCCGGAATAGAATGGTGACTTTCAGAAAACAAGTGACTGTAACATGACCACCACCACATAGAGGGGAGGCTTACCAAATTGAGTGGACCCAATAAACCTACGTCTATGGGGTCAACTAGGCTTGATAAATGTATGTTTCCGTGGGTCCAGAATCCCAGCCGGCGTGGCACACATATGTATCCAGGATCAATTGGTATCACCGAATCTCCAAGCCCAATCGGATGGTTAAATGGCTCACAATGGGACCATAGTGGAGGAAAGAAGGAGAGGGCACATAGCGTAATACAGTAAACAATATTTATTAAATGTAGGTAATTACACTTACATTCAATCAGTAGAAAAGCGCTTTGCAATGCACTCAGTGGCAGCAGTGGAGTCTCCGACGCGTTTCGCAATACCTTGCATCGTCTGTATAAATGAATTTTGGATTCATTTATACAGACTTTCCAAGACTCATTTATTTTGAGCATTACACTTGGGTGTTATATGTTTTATGTTTTTTCACGCATAGCGCTAAATTTTTTTGTATATTGTTTGTATTTGCTTTTCTTCACAGGCATTGTAGCTGCTTACATGTGTTAGTAGCGCGAATATTCTTTGTGTATTGCAATAAAACCAGGTAGGGATTTATTGGATAAAATTTGTCTTGCAGGAAATTAGACAAAAAAATTAAAGTGATTACAAAAACGGATAATAAAAAGCAATGTGGGGTGCAACATGAGCAAGACCGACGCGTTTCGACTACAAAGTCTTCCACAGGGGCATAATGTTGCACCCCCCACATTGCCAACATATATAAGGTCTGAAATGAATCTGGCCCACCCTGAGGGGGCGGAGTCAGAACAGGAAATAGCAGACTATTCCACACAACATCAGACTGACATCAAAAAGCAGTAATACAATAACCTAAATTTTTGATCATTATATTAATAGTAAGTTGGAATATAATGGCTATATATGATTCTTATTCTGAAAACACATAAAGCATAAAATTCAAATATTCCCGCCAAAGGCATAAGCCAATCATATAAAAGGAATAAATAACACCACCTGTACAGGAAATGACTATATAATCCAACAGGCCAATGGGTGGAGATGTTCCCACCTTCACTCACCGCTGCTGTTGGGACGCCATACTGCACTCTTTCATTTGTGTTTTTTTTTTGCACTTTATTCCAGTTGTGTGCAGTCCACAAGGGCTACACTCATATGATTTTTATGAAGGACAATCTCACTGTCATGGCTGCCCATTTGAGTTGATTTTTTTATGGACTATACTTACACATTTGTTTATTCACTAGCACACAGTGGGTTCTCAGATTATTTTTGGTAATTGGTCATTCATGCTTTCTTTTGCTGCTTTTTGGCAGCAACACTAATATTTCTAGCGCTGCACTATTTGTTTCTATATGTTCTATCACTTTGTTTGTTTGAGTGTTGGCGGCTTGAGCTATCCCAGGTTTTAGCGCAGTTTTTTCACTTTTATATAACAAACCAACAAGCCTCTCTGATAATGCCATACTGGTCGATCGACTCCCGGGGTATCCTCAGCGCAGTCACACTCACAGGGTATTATGGATCATTAACATGCAGAGAGAAGAGGAAGGCTCCATGGTGCAGTATTATCTTAATTAAATTTATTAAAACGTAATAACTTAATTGGATATAAAACAATTTAGATCGAACTCCACGGTTGTGTCCTAGCGGTGCTAAAGTAAGGAGCTTGTGTATCCATCGAGATTCTGACTGGCTCAGTTTTATGCTTTTGTTATCCCCTCTCCAGTGAGGTTTGTATTTTTCTATCCCCCACACCAGTAAAGAGGAGGGGTCTCTACTATGGTACTGATCGTAATGTGTCTGCAGGTATAGCAGGTTTTACAGGGATTTTTCCCTTGCCTTCAAAAAACAAAAAATGTCTTTGGGTAGATGGATCCAATACATTTTTTGCAATCAGGTCTCTGAGGGTTGGGGCCGTCCGGTATGTGAATTTCGGCTTTTCAGGTAACACAACTCCAAGGTGTCGATCAGCCTTTATAATATTCCAATACTTTTTACATATCCTCTCTATCTGTGCTGGATATTGTAATCCATAACCAGTGGGACACCATTCATGCATTCTTTATTTCTGATTGAATCTTTAATTTTTTCTTCAATAAAACTGTGTTGGTACCCTTTTTGAAAAAATCTCTCCTATAAATTTGGCTTGTTTAACCCTTCTTAGTACAATTTCTCCTCAATCTAATTAGTTTTCCCTTAGGTATGTTATCAAGCCATGGGGCATAATGGCAGCTGTCCAATGGGAGGTAACTATTCCTATCTACTGATTTAAAATGTGTTTGCGTCAGTAGTCTTCCATCTTCTTTTGAGATCTCCAGATCTAAAAAATTGATCTTTTCATCGCTTATTTCCCAAGTCAATTTAATATTTGTATTATTGGTATGCAAGTTAAAACCAAAATCCATCAAACTTTCTCTATCTCCGGCCCAGATTACGATAATATCGTCGATAAATCTCTTGAATAGTAGGAGTTGCTGCGGTTTCTTGTTATATAGGGCATCCTCCTCCCATTCGGCCATATACAGGTTGGGTGCATATTTAGCGCCCATTGCTATACTACAAATCTGTTTATAATAATTTTTCTCGTACCAAAAATAATTGTAGTCCAAGCAGTATTTCAGACCATTAAAAAGGAATTTCCTTTGTGCACAATTTAATCCACTCAGTTCTCATAGGGTCCATTTCATCGCTTGTATTGCTTCTTCCTGATTGATAATTGTGTACAGCGACGCTACATCTGCTGTGGCAAGGTACACTGGTCTATCATCGATTTTAACATTATCCAATAATTGTATCAAATGTTTCGTGTCCCGAAGATACAAAGGAGTTTTTCTTTCGTTCATGGACGGACACAGCCTTAACCTTGACAAAGTGGGTATTAGCCTTCATTCAGGAGTGACTAGGCAGAATGTGTTAACTTCAAAGCTGAATAGCCCCGCCCAGGGGGCGGTCCTACTGGCTATATCCCCTCAGCCTGCACTAAGCAGCTCAGTTTTTTTCTGCCTACCTAAGGAGAAGACATGGCTCCCTTCGGCCCATAGGCCTGGAGGATTATTTCAAATTAAATTGTATTTATTTATTTTTTGTTGTTCCTGTGATCTTCGATCAACTTGGGCGTCAGGCTGGATCTCAGATCCTTGTAGTCTCCCCAGTTTCGGCCATCGAGCGCGTGCCGACCGTAGCTACGCGCTGGGTTGTCCACGACATGCCCGTCGCTGTACGGGTGGCCGGTGAGCTATACGCTCCAGGGCATGCATAGGACTGGTCTATAGGGCCGAGTCACAGCAGCCGGGCTGACAGTCACCTCCGTCACCATGCGCAAGATGGTCTGTCTGGGATGCTTCCAGCACAATCCACGCAGAAAGGGTAAGTAGTAATCCCCTGCTTTGGCAGGAAGACATAGCTGGGCATTCCTGGAGAGGTGAGTAAGGGGTTCTATCTTCACTTCCTCCCTCCCTTCCCTCCTCCCTAGGCTCTCTGAGCTAGGCTGGCTGCTGGGGCCATTGGTTCACCTGGGGGGGCTCCACTTGTGTGGGAACTGTGCATGTACGTCCGCTAAACAAATGTTATGAGCTGCTATGAAAAGTTTGCTTAGCTGCGTGTTCTGCTCCATGCTGTCGGTGGCCATTTTCCTTGTGATCCATGCTGTGTTTGGCCTCTATCTGCGCTTGGCGGCCATGTTTTTGTGGTCCGCGCTGTGTTGGCCTCTATCTGCCGCTCGACGGCCATTTTCCCTGTGATCCACGCTGTGTTTGGCCTCTGCGCTTAGCGGCCATGTTTTTGTGGTCCGCGCTGTGTTGGCCTCTATCTACCGCTCGGCGGCCATGTTCCTGTGGCCCGCTGCGTTTTTGGCCTCTATCTGCCGCATGGCGGTCATTTTCTCAAGGTCCACGCCAATCAAACATCATTTAAACGGCGCAAGTTTACAGACACGCTGCAGAGTGGTCAGACAGACTGACATAGCTGACAAGGAAGCAGCTCTACTAGGAAGCGGACGGCAGCCGTACGACTGTTCAAGGGTGGTGAGTCCTCTGGGGGGGAACCCCTCGTCTCTGACAGCTAGGAGGTCGGGCGCCCCCCTTTCCTGGTGTCTCAGATACTCACTGAAGGGGCAAAAATGCTGCTCCATGGGTTTAAAGCACATGAGGCTACCTCGGACGAGGTGGCTATGGCCGACCAGTTGATATTGGGCCTTAAAATTGTCTGCGAATCAGCCTTGGACACTATTCCTCTGCTGTCCAGAGCCTCAAGCTGTGTGGTGGTGTTGCGCCGTCTGCTCTGGCTAAAAGGTTGGTCGGCGGACCAATCTTCCAAGAAGGCCCTGATGGATTTGCCCTTTAAGGGCGACAGACTTTTTGGAGCATCCCTGGATGACATTTATAAAGATGCCACAGGAGGTAAGAGCACATTGCTCCCACAATCCAAAAAGGGTAAGGAGCCACGCCGTTGGCAAGGGCCCTCCTTCACCATGCACAAGCGTTTTTTTCGTCCGCCTAGTGCGGCAAGTAGACAATACCAGGCCGATAAAGCGCCTGCTCAGGGACAGAAGCGTCCCTGGTTTCGCAAGCCCAACAAGCCTGCGAATAAATCTACGTCCGCATGAAGGTCTGCCCCCACCCATCTCTCGGGTAGAATTTGCGACCTGGTGGACATCTCAGATCTCCGACTGGTGGGTTTGTGAAGTAGTTTCCTCAGGGTCCAAGATAGTTTCTCCCTTGTCCACCAAACAGATTTTTTTTTTCCCTCCAACCGTCAGCTTCAGCCGACTCGTCTGGAAGCCCTATATGGGGCGGTTCAAGACCTTCTGATATGCAGAGTGATCATTCCTGTTTTAATACAGGAACAGTTTCAGGGGTTTTACTCAATCCCTGTTCGTAGTACCAAAGGAGGGGGTTCGCCCAATCATGGATCTCAGGGCCCTCAATTGCCTTGTGGAGGTAGAGATTCCGGAGGGAGACGGTTCACTCTGTTATCGCTGCCCTCCACCTGGGGGATTTTCTGGCATCCTTGGACATCAAGGATGCATACTTGCATGTCCCCATATGTACCAGGCATCAGTGATGTCTGCGCTTTGCGGCCGGGAAAGACCACTACCTATTTGTGGCTCTCCCCTTTGGCCTGGCATCGGCACCGAGGGTGTTCACCAAGGTGCTCGCCCCGATTCTAGCCCTACTAAGACAGCGTGGCATCGCTATCATGGGCTACTTGGACGATCTTCTTCTGAGGGCCACTTCAAGCTCAGAATTAGAGGTGAGCGTGTCTATAACCTGTCAGACCCTCCAATACTTTGGTTGGGTGCTGAACACTCAGAAGTCAGTATTGGTACCGACTCAACTCCTATTGTAGCTGGGGTTGATTCTGGACTCCTCAGAGGCAAAAGTTTTTCTCCCTATAGGAAAGTTGCCGACCCTTCGGGCTGCGGTGCGGCAGTTGATATCCCAAAGATAGTCGTCACGGCGCTTTTTCATGCGAGTCCTGGGCCTCATGGTAGCCTCGCGAGTGTTACAGAAGGTAATTCCGTCCAGAAGGGACAAGTGCCCATCATCCCCGGATTATCAAATCCGGGTGAGCCACCTAGTCAGGAACTCCCTAGTTTGG
Organism: Rana muscosa; assembly: GCA_029206835.1. Lineage (NCBI taxonomy): Eukaryota > Metazoa > Chordata > Amphibia > Anura > Ranidae > Rana > Rana muscosa. The sequence goes on along the minus strand of CM055120.1, from coordinate 269,536,697 downwards.
TGGCTGACATCCACCGGCACATCTGTCCGGAAAGTTGTTCCTTCCTTTTTACTGGATGGTGGTCACGACGGACGCCAGCCTTACCAGTTGGGGGGGAGACTGGGGGGGATCAGTCGACCCAGGGTCGCTGGACTCCGGAGGAATCCCGCTTGCCGATCAATGTCCTGGAACTCCGGGCGATCAGGCTGTTCCTCTCCACATGGTCTCAGAGGCTACAGGGGCATCCAGTCAGGATCCAGTCGGGCAACGCCATGGCGGTGGCGTATGTCAACCATCAAGGAGGAACAAGAAGCTCAGTGGAGCATCGGAGGTCACTCGCATCCTAAGGTGGGCAGGAAGGAGCGTACCGGCCCTGCAAGGAGAATGGTCTTTACCCCCGGAGGTGTTTCAGCTCCTTTGCCAAAGAGGGGGCACGCCAGACGTAGATCTCCTGGCTTCTCGACTCAAACGGCAAGGTATTTATTTTTTTGCATTTATGTGGAGCTTGTTTGAGAATCACTGCATCGGATGTTGAACCAATCCACCTAGTTGAGAGGTGCTGTCTGCTCATTTGCCAAAACACGAGAGTGTGAGGCATTGCATTGCGGTGAGTGTCCAATCTGAAGGGGGTTTTGACTCACTTGAACACTGTGGTGTGGTGGAAGAGAAGAAGATTAACATTTAATTTTGAACACTACTACTATACACTTATATGGACTCTATTTGTGTTGTCACTTTATACACGTTTTTTTTGGAATTTTGTCTTTATGCCTTTTTTTATTTTTAAGATTTAAGTATATTTCACTATTACTTTTAAATCACAGTTTATAATTGTTATATTCACTTAGCGCCACTTATAGTTTGTCATTCTATTTTTAGTGTGTTGACTATATTTTTTCACAGGTTTATATATATTTAAAGTGGCTGCTATTAGGATTTGATGCACTGTATTTGTCTGTTAAAACAGCGCGGTGGGGTAATCACTAGGGCGGTTTGTATTGATTACCATTTTTTTATTATTTGCACTTTATAACCACTCACAGCTATGGAAGCCATTAATTATTTGTCGAATAGGCAGATTAATGCTGAGTGTGTCTTCTCCACCAAACATGAAATGATTGTATGTGAGGAGGACTACTCGGGGGCACTTAAAACGCTAGAAAACCTGCTTGAAAAACAGCTTAAGGCATGGTGGGATGTGTTCACGTTTGAGCACTACAGCAAAGAGGGATTAATTTTTAGGAGTTTGAGGTGGGAGGTTCCCCCTCAAGATGGGCTCAATGAAGCTAAATATATGGATGAATGGCTTTGTTTTTTTAATAGAGTCAGCAGTGAGCTGCAGGTTTTGGTCCTGAAAAGGAAACAAATCAAACTGAGCATATTAAATGAGAAGATCAAAGAAATACAAATTTTATTGGAACCAGTTCAAGAATCAAGTTTAGTAAAGGAATTTAATATTAATATGAAAAAGAAACTAGAGAAGGTCGATCGAGAGACTCAAAAGAGGAAGGTTAAAAAGTATAATCGAGATGCCAATGATTATAAGACTAATAATATTTATGCCTGGCAGAATACTATTGCCTCATCTGAGGACCCTGAAGTGATTAAAGTGGATACAAAAGTTAGTTTACCAACTTCTAAAAAAGATCCACCAAAAACTAACGGGAATAAAGGGACAATGAAGAAGGGGGAACAAGGGCCACATGGCCCTATTAAAACTAATGCTTCCTATAGTTCTAAGGAAGTTCAATATGGACCCTATCATGAGTCACCGGGTCCACAATATCATTATCAGGGAAACTCCAACTACGAATCACCTCGCCCTTTGCAATATTATGGGAGAGGTACCCCATACAATCATCACCCGTCACAAGACTATGAACAATGGCACCAATACCCCCCTCCAGATTACCCGCAGGGTCCGGGACATATCCCCACATACAACCGCTTTCAGCCATTGACTGAGGAGGAGTATGGAGGATACCACCAACAGTCTTTTTTAGGGGCTCGGGGGAGGGGTGGGAGGGGAGGAACACCAAAGAGGAATGTTCACCCAAACAACAGGGGAGGGGGGGAGGGGGGACCATCAAAACCCCCGTACAGAGACCCCATGCCCTTCCAAAGAGACAATGGGGATGTAGGGCAGGAAAGCGGAAACAATCCAAAGAAAAGGATGAGGCACAGTTAACAACTGGCATTTTCAATATAAGCAAGATCGAATTGAACCCTAAAGAACTAAATATATTAGGAATGGGCCTTAAGTGTGCCCCAAGAAGGGTGATGAATAAATTCGATGTTTATATTGATACACATAAATTTATAAGAACTATGAACATGAAGAAGTATTTTTTAAGTCACCCTGTGGAAGCCACTACTAGAAGTAGAGTGGCATTAGATAAAGTTGATAGTGGTTTAAAGAATAAGTCGATATTCAATCCTCAAAACTCTAGCAACCACTTCATAGAAGTGTTCAAACAGTTGGTTCTCAGGGATATTGAAGAACTTCCCGAGAAAAGGAATGTGAATCCAGGCTATATAAAGGAGGGAATAAAATCCCTGGAAAGGAATAAAAACATCATTATACGCCCGGCAGATAAAGGGGGTGGGGTGGTTCTGATGGATAAAGATTTCTATCAGAAACAACTAACTGATTTGTTAAACGACAGAATAACATATAAAAGGTTGGTTTCTGACCCCACGGAGGCTTACAAAATACAGCTTGAGGCTCTTGTGGAATGGGGGTTCCAGATAAATGCATTAAATTCCAAAGAGATGAGATACCTAGCCCCATCAGTGTGTAGGATCCCAGTGATCTACACACTTCCAAAGATTCATAAGAATGCAACTGTGCCACCAGCCAGACCCATTGTAAATGGGATTGGGTCGGTCACAGCTAGGTTGGGTGAGTATCTTGACAAATTCCTCCAGCCTAGCGTGAGAAGCACTAAGGCTTATCTGAGAGACACCTCAGACCTATTGCAATCTTTGGAGGGTGTAAAGTTTAAATCGGGATCAGAAATCTTTTTAGTGACAGCGGATGTAGCGTCGCTTTACACCATCATCCAGCATGAGGACGCTGCATTAGCATTGAACTGGGCCCTAAGTAAAAGAGAGGACATCCCCCACATACAAAAGACATTTTTGGGACAAGCTTTAGAATTTTGCATGTCGCATAATTATTTTTGGTTTAATTGTTTTTTCTTTTCTCAGTCTGTAGGCGTAGCAATGGGAGCAAAATTTGCTCCCAGCTTAGCGAATTTATTCATGTCAGAATGGGAGGATAGACATGTCTTCTTGAATCAAAAACCGCAGATCATCTTTTATCGGAGATTTATAGATGATCTCCTGATGATTTGGGAGGGATCTGAAAATGCTCTGACTGAGTACTTGAACACTTTGAATAAGAACACTAATAATATCAGATTAGAGTATCAAATTAGTAATCTCTCTGTTAATTTCCTGGATGTGACCATCGACTATGTCGATGGAAAGCTGAAAACAAAAGTTTTTTTCAAACCCACAGACCGCAACAGTTTTTTTATCTATTAGGAGTGGACATCATCCTGCCTGGATTAAAAACATACCAAAAGGCCAGTTCCTCAGAGTACGACGAAACTGTACGGAGGATAATGATTATCACACTCAGGCGGCCACACTAAAAGAGAAATTTGTTCAAAGAGGATACTCAGACACCAATCTAGACAGTGTGATACAACAAGTAGCAGAGCGTCCAAGAGATCAATGTCTAAAAAAGATAAATACCAATCTGAATCAAGGGAATAATGAACATCAATGGGCATTTCTATCAGGGTTTCATGTTCAGTATAAGGAGATTGAAATGATCTATAATAAGCATTGGCATATTTTAAAGGAGCACTAAAGCTTCCCTTTTTTTTGCTTAAAAATAACAAACATGTTATACTTACCTCCACTGTGCAGCTCGCTTTGCACACAGTGGCCCCGATCCTGGTCTTCTGGGGTCCCTCGGCGGATGTCTTGGCTCCTCCCCGCAAGGACTCCACACCTTAATGCGAGTGAGCTCGCATGGTGTGGAGTGATTGCGGGCGCGCTCCCGTGATACAGCGGCGGCCATAGCCGCCGACTGTATCACTCGGCCCCGCCCCCCGCGCGCCGCGTCATTGGATGTGATTGACAGCAGCGCCAGCCAATGGCTGCGCTGCTTTCAATCCAGTGTAGCCAATCGGCGGCCAGGCTGAAAAACGAAGAGGATGACGGGGACGAGCATGGGACTTTCGAGGGGCCAGGTAAGAAAAACGGGGGCTCGGGGGGGGGCGGTATTGTCGAATGTTTTTTCACCTTAATGCATAGGATGCATTAAGGTGAAAAAACATGTAACTTTACTACTCCTTTAAGTAGGGATAGACATCTGGGGCAGGTTTTACCTTCTAAACCTAGGTTTATTTATAGAAAGGCCCCTAGTTTTGGGGGTCGGGTTGTTCGAAAGATCCTTGATCCACCAAAACAAATGTTAAAGATCGACCTTAAAGGTTTTTTTCCTTGTAATAAATGCATTTGTTGCAAAACAGTGAAGGTCCACAATAGGGGAAAGAAACAGGTTATCAGCTCTGATCTCAAGACCTTTGATATTAGTGAGTTCATTACGTGCAATTCCTCCTACGTGGTATACCTACTATGGTGTCCATGTGGGTTACTCTATGTGGGGAGGACAAAGAGATTATTACGTATTCGCATCTCTGAGCACCTCACTAACATAAAAAATGGTTTTAAATACCATAGTGTATCGGTCCACTTCAAGGAGAAACACAATCAAGACCCCTCTGTAGCTCAATTCTGTGGTATAGATTGTGTATATCCAACATGGAGAGGATCGAACAGAGTCAGAGATTTATCGCAACGCGAAACTCAATGGATCTTCCTGTTAAAATGCTTATTTCCAAGAGGTTTGAATGTGGAGGTGGATCTAAATTGTTTTATCAATAATTATTGAATATTTGATATAATTTAATACATATTTTAAAGCCCCATAATAATTAGTAACTAAACTACTGGGTCTCTATGGTTCCATATAGATCAAATAATGATGCAGTTCACATGCTCACCAACAGGGGACGGGTATAGATTGTGCCTGCCAATGTATTTTGATTACATCATTATCCTGTTTAACTAATGTGCAGTGTGTTTTGAGCTAATCTGTTTGATTCAACATCTATATATGAGAGTACACTTGTGGCTGTCAGTTGGTCACAATAGAGTATGAATTAAGGAGAGTAGCAGACACTGCACAAAGCTATGTGCGTAGACTCGCGCACACATCCACCTATTGAATTGAATAGGTGTTTTTACAAAACTTATAGCATTCATTCATTGATCCCATGGATTTTAGCATCTAATTTTAAAATATAATTTTTAAGATTTTTTTATGTAAGATTTTAGAAATATTTTTAAATGATTATTTTTAACTAATGTTAATTTGATCTATATATTTTTATTGTTGTTTTGATTTTTTAAAAAGGATTTATATTGTCTCACTTTAGCGATCTTTAAACAACTAGTAAGCAGTTGGGGTTAGTACAACAATAAATAGTAAATAATAAATGAATTTTTGTAATTTCAATTAGTGGTTGTAACATGGTCTATGGGGATATTATGCTGTCTATTGATGTAGAAGGCCGGTGAATGATGGTCACGGGGACACTTGATCGGCTGCTTTAGACAGACAGGAAGACTGGGTGTAAGTTGTTGTGGGAGAGACGTCCGTGTCTGGTTATGACGCGGTACGTCTCTCCTATGATCCCTGTTGAGAATCGAGTAGGGAGGACACTTCTGCCCACAGAGCCATCAGACTCGATGAGTCACTTCCGCCCTTACACAACGCGGAACGTATCCGTAGGAGACGGTAACTCCGCGACGTGTTGGAGTGAGTCATCACTATGCTAATAGGGGTAGAGTCATGATGTGCCCTCTGTTGATCGAACATGATGGGGAACATCTGCCAGCACTTGACTAGCTGCGCAGGCGCTGTAGTATATCTGGAAACCACTAATTTAAATGAGTATAAAGGGAGGGTTTGCCTGTGATGTAGCCAATCCCATGATTAAGTATCAATTACGAAACATGTCGGGGTGTGGCTACACGGCAGGCTATTGATAATCTGATTAAGCGTGTGTGGAGTTCCGTGTGTTACAGACTCTATTATCAGCCACCTTTGAAAACGGCGTTCGCAAGTGGAGAGGACAGGTAGAGAGTGGTTTATACACTATTTTGTGACCTGCGCTGATCCTGGGTCCGCCGTGACCTTTATTCGTTGGTTGTGACACTTTGCAATCAAATCCACAGCATTAACTTCAGTGTGATTTTGGCTTATTTTTACTGGTTACCATGTGAGTGCAATATTTGAAGATTTTGTAGTACCAATAAAACTGACTTTGCAGTATTACACTATCCTTTGCATTTATTTTTTTGCATTTATGTGGAGCTTGTTTGAGAATCACTGCATCGGATGTTGAACCAATCCACCTAGTTGAGAGGTGCTGTCTGCTCATTTGCCAAAACACGAGAGTGTGAGGCATTGCATTGCGGTGAGTGTCCAATCTGAAGGGGGTTTTGACTCACTTGAACACTGTGGTGTGGTGGAAGAGAAGAAGATTAACATTTAATTTTGAACACTACTACTATACACTTATATGGACTCTATTTGTGTTGTCACTTTATACACGTTTTTTTGGAATTTTGTCTTTATGCCTTTTTTTATTTTTAAGATTTAAGTATATTTCACTATTACTTTTAAATCACAGTTTATAATTGTTATATTCACTTAGCGCCACTTATAGTTTGTCATTCTATTTTTAGTGTGTTGACTATATTTTTTCACGTGTCTATAACCTGTCAGACCCTCCAATACTTTGGTTGGGTGCTGAACACTCAGAAGTCAGTATTGGTACCGACTCAACTCCTATTGTAGCTGGGGTTGATTCTGGACTCCTCAGAGGCAAAAGTTTTTCTCCCTATAGGAAAGTTGCCGACCCTTCGGGCTGCGGTGCGGCAGTTGATATCCCAAAGATAGTCGTCACGGCGCTTTTTCATGCGAGTCCTGGGCCTCATGGTAGCCTCCTTCAAGGCAGTACCGTATGCGCAATTTCACACGCGAGTGTTACAGAAGGTAATTCTGTCCAGAAGGGACAAGTGCCCATCTTCCCCGGATTATCAAATCCGGGTGAGCCACCTAGTCAGGAACTCCCTAGTTTGGTGGCTGACATCCACCGGCACATCTGTCCGGAAAGTCGTTCCTTCCTTTTTACTGGATGGTGGTCACGACGGACGCCAGCCTTACCGGTTGGGGGGGAGACTGGGGGGGATCAGTCGACCCAGGGTCGCTGGACTCTGGAGGAATCCCGCTTGCCGATCAATGTCCTGGAACTCCGGGCGATCAGGCTGTTCCTCTCCACATGGTCTCAGAGGCTACAGGGGCATCCAGTCAGGATCCAGTCGGACAACGCCATGGCGGTGGCGTATGTCAACCATCAAGGAGGAACAAGAAGCTCAGTGGAGCATTGGAGGTCACTCGCATCCTAAGGTGGGCAGGAAGGAGCGTACCGGCCCTGCAAGGAGAATGGTCTTTACCCCCGGAGGTGTTTCAGCTCCTTTGCCAAAGAGGGGGCATGCCAGACGTAGATCTCCTGGCTTCTCGACTCAAACGGCAAGGTATTGAGGTTTGTGGCCAGGTCAAGAGACCCATGGGCAGACGCGACAGATGCGTCGGTGGCACCGTGGAGTCAGTACCGGCTAATCTATGCCTTCCCTCCTCTGAAGCTCCTTCCTTAACTGCTTTGCAGACTGGAGACAGAGAGGATTCCAATGATCCCAATTGCTCTGGATTGGCCTCGGCGTCCCTGGTAGCAGACGCCTCTTGGCGTCTACCGCTAAGAAAGGACCTGCTGTCGCAAGGTCCCATACGCCATCCTGTTTTACAGTCACTGGCTTTAATGGCATGGCTATTGAGAGCCAGGTGCTAAGGGACCGGGGCCTGTCAGTCTCTGTGATCTCTACCATAAGGAGTGCTTGGAAATCGTCCTCTAGGAAGATTTACCATTGCACTTGGAAGACCTACATATCCATTTGTGAGGAAATGAGGTGGCATCCGCGTACTTATTTGGTTTCCAGAGTCCTGCTGTTACAGCGTAGGGGGGGACCAAAAATTTAGCTTTAAGTACAATTAAGGGGCAGATATCTCCCCTGGCTGTCTTTTTTCAACGACCCCTGGCGGCTCACTCTCTAGTGAGAACGTTTGTACAGGGGGTTCGGCATGCGGCCCCTCCGGTCCGCCCTCCACTACCTCCGTGGAGCTTGTATAGCAGACGCCCCTTGGCGTCTACCGCTACGAGAGGACCTGCTGTCGGAAGGTCTCATACGCCATCCTGCTTTACAGTCACTGGCTTTAACGGCATGGCCCCTCGGTGCCTCAGAAACCACTGTTTGAGAACATCAGGGAGATTCCCTTGTTGACACTTTCTCAGAAAGTGGTCCTTTTGGTGGCTGTTATGTCAGTTAAGACGGGTTTCTGAGCTGGCAGCCTTGTCATGCAAGGCTCCCTATCTGATCTTCCACAAGGATAAGGTGGTGCTGCGTCTGCAGCCTTCTTTTCTTCCTAAGGTCGTTTCGACCTTCCATCTCAAGGAAGACATTGTACTGCCATCCTTGTGTCCTCATCCATCGAATCCTAAGGAGACGACTTTGCATTCCTTGGCCGTTGTCCGAGCTCTGAGAGTATACTTGTCTGTTACTGCTCCGTTCTGGAGTTCAGACTCACTGTTTGTTTCGGTGGCTGGTCCCAAGAAGGGCCCATCGGTCTCGTCGGTAGAGGTCGACCGATATGGGTTTTTCTCTGGCCGATGCCGATATTTAGAAATTGGGGCGGCCGATGGCCGATTTTTGTGGCCGATATTTTAGGCCGATTTAAAAAAAAAAAAAAACTCACCCACTCAACTCCTTGCTTACTCCTGTCACTCTAGCACACCCTTGATGTCCTCAGTACAGATGGCACTAGTTGGACCTGGCAGGTGGCACTGGTTTGGAACTGACAGATGGCACTGGCAGGTGGCACTGGTTTGGAACTGACAGATGGCACTGGCAGGTGGCACTGGTTTGGAACTGACAGATGGCACTGGTTTGGAACTGACAGATGGCACTGGTTGGCATTGGCAGGTGGCACTGGTTTGGAACTGACAGATGGCACTATTGGCACTGGCAGGTGGCACTGGTTTGGAACTGTCAGATGGCAATGGCACTAGCAGGTGGCACTGGTTTGGAACTGACAGATGGCACTAGTTTGGGACAGATGGCACTGGCAATTGGCACTGGCTGGCAGGGGCGGGTGGCACTGGCTGGCAGTGGTGGGTGGCACTGAGAGATGGCACTGATTGGCGGTGACACTGGCAGGTTTCACACTAAGCCGAGTGTAACTGTAACCAGTGCTGGGACAAGGTCATCCAGTGCCCAGGGCAAAGTGCGCCCCCTCGGGTTTCACACTGGTGCGCTTTGGTTTGACCACAGTGCGATTGTATGTGTGATTTACTTGCAGTTGTAGGTGTGCTCCTGATGAATTCTAGTGGACTGTGTGTTTTCTGATTGCGCATCAAAGATGCAGCACGCAAGACTGTAATTTGCTTTCGTGAAAACAGACAGTCTAATAGAATTGAATGGGAGCGCACCTAAAACTCTGGGTAAACTGAATATACAAATCGCACTGTGGCCAGACCACAGCACACCAGTGTGAACCTACTATTAGCCCCCCGTTCTCATTGACTGTGGCTTTGAAATTGTGCGACTTAACCTGAAATCGCACAATTTCAGAGCTGCATCTCAGTGCGACTTTGGGTTGTGACTTTGAAGACATCTGTGTGGTTATTGAAGTCACACCCTAAAAAGCAAAAGTAGTACATGTACTACTTTTTCAAATTTATGCGGCAACTCAAAGTCAGTGTCGCATTGATTTGAACAGTGCCTTGCCAGCAATAGGATGTGACTTGTCAAATTGCTACAATGTGAAGGGGGAGGGGGGGGGAGGTTAAGATATTATAAAAGAGAGAATGGTGAGGAGGTTGGGGTGGTAAATGTAAGTGCTAATGTCTTTATTAGTGACAGAATGCAGGGAATGTGCTAGGCTGCATGGTGGGGACAGGACAACTATGAGAGCTAAAAGCAAACTGGGATGGAAAGGGTGTAAGATCTGTGTGTGTGGAACGCTGAGCTGAGACAGGACAGGAGGCAGCATAAGTGTAGTGAAGATTTATGGAGAGGACAGCAGATAAGATACGGGAAAAATTATCTAGGCATGGGAGCTGGGATTGGTGCTGACTTACTGTGTGATCATGCAGCAAGGCAGAGAGATGAGTGCAGACGGGAGGAGCTGCCTGGACTGACCAGAGTAAAAGTAACAAGGAAGTGAAGTGATCTGCTACACCGCCCCGCCCCCTCCCCCCTACTCCCGACATCAAGCTGACAGCTTCTCTCTCCCTCTCTCTCCCTCCTCTCTGTTCACACACTCAGCGCGGCACTTGATGCTGCCAGAGCTGCTGAGTGTGGAGAAGAAAGGACAGGAGGGACGGCCAGTGTAAAATATCGGCCTAATTTTGATGATAATCGGCCCGATGCCGATTTATCAAAAATGGCCAAATATCGGCCGATATATCGGTCGACCTCTACTCGTCGGCCACCATTTCGAGGTGGATCCGACAGATCGTGATCAGGCTTACGCCATAAAGGGTCGGGCGAGACACGTAGGGGAGGAGCCTAGTGACGAGACCCAGGAAGCTGAGGAGCCATCTCATTGTATCTGACCGTACTATGCGCCAGTACCATTGGATTACATGTGAGTGTATGTTATAGCATCAGCGGTTTTAATATTTATGGCATATTGCGCTATGTCCTATTGTCTCCTTTGTTTTTGAGAGCTGCAAGACCCGAAGCACTTCCTACATTACACCGCTATTCACGAGTAAAGCACTCAGTGGGGAAAGTTGCCCATCAGGAACCTACCTTCAGTGATTGTTTATCCAACAAGGAAAGCTTCTCATGAGGACTAATTATTTTTTGATCCATCTATACTAGATTGTATATTTATACTGCACCAGCACTTTTCATGTGATTGCACTATTATGTGTTTTTATACATTGGGTTGATATTGGTGTGATTCATTTAAATTTTATATTTTTCACAGTGATTGGAACACGGTTATTCAAATTGCTGCTTTTATCATTTGTTTGTCTATTGTATTTTAGTTGCACGTTTTAGTTGGACTGCTGTGGGTTTTATTTATTTATTCATATATTTACCTTTGGTATTTTTATCAGCACTTTAGTCACTTTTCACATCATCCTTATATTTTATTATTGGATTACCAGGCAATCTTTGATAGGTGTCTTCATCACATAATTGTCGATCCAATTATTTTTTATATGCCTTCTTTGATTGTATCACTATGGCTCCTCCTTTGTCAGCTTGCCTTACTACAACGTCTTTTCTCTCCAAGTCTTTTAATACCATTCTTTACATCACCAGAGTCATGTACCACCTTTATCTTCAAATCTTGGAGATCTTTTAGGACCATCCACCGGAATACTTCAATGTGCCCTTCATTGCCAATTGGAGGATTGAACAGAGATTTATTTCTCAGGTTGCTGAAAAAGATTTCACTCTCAACAATATTATTTCTCATAGTGTTCTCTCCAGGTTTATTGAGCATATATTTCTTTATATGGAGACTCCTAGCAAATTTGTTAATATCTACATAGGCATTAAATTTATTCAAATTCCTTTTTGGATCAAACTTAAAGCCTTTATGCAATACTTTGATCTCCTCTTTCGTAAGTTCCACTCCACTAATGTTTATGATCCCTTCTCCTATCATTCTTTTTCTTCTGTTTCTTGGCTCCTGCCCTGCATCCTCGTCTCGATTTGCGTTTCTTTCGTTTTTGTTTTCTGATGATGTTCTTGATACTCTCCTTGATCGCTCTTCCCTGTCTCGATCTTTCTGGGGATCTTGATTTCTCTCTTCTTCCTTCCTAATTTTTCTTCCAGATTTGTGATCTGGACTCCGTCTGATTGATCTCCGGGATCCACTCTCCTGTTGATGATGCCTTGGAGAGTCTCGGCATCTCCTCTCTAAAAAACGCCAAGGAGTTCTATCTCGCATTTCTCTTTCATATTGATGTCTTGGAGTTCTTCCTCTTTCATGCTGATCTCTAGGGGTTCTTCCTCAATCTTCTCACATATTTATAACGATTATGTGTAGGAACATTGTACTGATTTTCATGTACTACTCGTTCTCGTCTATCATCATGGTAATAAGGCCTATAATCTTTTATTCTATTTTCATACTAATGATTTCCTTCATGAATCGCATGATTTCTCCATGGTGGTGTGGGGGATCTTCTTCCATAAAAAGGCTATTGGAAGGGTCTAGGTGGATTATAGGAATTATTGTACCAATTATTTTTCCAGAATGGTTTCTTCCAGTTATTGTTCCCATTCCATCTTTGCTTCTGGTTTGGGGTATTATAATTATTGTGATTTCCATCTGTACCATTAGGTGGATTCTTCGCTCTATTCGTGACATCTTTTATTTTTTCCTCCTTCTCTGTAGAGCTATTATTTGATTCTATCGTTTACCCTAATTTATTCTGCCATTTAAAAACAAGGTCATCTTCATAATCCTTCATATCTCTTTGATATTTTCTCTTCTTCCTAGCAGCTGTTTCTTTATCTTTCTGTTCCATATCTCTGTGTAGTTGTTTTGACAGGACAATGAATTTAGGAAGGTCTTTTGATGTTTCCACATTACCTTTCAATTCTGAGACGGTCCGATCTAATGCCCTAATTTTTAGTTGTTTCCTTTTTATCAAAAGGTCAAGTAATTCAAGGCCCTTGTCATTAAAGAATTGGAACCACTCATCAGTGGATTCTTTATCTAGCAACCCATCATTGATGGGAACATCCCATCTCAATCTTCTTGGAATCAATCTGTCTTTAATATAGTTCTCATGGGTAGCTATATCCCACCATGAATGAATCTTCTTTTCCTTTTAGATGCCCCATATCTCCTACCGGATTCACTTCCTGTTTCTCAAAGATATTGTCTAGAACAATTGTTGCATTTCTAAAAACCCAAATACTTCCATAGTTGCAGCACAAGTGAGTACAGATGAGAAGAAATGAAAAGAGGATAACTAATGCGCAAACCGCAAGGGTCAGGAATTACCTAAAAAAAAAACTAAGACAGCAGCTGCCAACATAAAGGTGTTCTCACACTAAGCATATACGATAAATAAAAATAGGGAATATGGCGCTATTCTTAATAAATAGCTAAAATCTAAAAATAAATTTCAAATATGATAAGTGCACATTGACAGCACCCATTAACCATATACAGTGGGGCAAAAAAGTATTTAGTCAGCCACCAATTGTGCAAGTTCTCCCACTTAAAAAGATGAGAGAGGCCTGTAATTGTCATCATATGTATACCTCAACTATGAGAGCCAAAATGTGGAAACAAATCCAGACAATCACATTGTCTGATTTGGAAATATTTTTTTTTTGCAAATTATGGTGGAAAATAAGTATTTGGTCAATATCAAAAGTTCATCTCAATACTTTGTTATATATCCTTTGTTGGCAATGACAGAGGTCAAACGTTTTCTGTAAGTCTTCACAAGGTTGTCACATACTGTTGCTGGTATGTCGGCCCATTCCTCCATGCAGATCTCCTCTAGAGCAGTGATGTTTTGGGGCTGTCGCTGGGCAACACGGACTTTCAACTCCCTCCAAAGGTTTTCTATGGGGTTGAGATCTGGAGACTGGCTAGGCCACTCCAGGACCTTAAAATGCTTCTTACGAAGCCACTCCTTCGTTGCCCGGGCGGTGTGTTTGGGATCATTGTCATGCTGAAAGACCCAGCCACGTTTCATCTTCAATGCCCTTGCTGATGGGAGGAGGTTTGCACTCAAAACCTGACAATACATGGCCCCATTCATTCTTTCATGTACACGGATCAGTCGTCCTGTTCCCTTTGCAGAGAAACAGCCCCAAAGCATGATGTTGCCACCCCCATGCTTCACCGTAGGTATGGTGTTCTTTGGTTGCAACTCGGCATTCTCTCTCCTCCAAACACGACGAGTTGTGTTCCTACCAAACCGTTCTACTTTGGTTTCATCTGACCATATGACTTTCTCCCAGTCCTCTTCTGGATCATCCAAATGCTCTCTAGCAAACCTCAGACGGGCCCGGACATGTACTGGCTTAAGCAGGATCTGGCACTGCAGGATCTGAGTCCCAGGCAGCGTAGTGTGTTACTGATGGTAGCCTTTGTTACGTTGATCCCAGCTCTCTGCAGGTCATTCACTAGGTCCCCCCGTGTGGTTCTGGGATTTTTGCTCACCGTTCTTGTGATCATTTTGACCCCACGGGGTGATATCTTGCGTGGAGCCCCAGATCGAGGGAGATTATCAGTGGTCTTGTATGTCTTCCATTTTCTAATTATTGCTCCCACAGTTGATTTCTTCACACCAAGCTGCTTGCCTATTGCAGATTCAGTCTTCCCAGCCTGCTTCAGGTCTACAATTTTGTTTCTGGTGTCCTTCGACAGTGCTTTGGTCTTCACCATAGTGGAGTTTGGAGTGTGACTGTTTGAGGTTGTGGACAGGTCTTTTATACTGATAACAAGTTCAAACAGGTGCCATTAATACAGGTAATGAGTAGAGGACAGAGGAGCCTCTTAAAGAAGAAGATACAGGTCTGTGAGACAGAAATCTTGCTTGTTTGTAGGTGACCAAATACTTATTTTCCACCATAATTTGCAAATAAATTCTTTCTAAATCAGACAATGTTATTGTCTGGATTTGTTTCCACATTTGGTCTCTCATAGTTATAGCATACTTGTGATGACAATTACAGGCCTCTCTCATCTTTTTAAGTGGGAGAACTTGCACAAATGGTGGCTAACTACTTTTTTGCCCCACTGTAACATCAGATGTGCAGATGATAATTGGAAAATACTATCAACAATTGTGCAAGAAACGATTGAAAAAAATGTGCAATTAGCAAAATAACAATTGTGTGAAAGATAGCAAACAAAGTGCAAATGACAGTCCAGAAACTCCCAACAAAGGTTGGGAGCACCTTATATTAAAATCAATAGTGATTGTGATTATGTTTAAATATATTTTTGATTTATGTATGTTATGTATCCGTTTTTATGTAAAGAAGCCTTTATGATTATTACATAGGTGGTATTGTAGGAATTCATGAAGTAATTTAGCCGTTCCTATTGTTATAATGGTTACCATGACAGCGGCTCTGCTACTTAAGTCACCTCCGTACACCCGACTCTAGACCATTTGAAAAAGTCACGTGAACAGTGACGCAACCCGTCAGGGAAAGAGCCGGGTGGCGTCATTTCCGGTCGCAGCCGAGGCCGGAAGTTTTTCATGATACAACGCTGTTTATTCCTAACCTAATTGTAAGTTATTACATTTTAATAAATGTAATTATTATAATACTGCACCATGGAGCCTCCCTCTTCTCTCTGCATGTTAATGAGCCGTAATACCCTGTAAATGTGACTGCGCTGAGGATACCCCGGGAGTCGATCGACCAGTGTGGCATTATCCGAGAGGCCTGTTGGTTTGTTATATGAGGTGAGAGGCTGGGGAAAACAGTGTAACACACAGTGGATGGTGGAAACCCTCTGGATGGTGGCACTTGCACTTTATTTTGGATGAACTTTGCTGCATGGCTTGGATTCATTGCTTAATTGGATTATTTTGCACTGTGCATACGACATTCTCATATACATTGAACCGGGATATATATTTCTTCACACAAATAACTCTGCACATTCCCTTTGTTGGGAGTTTCTGGACTGTCATTTGCACTTTGTTTACTATCTTTTGCACAATTGTTATTTGCACATATAATGCTAATTAATTACACATTTTTTTCAATCGTTTCTTGCACAATTGTTGATATTATTATCATCTGCACATTTGATGTTATATGGTTAATGGGTGCTGTCAATGTGCACTTATCATATTTGGAATTTATTTTTAGGTTTTAGTTATTTATTAAGAATGGCAAGCGCCATATTACCTATTTTTTATCTTCGCCGCTGGAAGGGCTTTGTTCTAAGGTAACTGACACAATCTTCTAGTATGCGATGCATACTAGCACATTATAACTTTGCCTTGCAGGTTAAATAAAAAATTGCCAACTGTTTACCACCGCTTTAACCACTTGCCATGGAATGAACAAGTCTTCTTGCCATGGAATGAACAAGTTGGCTACATAATGCAACATCTAGCTTTTTCCATTTTTCAAGAGCGAACTCTTTTAGAGCCTGGATGCTGGATGGAGAGTGAATGCTCAACTTGTCTTTTCAGAATTCCCTATAGGTGTTCGATTGGGTTCAGATCAGGAGACGTACTTGGCCACTTAATCACTTTCACCCTGTTGTTCTTCAGCAATGCAACAGTGGCCATGGATGTGTGTTTTAAAACATTGTCATGTTGGAAAAGTGCACAATGACCAAGGGCACAGAGAAATGTAGCATGTTCTCTTTTAATATAGAGCAGTACAGCTGTGAATTCATGATACCATCAATGAAATGCAGCTCCTGGACACCATTAGCACTAATGAAGCCCAACAGAAGCACACTGCCACCACCATGTTTCACTGTAGGCACCATGCATTTTTCTTTGTATTCCTCACCTTTGCCATACAGTTTTGAAGCCATCAGTTCCAAAAACATTTATCTTGGGCTCATCACTCCAGAGTACAGAATCCCAGTAGTCTTTTTCAGCATGGGCCCTGGCAAATTCTAGGTGAGCTTTCTTGTGCATGGGCTTTACAGTAGGAGAGGCTTCCTACGTGGACAACACCCATGCATGCCATTCCTCTGCAGTGTATGCCGTATTGTTACGGGAAACAATCACCCCAGTTTGGCTTTCTTATTCTTTAGTTATGAGAAGACACTCCTGTCAAGGCGTTACTTCCGTGGAGATGGTTGCAGTTTCATCTTTGTTAAATTTTCTTATCACTTTTTCTACAGTATTCTAACTGATAAGTAACGCTTTGCTGATCTTCTTGTATATTCACCTTTCTTGTGTAAAGAAATTATTTTCTTCCTCAGGCCTTGTGACATTTCTCTTCCATGTGTTGCCATTGCTAACAGCATGACAAGGGAAGGGGTTTTCTTTAAGTAATGCCCTTTTATAATCCGCTGTCTGCTGGACATCTGTTTAACCACTTCCCACCCGGGCCAATTCTGACACTTTGCTCCTACATGTAAAAATCATATTTTTTTTTTTCAAGAAAATTACTCAGAACCCCCAAACATTATATATGCTTTTTTAGCAGAGACCGTAGGGAATAAAATGGAGGCCGTTGCAACTTGTGACCCGGTATTTGCGCAGCGATTTATCATTTTTTTTTGTATAATGTGAAAGATGATGTTATGCCAAGTAAATAGATACCTAACATTTCACGCTTTAAAATTGCGCACACCCGTGGAATGGCGCCAAACTTTGGTACTTAAAAATCTCCATAGACAACGTTTTTTTTTTTTTTTTTTACAGGTTTCCTGTTTAGAGTTTGTTTGCGTGTACGTATGCGTTCGCTTCTGTGTGCGAGCACACGGGACGGGGGCGCTTTAAAACCTTTTTTTTGTTTTTTACACTTTTTCCTTTAAAAAAATATTTTGATCACTTTTATTCCTATTGCAAGGAATATTGCAATAGTGTGTGACAGGTCCTCTTTATGGAGAGATATGAGGTCTATAAGACCCCACATCTCTCCTCCAGGCAGAAAAGACCGAGATCAAAGGAAAAAATAAACGCTCTCGGCCTTTCCAGCCGAGTACCCAGCAATGTTTACTTCCGCCGGGCCGAGCGTGATGTCATCACGTCGTGCCTGAGCCTCTGAAGGTCATAGAGATTGCCGGGGACCATCTGTCCCTTGGAAATCTCTATGCTCAACTTCTGGCACTGGATTCCTTTCTTCGGCTTGCCAATCGCATGGGCAAGCCGGTAGAAGCACCTGCCGCCTGTAAGAATGATCAATCTGCTGAACTGCCGCTATGATTGTTCTTATGGAGCAGGGATTCGCCCGCAGAAAAATATTTATCTGATATCTGGATGATGCCTGCAACTGCAGGGATCATTCAGATATTCCCACTCAAAGTCCAGGACGTCATTTGATTTACCTTGGGCAGGAAGTGGTTAAAGTGATTGTGAAGTCTGTTTTTTGGTTTTTAATAACAAACATGTTATATTTACATGCTGTGTGCAAGGGTTTTGCACAGAGCGGCCCCAATCTTCTTTTTCTAGGGTCTTCCGGCAGCGCGCCTGGCTCCTCCTCTTCATCGATTGCCATCACGGAGAGCCGCTTTCCATAGGGGCACCCGTGCGGGCGCTCCTGAGTCTCATTGCTGCGTTCATTGACACAGACAGCAGGATTTGGCCCCACCCCCTGCTCACGTGTCACTGGATTTGATTGACAGCAGCAGGAGGCAATGGCTCCTGCTGCTATCAATCTATCCAATGAAGACCCGAGACAGCAACTGCAGCTGCTGGGCTTGTGCTCGTCACTGGAATGATCTGGTTCAGGTAAGAAAAGGGGGGGGCTCTGGGGGGCAGCTGCAGTGCAGTAGGTTTTTCACCTTATTGCATAGAATGCATTAAGGTGAAAAACCATGAGACTTTACAACTCCTTTAACCACTTAAGCCCCGGACCAATACGCAGCATAAAGACCAGAGGTGATTTTACAATTTGGCGCTGCTTTAACTGGAAATTGTGCGGACGTGCAATGTTGTACCCAAAAGAAATTTGCGTCCTTTTCTTCCCACAAATAGAGCTTTCTTTTAATGGTATATTATTGCCTATTTTGCGTTTTTTTTTTTTTTTTTTTTTTTTTTTTTTTTTTTTTTTTGGCGATTATAAACGTAAAAAGCCAGAAAATTATGAAAAAAAATGATATTTTCTACTTTTTTTTATAAGAGAAATCGAATAAACTCAATTTTAGTCATACATTTAGGCCAAAATGTATTCAGCCACATGTCTTTAGTAAAAAAAATGTCAATAAGCGTATATTTATTGGTCTGCGCAAAAGTTATAGCGTCTACAAACTAGGGTACATTTTCTGGAATTTACACAGCTTTTAACCACTTAACGACCGCTCACTGTATATATACGTCGGCACAATGGCACCGACAGGCACAATCACGTAGAGTGTACGTGATTGCCTTTGTACAGTTGGGGGGTCCAATCGGACCCCCCTTCTGTACAGTGAGCGGTCGGAATTCGTCTGGGAGCGTTCCGAGATGGGGGGGCGGCCGTTCGATTCTGGCCACCCCCCGCGATCGCTCCCGGCGAATAGAAATGCCCCCTCTGTCTGTGTAATGTTTACACAGACAGAGAAAGCAGGAGGAAGTGATGTCATCTCCTGTGCGGCGCTCACATATACTGAGCGCCGTACAAGAGAAGACCACACAGGTCAGTGCACTAACACTACACTAACACCAGCACACATAGGCACATAAATCGGCCCCCCCAGATCACCCCCCAGCCCCCAGTCACAGTGTCACTGATTGCAGTGACCATTTATTTACTGATCACTGCAATCAGTAACATTTGTGACTGTAAAAGTGTCACTACATTTAGTTTTAGGTCCAGTGTAGCCCCCTAACCCCCCCCTAATAAAGGTTTAACCCCTTGATCACCCCCCAGATAACCCTTTCACCCCCTATCACCACTGTCACTAAGCGATCATTTTTCTGATCGATGTCTTAGCGTCGGTGATGCAGATCGGTAGCCAGTATTTTTTTTTTAGGTTCGCCGCAGGTTTTTATAGCGTCGGGTACCCCCATAAATTATCTAATAAAGGTTTAACCCCCTTGATCGCCCCCCAGGTAACCCTTTCACCCCCTATCACCACTGTCGCTAAGCGATCATTTTTCTGATCGATGTCTTAGCGTCGGTGATGCAGATCGGTAGCCAGTATTTTTTTTTTAGGTTCGCCGCAGGTTTTTATAGCGTCCGGTACCCCCATAAATTATCTAATAAAGGTTTAACCCCCTTGATCGCCCCCCAGGTAACCCTTTCACCCCCTATCACCACTGTCGCTAAGCGATCATTTTTCTGATCGCTGTCTTAGCGTCGGTGATGCAGATCGATAGCCAGTAATTTTTTTTAGGTTCGCCGCAGGTTTTTATAGTGTCAGGTACCCCCATATATTATCTAATAAAGGTTTTAACCCCCTAATTGCCCCTAGTTAACCCTTTCACCAGTAATCATCATATAAGTGTTACGGGTGACGCTGGTTAGTTAGTTTGCTTTTTATAGTGTCAGGGCACCCGCCGTATATAACCCAATAAAGGTTTAACCCCCTGATCGCCCGGCGGGTGATATCAATTAGGTTTTAGCGTCAGAGAGGGTCTGCGTCACACCCCAGGCAGCGTCAGGTTAGTGCCAGTAACGCTAACACCCACGCGTGAAGCATACACCTCCCTTAGTGGTATAGTATCTGAACAGATCAATATCTGATCTGATCAGATCTATACTAGCGTCCCCAGCAGTTTAGGGTTCCCAAAAACGCAGTGTTAGCGAGATCAGCCCAGATACCTGCTAGCACCTGCGTTTTGCCCCTCCGTCCAGCCCAGGCCACCCAAGTGCAGTATCGATCGATCACTGTCACTTGCAAAACACAACACACATAACTGCAGAGTTCGCAGAGACAGGCCTGATCCCTGCGACTCCAGTGCTGTAGGAGGTGATTTCACCACCACAGTTAAAAAAAAAAAAGCAAATATGCCGAAGCATTGGGGCAGCAGGGGCGGAGGAGTGATTTTGCTCCTAATGCCGCGTACATACGGTCGAAATTCCGACGGAGGCTTGCCCGTGGAAAAGTCCGACCATGTGTGTGCGGCATAACTTTTTTGCGGGAGGATGCCCCCATGCTTCGGCATATATAAATGGTGCATGTATGCCCATCATTAGAAGTGGGTGGATGAAGGGCGGTATTCTAATGGTGGGCATACCCACCGATCAATCTCTTTTTTCGTTCAGCCACCTGGCTGCATGAAAAAAAAAGATTACAATACATGTCCAACAAGGACCAGCAACGTACTGGTATGTTGCTGGACTTTGAATGGTTATACCAGATTGATGCCTGCGGGTTTAGGTATCATCTTGGTATCATTCTTTTCAGCCAGCGGCCGGCTTTCATGTAAAAGCAATCCTAGTGGCTAATTAGCCTCTGGACTGCTTTTACAAGCAGTGGGAGGGAATGTCCCCCCCCCCCCCCGGATATAAAAAGCGCCATTGGGAAAGCATTTTATCACACCGATCTTGGTGTGGTCAGATGCTTTGAGGGCAGAGGAAAGATCTAGGGTCTAGACCCCAGTTTTTTTTAAAAAAAGAGTACCTGTCACTACCTATTACTATCATAGGGGATATTTACATTCCCTGAGATAACAATAAAAATGATAAAAATAAATAAATATGGAAGGAACAATTTAAAAATAAAATAAAAAAGCAAAATTAATAATAAAAAAAAAAAAAAAAAAAGCAGCCCTGTCCTGCCCTGCTCTTGCCCAATGGCGAACGCAAGCGTCGGTCTGGCGTCATATGTAAACAGCAATTGCACCATGCATGTGAGGTATCACCGCGAAGGTGAGATCGAGGGCAGTAATTTTAGCAGTAGACCTCTGTAAATCTAACGGGGTAACCTGTAAAGGCTTTTAAAGGCTTTTAAAAATGTATGTAGTTTGTCGCCAATGCGCGTTTGTGCGAAATTTTAAAGCATGTCGTGTTTGGTATCTATGTACTCGGCCTAAGATCATCTTTTTTATTTCATCAAACATTTGGGCAATATAGTGTGTTTTAGTGCATTAAAATAAAAAAAGTGTATTTTTTCCCCAAAAAATGCGTTTGAAAAATCGCTGCGCAAATACTGTGTAGAAAAAAAAATGCAACACCCACCATTTTATTCTGTAGGGCCTTTGCTTTAAAAATATATATATAATGTTTGGGGGTTCAACATAATTTTCCTGCAAAAAAAAATATGTTTTCATGTAAACAAAAAGTGTCAAAAAGGGCTTTGTCTTCAAGTGGTTAGAAGAGTGGATGTAAGCTTCCTAATGTTGTGTATAAAATGCCAGAACAGTTCAAAACCCCCCCAAATGACCCCATTTTGGAAAGTAGACACCCCAAGCTATATACTGAGAGGCATGTCGAGTCCATGGAGTATTTTATATGTTGACACAAGTTGCGGAAAAAATTTAATTTTTTTTTTTTTTTTTGCACAAAGTTGTCACTAAATGATATATTGCTCAAACATGCCATGGGCATATGTGGAATTAAACCCCAAAATACATTCTGTTGCTTCTCCTGAGTACGGGGATACCACATGTGTGAGACTTTTTGGGAGCCTAGCCGCGTACGGGACCCCAAAAACCAATCACCGCCTTCAGGCTTTCTAAGGGTGTAAATTTTTGATTTCACTTCTCACTGCCTATCACAGTTTCGGAGGCCATGGAATGCCCAGATGGCACAAAACCCCCCCAAATGACCCCATTTTGGAAAGTAGACACCCCAAGCTATTTGCTGAGAGGTATTGTGAGTATTTTGCAGATCTCGCTTTTTGTCACAAAGTTTTGAAAATGTAAAAAAAAAATGAAAAAAAAAATGTCTTTCTTCATTTTCAAAAACAAATGAGAGCTGTAAAATACTCACCATGCCTCTCAGCAAACAGCTTGGGGTGTCTACTTTCCAAAATGGGGTCATTTGGGGGGGTTTTGTGCTATTTTGGCATTTTATGGCCTTCGAAACTGTGATAGGTTGTGAGGAGTCAAATCAAAAATTTGTGCCTAGAAATCCTGAAGGCGGTGATTGGTTTTCGGGGTCCCGTACGCGGCTAGGCTCCTAAAAAGTCCCACACATGTGGTATCCCTGTACTCAGGAGAAGCAGCAAAATGTATTTTGGGGTGCAATTCCACATATAACCATGGCATGTGTGAGCAATATATCATTTAGTGACAACTTTTTGTAATTTTTTATTTTTTTTGTCATCATTCAATCACTTGGGACAAACAAAATATATTCAATGGGCTCAACAGGCCTCTCAGCAATTTCCTTGGGGTGTCTACTTTCTAAAATGGGGTCATTTGGGGGGGGTTTTGTGCTATTTTGGCATTTTATGGCCTTCAAAACTGTGATAGGTAGTGAGGAGTGAAATCAAAAATTTGCGCCCTTAGAAATCCTGAAGGCGGTGATTGGTTTTTGGGGTCCCGTACGCGGCTAGGCTCCTAAAAAGTCCCACACATGTGGTATCCCCGTACTCAGGAGAAGCAGCAAAATGTATTTTGGGGTGCAATTCCACATATAATCATGGCATGTGTGAGCAATATATCATTTAGTGACAACTTTTTGTAATTTTTTTTTTTTTTTTTGTCATTATTCAATCACTTGGGACAAAAAAAAAATATTCAATGGGCTCAACATGCCTCTCAGCAATTTCCTTGGGGTGTCTACTTTCCAAAATGGGGTCATTTGGGGGGGTTTTGTACTGCCCTGCCATTTTAGCACCTCAAGAAATGAGATAGGCAGTCATAAATTTAAAGCTGTGTAAATTCCAGAAAATGTACCCTAGTTTGTAAACGCTATAACTTTTGCGCAAACCAATAAATATACACTTATTGACATTTTTTTACTAAATACATGTGGCTGAATACATTTTGGCCTAAATGTATGACTAAAATTGAGTTTATTAGATTTTTCTTATAACAAAAAGTAGAAAATATCATTTTTTTTCAAAATTTTCGGTCTTTTTCCGTTTATATCGCAAAAAATTAAAATCGCAGAGGCAATCAAATACCATTAAAAGAAAGCTCTATTTGTGGGAAGAAAAGGACGCAAATTTCGTTTGGGTACAACATTGCATGTCCGCACAATTTACAGTTAAAGCAGCGCAGTGCAAAATTCTGAATTCACCTCTGGTCCTTTAGCTACCAAATGGTCCGGGGCTTAAGTGGTTAATTTATGACTGCCTATCTAATTTCTTGATGTGCTAAAATGGCAGGGCAGTACAACCCCCCCCCCCCCCCCAAATAACCCCATTTTGGAAAGTAGACACCCCAAGGAAATTACTGAGAGGCATGTTGAGCCCATTGAATATTTTTTTTTTGTCCCATGTGATTGAATAATGACAAAAAAAAATACAAAAAGTTGTCACTAAATGATACATTGCTCACACATGCCATGGTTATATGTGGAATTGCACCCCAAAATACATTTTGCTGCTTCTCCTGAGTTTTTAGGAGCCTAGCCGCGTACGGGACCCCGAAAACCAATCACCGCCTTCAGGATTTCTAGGCACAAATTTTTGATTTGACTTCTCACTACCTATCACAGTTTAGAAGGCCATAAAATGCCAAAATAGCACAAAACCCCCCAAATGACCCCATTTTGGAAAGTAGACACCCCAAGCTATTTGCTGAGAGGCATGGTGAGTATTTTACACCTCTCATTTGTTTTTGACAATTAAGAAAGAACATTTTTTTTTTTATTATTTTTTTTTTTTTAACTTTGTGACAAAAAGCGAGATCTGCAAAATACTCACCATACCTCTTAGCAAATAGCTTGGGGTGTATACTTTCCAAAATGGGGTCATTTGGGGGGGGGTTTTGTGCCATCTGGGCATTCCATGGCCTCCGAAACTGTGATAGGCAGTGAGGAGTGAAATCAAAAATTTACACCCTTAGAAAGCCTGAAGGCGGTGCTTGGTTTTTGGGGTCCCGTACGCGGCTAGGCTCCCAAAAAGTCCCACACATGTGGTATCCCCGTACTCGGGAAAAGCAACAGAATGTATTTTGGGGTGTAATTCCACATATGCCCAAAGGCATGTTTGAGCAATATATCATTTAGTGACAACTTTGTGCAAAAAAAATTGTCTATTTTCCGCAACTTGTGTCAACATATAAAATATTCCATGGACTCGGCATGCCTCTCAGCAAATAGCTTGGGGTGTCTACTTTCCAAAATGGGGTCATTTGGGGGGGTTTTGAACTGTCCTGGCATTTTATGCACAACATTAGGAAGCTTATGTCACACATCAACTCTTCTAACCACTTGAAGACAAAGCCCTTTCTGACACTTTTTGTTTACAAGTAAACATTTATTTTTTTTGCAAGAATATTACATTGAACCCCCAAACATTATATATTTTTTAAAGCAAAGGCCCTACAGATTAAAATGGTGGGTGTTGCATTTTGTTTTTCCACACAGTATTTGCGCGGCAATTTTTCAATCGCATTTTTTGGGGAAAAAATACACTTTTTTTTATTTTAATGCACTAAAACACACTATATTGCCCAAATGTTTGATGAAATAAAAAAGATGATCTTAGGCTGAGTACATGGATACCAAACACGACATGCTTTAAAATTTCGGACAAACGCGTAGTGGCGACAAACTACATACATTTTTAAAAGCCTTTACAGGTTACCACATTAGATTTACAGAGGAGGTCTACTGCTAAAATTACTGCCCTCGATCTGACCTTCACGGTGATACCTCACATGCATGGTGCAATTGCTGTTTACATATGACGCCAGACCGACGCTTGCGTTCGCCTTTGTGCTAGAGCAGAACGGGACAGGGGTGCTTTTTTTTTTTTTTTTTAATTATTAATTTTGATTTTTTATTTTATTTTTAAACTGTTCCTTCCATATTTATTTATTTATTTAGCATTTTTATTGTTATCTCAGCGAATGTAAATATCCCCTATGATATCAATAGGTAGTGGCAGGTACTCCTTTTTTTTTTTTTTTTAACTGGAGTCTATTAGACCCTAGATCTTTCCTCTGCCCTCAAAGCATCTGACCACGCCAAGATCGGTGTGATAAAATGCTTTCCCAATTTCCCAATGGCGCTTTTTATATCCGGGGGGGGACATTCCCTCCCACTGCTTGTAAAAGCAGTCCAGAGGCTAATTAGCCGCTAGGATTGCTTTTACATGAAAGCCTGCCGCTGGCTGAAAAGAATGATACCAAGATGATACCTAAACCCGCAGGCATCATTCTGGTATAACCATTCAAAGTCCAGCAACATACCAGTACGTTGCTGGTCCTTGTTGGACATGTATTGTAATCTTTTTTTTCATGCCGCCTGTTGGCTGAATGAAAAAAAGAGATTGATCGGTGGGTATGCCCACCATTAGAATACCTCCCTTCATTCACCCACTTCTAATGATGGGCATACATGCACCATTTATATATGCCGAAGCATGGGGGCATCCTCCCGCAAAAGTTATGCCGCGTACACACGGTCGGACTTTTCCACAGGCAAGCCTCCGTCGGAATTTCGACCGTATGTACGTGGCATTAGGAGCAAAATCGCTCCTCCGCCCCCGCTGCCCCCATGCTTCGGCATATATGCTCTTTTTTTTTTAACTGTGGTGGTGAAATCACCTCCTACAGCACTGGAGTCGCAGGGATCAGGCCTGTCTCTGCGAACGCTGCAGTTGTGTGTTGTGTTTTGTAAGTGACAGTGATCGATCGATACTGCACTTGGGTGGCCTGGGCTGGATGGAGGGGCAAAACGCAGGTGCTAGCAGG
Organism: Rana muscosa; assembly: GCA_029206835.1. Taxonomy (NCBI): domain Eukaryota; kingdom Metazoa; phylum Chordata; class Amphibia; order Anura; family Ranidae; genus Rana; species Rana muscosa. The sequence continues at coordinate 269,510,076 of CM055120.1, read as the reverse complement.
TATCTGGGCTGATCCCACTAACACTGCGTTTTTGGGAACCCTAAACTGCTGGGGACGCTAGTCTAGATCTGATCAGATCAGATATTATACCACTAAGGGAGGTGTATGCTTCACGCGTGGGTGTTAGCGCTACTGCCACTAACCTTACGCTGCCTGGGGCGACGCAGACCCTCTCTGACGCTAAAACCTAATTGATATCACCCGCCGGGCGATCAGGGGGTTAAACCTTTATTGGGTTATATACGGCGGGTGCCCTGACACTATAAAAAGCAAACTAACCAGCGTCACCCATAACACTTATACGATGATCACTGGTGAAAGGGTTAACTAGGGGCAATCAGGGGGTTAAAACCTTTATTAGGTAATATATAGGGGTACCTGACGCTATATAAAAACCTGACGGGGAACCTAAATAACAAAATAACTAACTGGCTAACCAGTGACACTTATACAGTGATCACTGGTGAAAGGGTTAACTTTAGGGGCAATCAGGGGGTTAAAACCTTTATTAGATAATATATGGGGGTACCTGACGCTATAAAAACCTGGCGGCGAACCTAAAACAATAACTGACTACCTAGCGGCACCAGCATAACTAATACAGCGATCAGAAAAACGATTGCTTAGTGACACTGGCAAAAGGGGGTGAATGGTTTACCTGGGGGGGGGGCGATCGAGGGGTTAAACCTTTATTAGGTAATATATGGGGGTACCTGACGCTATAAAAACCTGGCGGCGAACCTAAAAAAATAACTGACTACCTATCGGCACCACCGACACTAATACAGCGATCAGAAAAACGATTGCTTAGTGACAGTGGTGATAGGGGTGAAAGGGTTACCTGGGGGGCGATCAAGGGGTTAAACCTTTATTAGGGGGGGTTGGGGGGCTACCCTGGACCTAAAGGGACCTAACTCTAACTGCCCTGACAATTTTACTATCACAGATGGCACTGTTTGCAGTGATCAGTAAATAAATGATCACTGCAATCAGTGACACTGTGACTGGGGGCTGGGGGGCGATTTATGTACCTATGTGTCCTGGTGTCAGTGTACTGTTTGTGCACTAACCTGATGTCTTCTCTCCATGGCGCTCTGGACGAATAGAGCGCCGCAGGGAGAGATGACATCACTTCCTCTGCCTGTGTTTACATTACACAGGCAGAGGAAGCATCCCATTTGCCGGGAGCGATCGCGAGGGGGTGGCCAGAAACCATTGGCGGCCCCCTCATCACGGATCACTCCCGCACGGAAACCGGCCGCTCCATGTACCGGAGGGGGGTCCGATCGGACCCCCCACCCATACGAAGGCAGTCACATACAGGTACGTGATTGTGCCTGTCCGTGCCATTTTGGTGACGTGTATGTACATGGTGCGGTCGTTAAGTCGTTAATGAACAATTGCACTCACCTGTAGTTGCATTCTTGTTCATTAGGATTTTGTTGTCTAAAATTTAGCTTTCCTCCTAAGACTTTTATTGGATTGTATTCATTTTTGCAACATGGTCCAAAACTATGTTAGGAAAAATTCTTTTTTGTGTGTGCAAATTAACAAATCTTGGCTGCAACCAATAGCCTGTATTTTTGGGAGTGTTTAGTAGTATAGTGTCCCATAGAAAATGTTGATTCCGAAAGGAAAGTAAAGGTTTTCTGACAAATCTGTTGGGGTGTATTCATTTATGCTGAGCACTGTTATAATCCAGTATTTTTTTTATTTTTATAGAAAACCCAAAACGTATATTATTTTAAAACAGAGGCCCTAGAGAATAAAATGGTGGGTTTTGCAATTGTCATACAGTATTTGCGCAGTGGGTTTTCAAGCGTATTTTTTGGGGAAAAAATGCCATCTTAATGCACAAAAACACACTACCCAAGAATACCCAATATTTAAAAATGTAAAAGATGATACGTTGAGTGAATAGATACAAGCATGTCACGCTTTAAAACTGCGCGCCCGTGGAACTACGTAGGTGATATCCATAAGCGACGCTTTTAGAGCTTTTACAAGTTACCACTTTAGATTTACACAGGAAGTCTGATGCTAAAAATTATTGCTCTCGATCTGATGTTCGCGGTGACACCTAACATGTGCTGTGATCGCTGTTTACATACCAGCCTGGGACCGATGTATGCATTTGCCTTTGCGTGCAAGCAAAGGAGGATGGGGCGCTTTAATTTTTTATTTATCACTTATATTTTTATTATAAGGAATGTAATTTAACCACTTGCTTACTGGGCACATATACCCCCTTCCTGCCCAGGCGAAATTTCAGCTTTCGGCACTGTCACGCTTTGAATGACAATTGCGCGGTCGTGCGACGTGGCTCCAAAACAAAATTTACGTCCTCTTTTCCCCACAAATAGAGCTTTCTTTTGGTGGTATTTGATCATCTCTGCGGTTTTTACACAAAAAAGAGCGACAATTTTGAAAAAAACAATATTTTTTTGATTTTTGCTATAATAAATATCCCAATTTTTTAAAAAAAAAAAAAATTTTCCCTCAGTTTAGGCCGATACGTATTCTTCTACATATTTTTGGTAAAAACAAATCGCAATCGGCGTTTATTGATTGGTTTGCGCAAACGTTATAGCGTTTACAAAATAGGGGGTAGTTTTATGGCATTTTTATAATTTTTTTTTTTTTTTTTTTTAATACTAGTAATGGCGGCGATCAGTGATTTTTTTTCGTGACTGCGACATTATGGCGGACACAGCGGACACTTTTAACACTATTTTGGGACCATTCACATTTATACAGCGAACAGTGCTATAAATATGCACTGATTACTGTATAAATGTGACTGGCAGGGAAGGGGTTAACACCAGGGGGCGAGGAAGGTGTTAATGTTTGCCCTGGGAGTGATTACTACTGTGGGGGGGAGGGGACTGACTGGGGGAGGTGACCGATCTGTGTCCCTATGTACAAGGGACACAGCATCGGTTTCCTCTCCCTGACAGGACGTGGATCTCTGTGTTTACACACAGAGATCCACGTCCTTGTCTGTGTACCGGCCGATCGCGGGTACCTGGCGGACATCGCGGCCACCAGGCACGCGCATCGGCATTACAGTGACGCGCCGGGCACGTGCGCGCGCCCCCCAGTGGCCAGAGGAGCGGAGGCCGTAAAAAGACGGCCCCCCGGCATTTAAGAGCCACCTTGCGGCCGTACATAGTCGTACGGCGGGCGCGAGGTGGTTAAACATCCCTTATGATGGCAATAGACAGTGACAGGTGCTCTTTACTGAAGCTTTTAAGGCCAGACGAGACATATGGGTCTAATAGACCCAAGATGTCTTCTCTGGCCTTAAAAGCTTTAGATCACACCAAGATCTGCATATTCTGTTGCTTTTTACAAACCACAAATTTCTCTACAACTGGTGAAACTGGAAGTGATTAAATACTTCTGGTTTCTTAGACCATAGAGATGATCAGGGCCATTCTGGTCCCCGATCAGCTCTATGGTCAGCTGGTGGAACCGCCAGCTGCAATTTCTGGGTTCCCTGGTGGGATGGGAGAGCCTGGGAAAGTGGCGAGGGGCCGAGCCTCTCCCACCGCTTGTAAAAGCAATCAAGCAGCTATTTACCCACTAGGATTGCTTTTACAAAGAAAGAGCTCAGCCGGGTCTCAAAAAAAAAATACCTACAGCTGCAGTCGTAATCCTGGTATAACCACTCTGTCAGGCAACGTACCTTGATCAGGCTATGACTGTGGCCATTTTGGAGGAGGTATAAATAGTCTGTTGTGGCCAGGATTAATCAGGCGTTATCTTGGCAACCATTCAAGGTGGTAATTGGTGGATTACAGACCACTGGAGTGTCAGATTAACTAGTTAGAAACCATCAAGGTAATCTAATAGCAATTCTGATAAAAAGGACTGTGTACTGGATGGTTGCGAATGAAACAAGGTTATATAGACATGGGGCGGGGTCACCGGGTGATGTCATGTGTTGACCCCACCCCCTTATGACATCACTGTCCCACCATGTCCCGGGTGGAGACGTCATAAGGGGCTAGGTCACTGGATTACATCACCCGGTGACCCCGCCCCATGCCTATATAAGTCGTTGCGCACATGGCATTACAGCGGGAGAGAGCGTTGAGTCAACATCGGAAGAAGAGCGTCTGTCTAAATTGGCCCTAGTATATGAATGTGAGTTAGGGACCTTAGATTGTAAGCTCCTTGAGGGTAGGGACTGATGTGAATGTACAATGTATATGTAAAGCACTGCGTAAATTGACGGTGATATATAAGTACCGTATATACTCGAGTATAAGCTGAGATTTTCAGCCCTTTTTTTGAGGCTGAAAGTCCCCCCCTCGGCTTATACTCGAGTCATAGAAATTTTTACATTGTAAATATTACCTGTAAAGAAGTTGCGGCTGCGGCGTCCATCGTTCGAATTCCGCGGCGTCCATCGTTCAAAATTCCGCGGTCTCTTCCTGTTCCTTACTTGATAGGCGAGTCTCAGCAGACACTCTCCGCCTATCACGAACGTTCTCTCATCCTCAGTTTTCCAGCAGACGTCTGTGATTGGCGGAACACCCAACACAGTGTCTGCTGGGAAAACTAAGGATGAGAGAATGATCGTGATAGGCGGAGAGTGTCTGCTGAGACTCGCCTATCAAGTAAGGAACAGGAAGAGACCGCGGAATTTGAACGATGGACGCCGCGGAATTCGAACGATGGACGCCGCAGCCGCAACTTCTTTACAGGTAATATTTACAATGTAAAAATTTCTATTTACAGGGAACAGCGAGCTAGGGAACAGTGGGGCATCGGTTTATACTCGAGTCAGTAAGGTTTCCCAGTTTTTTTGGGCAACATTAGGTACCTCGGCTTATACTCGAGTCGGCTTATACTCGAGTATATGCGGTACCCTAAATAATCATAATTGTAAAACCTTGTTTCATTCGCAACCATCCAGTACACAATAATTTTTATCAGAATTTCTATTAGATTACCCTGATGGTATCTAACTAGTTAATCTGTCACTCCAGTGCCCTGTAATATCCACAAATTACCACCTTGAAAGGTTGCCAATGTAATGCCTGATTAGTCCTGGCCACAACTGACTATATATACTTCCTCCAAAATGGCCACAGTCCTAGTCTGATGAAGGAGCACTCATGCTCCGAACACACGTTCCTCCCTCGCTCTCTCCAACCAGAAGTGATGTACACCACTGTCTGTGAGCCGTCCTGAGTGTCTGGAAGCACTGGGAACCACCGGCATCCCTGGACCCATCAGCTGCCTCTTCACCAGTGAGAAAATCGTCTTTCCCACGATCGGATGAACCACATTTTTAATCCCACATGCGCTGACATCTCATACATCTTGTGAGTTACCAATTGTCTTTTATGGAATAAAATGTCTTAATACTGCTGCACTTAGATGGCGCTGCTCTCCTTCTGTCTCCAATTCTTTTAAATAGGCCTGGCTTCTTTCCTAAATGCACAAATTATCAGAGGTGGGGGACTTGAGTCACATGACTTGACTTAAGTCAGACTTGAGTCACCTGTTTGAGGACTTGCGACTTGCTTGACAAAATTCAATAAATGACTCGACTTGACTTTGACTTGGGCTATATGACTTGCAATGACTTGGCACCACTAACACTAACCGCAAGCCGCCGTCTGCCTACCTGATCAGCGTGTCATGCAGACAGACGGCGGCCATTGCAGTGTTCAAAAGCCGCGCCTCATCGTCTGTGATAGGCGGAACACTCAATTTCACAGCAGGCAGTGTTCAGCCTATCACGGACATCCTCTTATCCTCGTCTGCGTTATGAGGATGAGCGGATGTCCGTGATAGGCGTAACACTGAATGCTGGGAAATTGAGTGTTCCGCCTATCACAGACGAGGAAGAGGCGCGGCATTTGAATACTGGAATGGCCGCCGGGATGCCGCCGATCAGGTACACGGCTGACGGGCACAGTGAAGCATGGGCACAGTGAGACACGGGCACAGTGAAACACGGGGCACAGTGAAGCATGGGCACAGTGAAGCATGGGCACAGTGAGACACGGGCACATTGTAGCACGGGCACGGTGAGGCATGGGCACAGTGAGGCATGGGCACATAACCAATATTATTTATTGTTATCCCTCCTATTATTTTTATACAGTATGGGGTAGATCAGTATTTTGACTTGATTTGTGACTTGACCAAAATAAATGACTTGACTTGCTTGACTTCTAGCAGGGACTCGACTTGACTTGCTTGCTTTTCGTCACAGTAACTTGGGACTTGCTTGAGACTTGAAGGTTAAGACTTGAGACTTGCTTGTGACTTGCACATGTGTGACTTACTCCCATGTCTGCAAAATATAACTGCATGCTAAAATTTATAGGGACTAACTCCAGAGGTTTTTGATCCAGGGAATGCCTCCTGGGGTATTGAGAAGTAACTTTTTTCCCCCTGCTGGAAAAAATTGGATCATTTTTTTATATGAACATTGGTAATAAGCTTTGTAGGGTTCTCGCTCAGTTCCTCATAAAATAACAGGCTTAGCTACAGTATAACTGAGAGTTTTTACTTGCGGGTGTAAGCCATCTGGACCTGGTCATTTGTTTACATTGTTTCTCTGGTATCTTTTGTAAATGTTCAATCAACCACAGAGGTATCTTCAGTGAAACCTTGTTACTGCTAAAGTGATTTTAATGGTATTTAAAAAAAATAAGAAACATGTTATACTTGCCTGTTCTGTGCACTCCTGGCCCCTCCTCTTCAAGTGCCCCCATAGCAAGCCGCTTACTATGGGGGCACTCGTGCGTTCATTAGACACACGGAACAGGGCTCGACCCCGCCCCCCTGCTCCCTCCTCGCTGGCTGTGAGCTGTGATTGACAGTAGCGGGAGGCAGCGACTCTGGAGAGCAGACGCTCTCATGCACATCACTTGATCCCGATCAGGCTCGGGTAAGTATTAGGGGTAGCTGCATACTGAAGTTTTTTACCCTTATGCATTAAGGTAAAACAAAATTCAGCCTTTACGACCACAAAAACTGAGGAGAAAACAATATTTATTACATCTGCCTTTTTCCTGTCATTTGTGACCAGCTTCCTGTGTTGCAGTATCATGGCAGTAGCCTTAATTGTTTTTGCTCTTACTAAGGAGCTATAGACATACAGCAGACTTATATATTCACTGTACAGTACTCATGATCAGCAGTAGCATTAGGAAAACCTTAGTACCACAGTGAGGTTTATGCATTGTTTGTGAATTAGGAAAACTTTCATATATATTCATATGCATCGGTACCGGGGTATATAGAAGTGTTAAAAAAATAAATGAGTCTATTGGTTAAAATTGTTTTATGTTTGTGATGTACAATTGTTCGTCGTGTCACCAAAATTGTCAGGAGTTGATGGAAACTCTTAGGCCCCTTTCAAAGGAGGCGGATCCGTTTAGTGGAGTCCGCCAGCTCAGCAAGGGGTTGCTCCGTTGATCTCCGCTGAGCCGGCGGATGACAGGTCACTGAGCAGAGAGTCAGAGCCCCGCTGATTCCTATGGGGAGATTGGACGAAAACAGACAGCATATCAGCTCTCATCCGATCCAACTTGCCAAGACGGATGGCAGATGTATCACCATACGTCTATCTTGATCGGATGGCAGGCGGATGTCAGCGGACACATCTACACTGACATCCGCCTTCCCATAGGAATCAATGGATGGCCCGCTTGGATCCACCTGAAAAACGGACAGGCGGATCCGAGCGGGCTTGTCGTGTGAAAGGGGCCTTAAGTAAATAATATAATGGCAGACACATGTAGTCAATAAAGCGTGTCACACAACATACTAATATTATATTAGTGAGAGACACACTTTGGAATACTGAAAGGTTTTGTGCACTTCAATAAACCGATTGGTATTGATGCATAACACACTGTTTTTTCTCTTTTCGTCCATGGACGGACACAGCTCCTTAATTCTTGACAGTTGTACATAACCCTCCTACCTGCAGTCAGCAGCCTCAGTTTTTTTCTGCCTAGCAGAGGAAATTGACGTGGCTCCCTTTGGGACATGAGTCCTGAAGAAATTTTTATTTTATTTTATTCTTTCTTATTTTATTTTTAAGATCTTCTATCAACTGCCGGCTGGGCATGACAGGCAGGATATTATAGATCCTTGTAGTCTCCCCAGTCTGGCCATCAAGCGTGTTACAGTCCCTTGCAAATAGCCGTTGGGTCTGTCACGACATACCCCATGACTCCAGGGGTGGCCGGTGAGCTTCTGCTCCCGGGTCCACATATGACTGGGCTGCTTGCTGTCTCACTCACAGTGGACCGGGCCGACAGCTACTCCGTACCGCTCAGTTGTAGGCCTGTCAGGAACGCACCAGCAGGTCCTCGTTTGGACGGGTAAGTACAGTTCCCCCTGCCTCGGCGGGTGTGAACAGCTGGGCATTCCTGGGAAAGGGGGTTCTCCTGTCCTCCCCTTCCCTGTTTTCTGTCACCTTTATCCCTTCTGCCCCAGCGGGGCTGGCTGCGACCGGGGCGTACCTGTGGCTGGGTTCCGGGTCCCGGTAGGGGTCCGCGTGGTGTCGTAGCTTGTTCCTCTGTGGGGGGTGCTCTACTCCGGGGAAGCCCATGCCTGGCCTTCTCGTCCACATTGCGGTGCTCGGGCGCCATTTTGACAGCGCTGGTGCCATTTTCAAGGTGTTTTCTATTGCATTGCTGTTTCCCATTGGTGGCCGCTCTCTGGTGCAGTTGCTATTGCGGGCGGCCATTTTCTTGTGGTCGCGCCCTTTCCTGAGGCGTCCGGCGGCCATCTTTGGCACAGTGTGGGCCTATAGTGCTGGCTCCTGGATGGCAAGCACGATTCTCCTCACAACTTCCCTCACTGTTTCCACACACACTGCTTATAGAGCAGCAGGGATATTAGTGTTACACAGTTTTAGTTTATAGAGGCAGGCAATGGCGCTGAGCGGTCTCATTCTGGGCAGGTGTGTCCCCTGGGTGACTAGTCCTGAAAGCTTTCTGTGTGACATGGAGTCAGTATCTGAGAGGCAACAGCCAGTTGTGGTTTCCCGCCATTTCCTGAGGAATGCTCTGACTCTGACAGGACCACTGTTCTGAGGATCAGAGGTTGTTTTTTGTGTGCAGTTTAGTGCTTGCTTCAGCAGCACTTATACTCAGATTGGATTCAGAGAGGATTAAGCGCCCTCTGCGCCATAGATTAAACATACACAATTATGTTTATAGTGTCTGCGTGTGTTTCCTCCGGGTGCTCCGGTTTCCTCCCATGCTCCTATGACATGCGCGCCTTCGGTGCAATGCATATTATAAACATAAACAATATGTTTATATATGACACTAAATATATTAACAGCATGTGTCTGTATGATTACTCTCTGTATCTGCGTTGGTTTCCTCCGGGTTCTCAGATTTTCTCCCACGGTCAATGTTATGCGCGCCTTCGGCGCAATACACAGTATGAACATATGCAATATGTTTATACACAACACTGAATGTATGTATTATTGCTCTCTGTGTCTGCGTTGGTTTCCTCCGGGTGCTCCGGTTTTCTCCCACGCTCAGATGGTATTTGCGCCTTCTGGGCTATGCACAGCATTAACATGTTCAATATGTTTATTCACACATACTAAAATACATACACCGTATGTCTATGTACTATGCTCTCTGTGGCTGAGTGGGTTTCCTCCCATGCTCCAATTGCGCGTTTTGGCGCAATACACAGTATAAACTATGTGTTTGTACAATCAGCACTTATCAATGAAGTAGCTGCTGGAAGGTGTCAGTCCCTTGTTTGGGTCGCACTCGACCCACTCTATATTGAAGACGACTCTTCATAGATGGGGCCTGGGTTTGTCGCAGAGGTCCTTTTTGGTCCCTTAACGCACATTATTCCTTGTAGAGAATTTTAATAAGGAGATGTGTTTTTGCCTATGAAGTTGACCCCTGGTATCAGGGGTACCACTTTCCCGGCAGGGGGGTCACCTGCCTTTCGGAGGTGATCAGAAGGACGGTGTTCGCCATGCTGAGGTCAGCGTTACGCCCGTTAGTGGCTGTGTCTCTGACACTCAATGACTGGGCAAAGCTTTTGTACCAGGCAGTGGAGGAGCATCAGCTTCCTCTATAAGTCGACCAGCAGGTGCACTGCGACTGATTTAGCCTCTAGGGCCTCTGTGTCCGGGATGGTTTTGCGCCAACTGAAAAGGCTGATATACTGGTCCGCTGACCGAGTTTCTAGGGAAGCTCTGACAGAGTTGCTTTTCTTTGGCTAACAGTAGAGGTGCCCCGTAAGCTGGGACCTTCCTTCTCCAATATATTGCGGTGTTTCTTGGGGGTTGTCATACCCATACTGTTGCAGGACAGATTCATTTCTGTTCATGGCTCTTAGGCCTCAAGGCCCTGAATACCTTTGTGTAGCCATCCGGTTTTTCCAACCATGGAGTTTGTGAAGTGGTCAATTCATAAAAGATCGATGTTTTCTTTCTTATTCACTGGATGGTTTCTTTGTCCTACAGTCTCGTTGGACTGCCCTGATGGGGGCAGTTCAAGACTGGGTGGGGATTTGGAAATTCAGGATGGAGTCAGTTTGCTCCATCCAGGGACGTCCCTGGACTTCAGGGACACGAGCTGGCATGTCCCCAGATGCGACAGGCACCAGAGGTTCCTGTGATTGGCGGTCAGGGAGAACCACTATTCATTTATGACTCTCCTTTTTGACCTGGCAGTACCGGGAGTTTTCACCAGGGTGCTCTCTTCGATTCTAGCCTTGCTGAGTCAACATGGCATTGTCATCATTGGTCTCTGCATGGTCTTCTTTTATAACCTGTTTTCAGTTAAGAATTAAAGCGGTTGTATACCGCAAAACGTTTTATTTTTTTCAACCTGCAAGGCAAAGGCATAATGAGCTAGTATGACTAGCATACTAGCTCATTATCAATCACTTACCTTAGATCGAAGCCCCCGCAGCGGTCCTCGGACACGTCCTCAGTCGCCGCCATGATACCCAGAGTGACTTCCGGGTATTGCCGCTCCGGCGCTGTGATTGGGCGGAGCGGCGATGACGTCACTCCCGCGCATGCGCGAGGAACGGCACGATCCCCGCGCATGTGCGAAATTTCGAGCAGTGTCCAGCGGGCTGCCATTCAAGAGCTGCCGCGCTAAGTGCGCTTGCGCCGTTATCTACGGCGCGCATGCACCGTAGATATCGGTACAGACTTTTTTGCAAATAATGTAGGCTTACCTGTAGGTGCATATCATTATTTTGGTTATACAACCGCTTTAAGGGAAGACATGTCTATAGTCAGTCACCAACCTGGGGCTGGTTCTGTGCTCATCAGAATTTTTCTTCCTCCAGAAAAGTTGCGGATGCTCCAGGGGGCAGTGAAATGGGTCTCATGATGGCCTCCTTCAAGGCAGCACAGTTTGTCCGAGTCCACACTCGAAGGGGGGATTCGGTCCTATGGAACAAATCCCCATTGTCTCTGGATCATCAGATTCAGATGAATCGCCTAGTCAGGGCCTCTCTGACTTGATGGCTGACATTCCGGCACTTTTGTCCGGGAAGTTTTTCCCTTCTTTTCTATTGAAGGGAGGTTGGGGGGTCCAGTCAGTCCAGGTCGCTGGACTCTGGACGAATCACGTCTGCCGATCAATTTTCTGGAACTTCGGACGATCAGGAAGTCCTGGAGACTACAAGGCCGGCCAATCAGGTTCCAGTCGGACAACAATGCCACGGCTGTGGCTTATGTCAACCTTCTGGTTATCCTGCGGTGGACGGGAAGAAGCGTGCCGGCTCTGTTGGCCGTCTACATTCAGGGTGTAGAACTCTTACTGGCGGACTATTTGAGTCGCCAGTTGTTGAACAAGGGGAATGCACTTGCACCCGGAGGGGTTTCTACTCCCTTTGCCGGAGGTGGAGTCAGACGTGGACCTCCTGGCTTTGCGACTCGTTTGCATGATGCTGAGATTCGTGCTCCGGTCCAGTGATCCCTGGTCAGACGTGTGGAGGCTAGTTTATGCCTATCCTCCACTGATGTGGCTACCTCGGCTGCTCCTCAATGTGCTGATTGAGGGGATTCCCAGTGATCCTAATCGCTCTGGATTGGCCCCGGCGTCCTTGGTACGCCGACTTCGTACACCTGGTGGCGGACGCGCTGGTGGATGCCAATGCGGGAGGACCTTCTGTCTCGAGGTCCCACACTTCATCATGCCTTACAGCCGCTGGCTGTATGGCATGGTTATCGTCAGCCAGGTACTAAGGGACCGAGGTCTTTTGGATTTGGTCATCTCGACCATGCTGAGGGCACTGAATTCTTCCTCCTGCAAGATCTACCATCGCACCTGGAAAGCCTACGTCTCCAGGTGCGCGGAGATGAAGTGCCGTCCACGGACGTGTTCGGTTCCCAGGGTCCTGCTGTTTCTACAGCATGGAGTGGTTTTAAAAAAACTAGTTTTAAGCACCACCAAGGGTCAGTCTCAGCCTTGGCTGTTTTCTTTCTATGGCCGTTGGCGTCCCATTCCCTTGTGGGTACCTTTTTGTACAGGAGTTTTGATGGGGGCTTCCCCCAATTAGACCACTTCTCCCTCCTCGGGATTTGAACCTGGTGCTCTCGGTTCTTCAGGAACCTACTTTTGAGAACACCAGTGAGATTCCTCTCCTGACGTGATCTCAGAAGGTGGCCATTACTTCTGTCAGAAGGGTTTCTGAATTGGCGGCCTTGCCTTGCAAGTCCCCATGTTGATCCTCAATAAGGATTTAGCGGTACTACGCCCGCGACCTTAGTTTCTTCCACAGGTGATTTCGGCTTTTCACCTGAAAGAGGACATTGTACTTCCATCCTTGTGTCCTCGGTCATCGCATCCCAGAGAGTTTCCGCTCCACACTTTGGACGTGATACGGTCCACAAAAGGGGCCTGGCGGTCTCGTCGGCCACCATTTCTCGGTGGATCAGGCGGACCGTCATCCAGGCCTATGCCCTTAGGGGCGGGCGCCTCTCTTTCCCGTTACAGCGCGTTCGACCAGGGCTTTTGGTGCATCTTGGGCTTTCCGACTTCAATCATCTGTATCACAAGTGTGTAAGGCAGCGACCTGGTCATCCATTTACGCTTTTTCCAAATTTTACAAGATTGATGTGAGTGCATCTTCGGATGCTAGCTTCGGCCGCAAAGTTTTGCAGGCGGCTGTTTTGAGGTTGCAACTCATTGAGGAGCTCTGCTTGTTTGGGGTGAAAATGTTTTTTTGATGCTGTGCCCACCCCTCCTTTTTTTGACACTGCTTTGGGACGTCTCAACTGTCAAGAATTAAGGAGCTGTGTCTGTCCATGGACGAAAAGAGAAAATAGGATTTTTGTACTCACCGTAAAATCCTTTTCTCTGTCGTCCATGGACGGACACAGCACCCACCCCTCCTTTTTTAGTTTGTACTGCTTTACTACTAACTGAGGCTGCTGACTGCAGGTAGGAGGGTTATGTACAGAGGGACCGCCCCCTGGCCGTGGCTGTTCAACTCTGTTAAAGTTACATGTTTTAAGATAACGAACATGTTTTGCCTAGTCCTCTCCTATGAACAGGAACATAACCCAACTGTCAAGTATTAAGGAGCTGTGTCCGTCCATGAGCGACAGAGAAAAGGATTTTACGGTGAGTACAAAAATCCTATTTTTTTCTCTCTGGCATTTTCACACTGATTGTTTTCCCATACCTACTCCTTTTCTTGGTTTCAGATGAGGACATTAAAGAGTTTTTCAGCAGAACAACCCGAGCAAAGTTGAAGTGGAACATTCAAATTTGGAAGAAAAATGCAAGCACAGGTAAATAAAGAGTTGGTAAAGTTATACTAAATTTGTAGCAATAATGAATAAAATAGTCTGCCATTACTGACCTTTTCCTGGAAATGTTCTAATTGACTGTCATGCTGATCATAATGCTTTAGTATTTTCTGAAACAAATATGCAGAGCAAAAGATAGGTCATTTCTTGCATACTTGTTGCAATGGGTTAGAATCCATCTACAGCAATTAGCTGTGAAAGTTGCACAGGTTTAGCCTCCTGATACATTGCTGGTGAATAACATTCACACACTCAGAAAAAAACAACAACTATATAATTACCTCCTGGCTTGTCACGCGCTGCCAGTTGAGATTGATAATCACATCACCTATTGACCTATTTGTACGTTTTCTCAAAAAAGCTCTAACTTCTCTTTTAATGTAGAATTAAACGTAGAAAATAAAGAATTCTTCTCCCTGCCTGTCAATGTACACTGAACCACGCATCTGCAGCTCAGCATGCATTTAGAGCACTGCCCTGTGCTGTGATGATGTGACTGCAATGCACATATGTGGGAGTGATGACATTGCAGCCTGACCAGTCAAACGATCAAAGAGTCCAAACTCAGAAAGAACAGTGGAGAAGATGGAAGTGCCCATGCTTCCAAGAATGCTGATACCACAGTGCTGGAAGGAATTGCTTGGCGGGCAAGTCTCCCATAATGTGCTTATATACAGTCCGTAATGGTACATAATGGCATAAAGACACTTGGCCCTGACATCTGCTTTTAAGATAGCGCCGTTACTTTACAAGGGTCTCCCTGGAGACACCCCTACATGCATGCTTCCAGGTCTACATCTGTATACTAAATCCAACACAGACATAGACAGCCTTCTCTGTAAAATCACAGAGCTATTCCACCCACCAGCTCCCAGATTGACAGCCACTTCTGAAAGCTGTAGCGCTACTTTGTTCATCAGCTCTTCGATTGACAGCTGTTTTTTCTCCTGCACAGTATTTGCTTTCCGTCCAAAAGTTTGGGAATTCAGAGCTGGGGGTTATACAGCGAGGGTCATCTTTAAATAGGGAAGGAATAGTTTGGGAGCAAACTAAGAAAAAAAAATCTTTGACTTGCAGCAATTAATCCAGAGGGAAATGTGGAATAATAGGTGGGGGTTCAAAACACTTTTGTTCTATTTGCTGCACTGCAATCCATCTTTGAATCTAGAATTGCATAATTATTTTTTTTCATAAATCCTATCTAAATTCGTGATTATTAAATAATACAGAAATTTTCTAAAAAAGACTGCACTCACGACAACAAAATCAAATGGTGATAAAGCATCTGACTGTACATCCTGACATAATTATAACCTGTCAAAATAAAAGTAGCACTAAATGTCCAAAACTACAGTGATTATGCAAATTTATGGAATTATAGACAATACCAACACAAATAATATGCAGTAGAGATCAAATGTAAACGTTAATGAAAATCCAAAAATATCTAGGGTCCCAACGCTGAACCTTGGGGTACACCACTGATAATCTTGGACCATATAGAGTATGAATCATTAACCACTACTCTCTGAATTTGGTCTTTTAGCCAGGTTTTTATCCATTTACAAACTGATATTTAGTCGTGTGTGGGGAATGCTTTAGCAAAATCCAAGTATACCACGTCCACAGCCACCCCTCTGTCCAAATAAACATAGAAATAGAATTGGAGATCAGAATGAAATGAAATGAGATAGAATAAAATGGAGTCAGATAAATAAAAAACTGAAACTTAAAAAAGACAACTGCAATTTAAAAAATGTAAAACATCTGATTCAAATTTCACGTAGGAATCCCTGTGCACTTTAAGGTGAGAGGAGCACATGCGATGAGAGCCAGCCTGTCGCTGTGAGGTTTGGATGTAAAAGTTTAAATATAAGAGCTAAATACAATGTGTATCTGTGTACTTGTTTCGCTTTGTAGTGTTCAACATTCGAGACGTTTGTAATATGAAAGATGTTCTAAAAGGAAATGGAAATGTTCCACACTGACCTGCTGATTAATTATATTGAGAAAGGATCCTGATGTGGTCTGTCTGAGACTATAGATCTGTGGGGAAAATTACACATTAAATGTTGAGAGAGGGATGGGAATTAGGAGGGGGATGCTGAGGAAATGGGGAGTGAAGGTGGATGTAAAAGAGGGGGGGGGAGATGTGTAGCCGTTATCACAGTCTGCCTGGGGGAGGCATTGGATGAGAAAGGAGGGGGCCTGCTTGTGGTCCTGGTGGCTATGTTGAATAGTCAGAGCGCTGCAGGGAGAAAAGAGCTGCTGGGGTATAGTGAGCGGTGACGGTTTGCTGGCACTGATTACAAGAACGGGTGGAAAGATGGTGGGGGATACAGTGGTCTGGCTAAGGGAAATGTGTGTGGAGACACCTTGGGCAGTGATGACAGCTGTCAGAGTCTCCGGCTATCAGTGTGTCTGGGGACTGATGCAGGTGGGTTGAAGGAATGCAGTCCAGGAGTGGTTGTACATTGTGGCTGTGTTGGGGAGAGAAACTAGGAATATGGAAATCGAGGGGGTAAGCTGGCGGGGGGAGGACAGTGAAGGGGTAATGGCAGATTGAGCATGGAAGTGGGAGGGCTACTGACCAGGTCGATGATTGTCCGAATGCCGACTGGAGCTTCAGAGGCAGTATTGAGGGAGGCAGTTTGGCACCGGGCTTTTGAATTTGACAGCTGGGAGTGGCTGTGGATTGACAAATGAGGCGAGTGGCCAGGTGCTCAAGATGGGTCTAGGTAAATGCTGTGCATAGAGGTGGATAAAAAAGACAGAGTCCCTCTCAGTGCTCCGTGGGGGGAAGGTACACATGTGTTAGAGATAGATGTGCCCATGGGATTATGTATAAAACAGGGATTGGGAGTGAAGTCTGAACTTATTGAAGTATGAAATATGAATAAAGTGTAATAATAAAAATAATGAAAAGTAATGTTAAAAAAGAAAAAGAAAATTATGTATGGATGGATGAGTTTTTCGCATTCCATATATGTAAAAAATAATATTTATTGACCCGTTGGTCAGTGTCACCTATAAATATGTAAATCGGGAGGAAAACTGTGGAAGGTCTTTGGGTGTCAAAAATTTAATAAATGGGAATAAAAAAAAAATTGTTTTGTTTTTGTCATTTGAAAGATTCTATGGAGTACAGGTGGAAGTATTGGATTCATCTTTTTGGATGATTACATAATGCGTTTTAACAAGATTCTATAGTCTCATTCAGTTCATATGGCATGAGAGTGTTGAGTTGATAAATCCATTAAGATTCTCTCTGGCACAGTCCGGGTTCCTGTCATGATATGTGGCGGGAGACGCTGTGTTTTGGAAATGCTTTTTTTTTTGTTGAATCTCTGGTGGAATGTTTGGATGGTCCTTCTGACGTATTGCCTGTTGCATGGGTAGGTTAGTATGTAGATGATAAACTGGGAGGAACAGTCTAAATGGGAACTGATGGGCCAGGACTTTGGGCAACTGGTGGACTGGAGCGTTTTGTTGCCGTTGATAAGTACATTGCAAGATGGGCATCTGGAATGGTTGCATCGATAGCATCCTGAATCTTCTTTTTGCTCGGAGTGTTGTTGGATGAAAGGTAGTCGGCTGGGGGGCTAGGTGGTTTTTGACGGTTTCGGCTCTTTGGAAAATGAGCCTGGGTTGCGGGAGTAAAGCAGATAGAAGTGGATCCGATTGTAAAACATGCCAATGTTTAGAGAGGATCCTTCTGATAAGGTTGTGGTCTGTGTTGTACCTTGTGATGAAATTGCACTTAGTCTTTTGGTGGATGGGTTGGGGCAGTATTCATTTGGGTTGTCCAGGGCTCTTTTCTATGCTTCCTTAATCAGTTTCTTGGGGCATCTTTTAGCTTCAAATCTTAATATGATTTGTGATTGCTTCAAAAAATCCTTGTCGGTGGAACAATTCCTTCTGAGTCTTTTGAATTGGCCAAAAGGGATGTTTTTCAGCCAAGGTTTGTCATGGCAGCTTCTGAAATCGAGATAGCTGTTGCTGTCTACTTTTTCGAAGAAATTGGCGGTGGTGATTGATCTATCTGTATTTTCACGAATGGTGATATATAGATAGTCTATGGTGGTTGGGTGTGTGTTATAGGTGACAGTTAGACCCCAGTCGTTGAGATTGAGGTATTTGATAAACCCCGGAATCTTCTCTGGTTCGCCACGCCAGATCAAATTTGGTCATATATGTATGGTTCATAGAACCGGATGTGTTGGATTCTTAGAATGTTCTCCTGTTCGATTTAGCCCATGTATAGTTTTGCATAGCTGGGGGCGAATCTGATTCCCATGGCTGTTCCCTTGATTTACATAGTTAGTCAGGTTGGAAAAAGACAAAGTCCATTCAGCTCAACCATAAAAAAAAATATATATATATATCGTACAATCCCATATACCCAATTCTATACCCACAGTTGATCCAGAGGAATGCAAAAAACCCCAGCAGAGCATGATCCAATTTGCTACAGCAGAGGAAAAAATTCCTTCCTGATCCCCCGAGAGGCAATCGGATTTACCCTGGATCAACTTTACCTATAAATGTTAGTACTCAGTTATATTATGTACATTTAGGAAAGTATCCAGGCCTTTCTTAAAGCAATCTACTGAGCTGGCCAGAACCACCTCTGGAGGGAGTCTGTTCCACATTTTCACAGCTCTTACTGTGAAGAAACCTTTCCGTATTTGGAGATGAAATCTTTTTTCCTCTAGACGTAAAGAGTGCCCCCTTGTCTTTTATGTTGACCGTAAAGTGAATAACTCAACACCAAGTTCACTATATGGACCCCTTATATATTTGTACATGTTAATAATATCCCCCCTAGCCTTTAAAGCTTTCACGAGGGGACAGTATATTTCTTCTATTGCTAGCATCAAAAAACAACAATCGGCTGCAGCGCTGGCGCTGCAGAAGGCTGTTGACGATCACACTGCTACGTATAGCAATGACCCCACCCCAGTTCACTTTGACCTACTAATGGCGGCTCAGAGGGAACTGCAGTTGCACCTGGCTGAGGTCACGCGACTCGAGTCGTATAGAGGTAAACAGAGGGCCTTTGAACAGGGTGACCGGAATGGCCGCCTGCTAGCCATGATGGCACAACACGACCAACCCCTTACCCTTGTATCCACCCTACAGACCCCGGGGGCGGGACGGTGTCCTCCCCCTCTGATATTCTACAGACGTTTAACTCCTTTTATGGCAAGTTATACTCGTCCGGTCTGTCCTCAGAGTTTCAGCCGGAGTCGCTTAAAGGTCTGTTAGACCCGTTAGCGCTTGGCTGGCTCTCTGACCACGAAAGAGAGATTTTGGTCCAACCTTTTACGGTCTCGGAGGTCGTAAAGGCTATCCGATCCTTCCCCCCCCGGCAAGGCGCCGGGGCCGGATGGGCTTCCAATAGACTTTTATAGGGCTCATGTGGAACTTCTAGCACCCCTGCTGGCACAACTATATACTGTATGCCTGGCAGACGGTAGTCTGCCTGTTTCAATGTACCACGCCTACTTGACACTGATATATAAGGCTCCCAAAGACCCCACTTCCTGTGCTTCATATCGTCCTATTGCATTGCTTAATTCTGACTTTAAAATTCTGACTAAGCTTCTGGCCCTTCGGTTGTACCCCATGCTACCCTCAGTGATAGACCCAGACCAGACGGGTTTCATGCCCCGTAGGTCCACGGATGTGAATCTCAGAAGACTATTCACCAACATACACGCTCACCACCTCAATAAGGGATCTCGAACGGTGGCCTCTCTGGACGTGGAAAAGGCCTTTGATACGGTCGAGTGGCCCTTCTTGTGGGAAACTTTACGCAGGATGGGGTTTCCTCTGCTGTTTATCAGGTGGCTCCAGGTGATCTACAAATGCCCCACTTCCTCGGTGCGCTTGGGAGGTGGACTATCGGCCCCCTTCGGGCTTACCAGGGGAACGAGGCAGGGCTGCCCTCTCTCTCCGGCTTTGTTTGCCCTTGCTATCGAACCGGTGGCAGAGGCACTTCGCACCTCACCGCACATTAAGGGTCTCCGACTTGGGTTGCTGGAGGAGAGGGTGGCCCTGTACGCGGATGACATGCTACTCTTCCTAAATGATGCCGGCCCGTCCCTGCAGGGAGCGCTAAATATTCTGGACACCTTTGCAGAGGTCACCGGTCTTAGGGTAAATTGGTCTAAATCCCTCCTGTTCCCAATTGATCCAGCGGCTAGGTCCACATCCCCTCCTGATAGCCCCCTCCTGTGGGTAGACTCCTTTACATACTTGGGGGTACATGTCTCTGGTTCAGCCTCAGATTATATATCCTTAAATCTAGCCCCGTTACTATTGGAGTCCCAGACGAAGCTCAAATCCTGGAGTAACCTGCCCCTGTCTTTATGGGGGCGAGTTAATCTCATAAAAATGAAGATTATTCCCAAACTGACATATCCACTCCCCACAATGGGTGCCCAAGTCCTTTTTTTAAAAATTGAACTGCATCTTTTCTTCCTTCTTATGGGGCCCCTCTCCTCCCAGATATAGATTGACGACTCTAATGAGGCCACGAACGCAGGGTGGCATGGCATTCCCGGACTGTCATAAGTATTACCTCTCCGCGCAGTTGGTGACTGCGGCGTGGTGGCTACAGCCGGACAGAACGAACTCGCCGACTGTGCTGGAAGCAACAGTGGTCGGTTCGTTGGAAGCTCTTCAATTATTACTTTTTAGGGGCCCTCGTGCCCCGTATCCTCTGACCCCTTCTATGCTTACCACCCTGCGGGCATGGCGGACAGGATTAGCCATTGAGAAATGTAAACAGTCTGAAATCTCCCCCAATGCCCCTATCTGGCTGAACCCTAGTCTATCTCACATTTACAAGATCCCTGACCCCTACGCGTGGACAAAATACGGTATCAAACTTGTGTCACACATAATATCTCAAAACTCCCTACTCCCCTTCTCGCACCTTTCCTCCCAATACAACCTACCCAACCATTTCCTATTTAGATATCTGCAACTGTCCCACGCATTTGCGGCGCAATTTCCGCAATCTTCGTGCATCGTGGCCCAGTCGGAACTGGAGAGGACACTTAGATTTAGCTGTGAAGACAAACCCACCTCACATCTTTATTCGTACTTGATCTTTGTGTCTCTTCCACCTCTGGATAAACTCTGGAATAAATGGCAGACTGATATCCCCACATTAGATAGGGATGACTGGGACGACGTGTGGGACCTCCCCTTCAACTCCTTAGTCTCTATGCGTGACAGGTTGGTGCAGTACAAAATAGTTCATAGAGCTTATTTCACCCCACACAGACTGCATAGGATGGACCCTGCCCATTCCTCGGGGTGTTGGAGATGCGGCGCCTCACCGGGCGACTTCTCCCATATCTTCTGGCGGTGTTCAGGGGTCCAGCAATATTGGGAAATGGTGCTGGATCTGATTAACAGAGTTGCCTTAGTCGCTGTGCCTTTGTCAATGGAGGTGTGCCTTTTGGGGCTCATTGAGACCATTGTACCGTCCTCTGCCAAACGCACGCTAATTTCCTTGCTGCTCTTCTATGCCCGAAAGAATATTGCTATGCGGTGGAAGAAGCCTGCCCCCCCCCCCCTCTTTGGCGCAATGGAAACACTTGGTAAACAGCAGCCTTCCTTTATACAAAGATACCTATGCCAATCGGGGCTGCCCACTGAAATATGACAAGGTCTGGCGCAATTGGTTAGATGAGCCCGAAACAGCCTAGTGAGTTGGGGGTGAACCAGGTCATTGTGTCAAGGTCTTGCCTTGCTCTTCTACCTTCCTCTTCCTCCGATGACCTCTGATATGTTTTCATTGACTAGTGGGTCTTACCATACTGGATGCCCTCCTAGATTTTATTTGGGCGGTGCTGCTGTACCCTTCCATGACTGTGCATTGTATCGCTGGGTTCACATTGCAATTGTATTCTCATCTGTACATGTTCTTTTTCTATGACTGTAGGTGCTTAAGCTGTATGTTTTGTACGTGTTAGAAAATTCAATAAAAAACAATTATAAAAAAAAATAATAATATCCCCCCTTATTCTCCTCTTCTCAAGAGTGAATAAATTCAGTTCCTCTAATCTTTCCTCATAGCTGAGCTCCTCCATGCCTCTTATCAGTTTGGTTGCCCTTCTCTGCACTTTCTCCAGTTCCCCGATATCCTTTTTGAGAACTGGTGCCCAAAACTGATTTGTAGGTAGAAATCATTCAGGTGGGTAAAGTAGTTATGGGTGAGTATGAAAAACTTGTTGTCTGGGCATGAGCGGGTCTGAGAATAAATATTGTTTGGTGCGTAAATGCTTTTGGCATGGGGAATATAGGAGTATAAAGAGGCCACGTCGAGAATGAACCAGTGTAGATCTGAGGACCGATGTGGTCCTTTAAATTGAGTGATAGGTCTGTTGTGTCTTTTGAGATATAATGGTAAGTTTCTTACGAATCTTTAAGGTGATAATCGATGGAGTGGGAGAGGTTTGATGTTGAAGTTGAAGAATTCATGTCTGATATGATGGGTCTTGCGGGGGGGGGGGGGTTTCTTTGGATTTGTGGATCTTTAGAAGATGATAGAAGAACGGAATATTAGGGTTTGCGATGCTGAGGAATTCCTTCTCATTTTTTGTTAGTAGATTATATGCGTGCGCACTTTGGATGAAGTTCTGATATTCTGTACAGAACTCTTTTGTAGGGCCTTCTCTGAGGATTGTGTAGTATTATGTGAGCTTCTGCAATGTAAGTCTCTCAATTTCGGATTTTTATTCCTCCCCCTTTTATCTTTTTCTTTCTTTTTTTATGACAATATCTCTGTTCTGTTCAAGTTCTTTGCGTTTGGATTTATTTAGGCTGTTTCAAGGGGAGTAAGGTCTGGTGTGACCACTCTGCCACCTCCATCCCTAATAATAAACAAAAAGACAGACAAGTCGCCCTGGGACTTTAGATGAGGTGGGGAGATTTGGCACATGTTCACAACAAAAAATGCAATAAAATCTATTTATTAGTTACAAAATGCTGTATAACAGAACGGAAACGGCAATGATTGTGCGTCACCAGGCATAATAGCCAATGTTCACAGCATAAGTACAGATAAATATTAATACATTACACATGTTTTACATCCATAAACAGCATTAATGATGATTGTAGGTTGCTAGGCCAGTAAATGCGCATACACAATGAAAGAAAAAAAAATGCTCATACAAAGAATAAAACAATATGTGAGCATCATGCAGACGACAGTGATACCCAACACATACCGTCTGACACATGTACATCTTCATATATATTTTCTAGACACATTTTTCATGGGCCTGTCTATGACCATTGGCCAAGTACCCCTATACAGACCATGCTGTTCATCCAGAATTCTCCTGTGGTGGTGTCTGTTTGCTCCGCCTCCTCAGCTCCCGAACTGGATACACTTGTCTGCCGCCATCTTGTTACCCAGCGACTGGCGACCCAGCCCAGAGCATTGATGAGTATGGGGTCCTTCTCTTTCTTTGACCTCTCTTACCAATCATTTTCTCCGCCCCTAATTATCACCAATACACTGACTGTTTCTATTACTTATATTACAGATACAATAGTTATGCATCCGCCCCTGAAGAAGCGAGATAAGTCTTGCAAAACGCGTAGGACACTATCGATGCTTCTTGTATGCCTGTATGTGTTGGGTATCACTGTCATCTGCATGATGCTCACATATGGTTTTATTCTTTGTATGAGCAATTTTTTTTTCTTTCATTGTGTACTGTATGCGCATTTACTGGCCTAGTGACCTACAATCATCATTGTTGTTTTATGGATGTAAAGCATGTGTAATGTATTAATATTTATCTGTACTTAAGCTGTGAACATTGGCTATTATGCCTGGTGACGCACAATCATTGCTGTTTCCGTTCTGTTATACAGCATTTTGTAACTAATTGATTTTATTGCATTTTTTGTTGTGAACATGTGCCAAATCTCCCCACCTCATCTAAAGTCCCAGGGCGACGTGTCTGTCTTTTTATTTAGGTGTTTAGATTGTTGTAGATTGTTGAAATCGGCCATGACGAGTGTCTGGAATGTGGAGAAGAAATTCCCCTTATACTTTACCGGATAGCTTCTTGATTTGGCTCTGAAGTCTGTTGTTATGCATCTAGAAAGGATGTCATCTGTAGGTGGGGAGCTGTCATGAAGTATTGGGATGGTTCCTTCCGTTATTTTCTGTTTGAGCTTTTTGGATGCATGGTACCTTTTTGGAGAGTGAGTTTCCGTATGTAAATTTGTAGATCTAAAAAAGCTTAAATGTATTGGGTTTGGTTGATGGGCAAAATGTAAGACCTTTCTTTAGGAGTGGTTTTTTTTCGGCTGAAGGGGGTTTGTATGTTGATAAATTGAACATTACACTCTCTAGTTACTGTCTTTCTACTGGAATGTAAAGTGGTTACTAAGGGTTCTGACAGACCTTTGTCCCTTAACTGCTCCTCAGATACCAGACGGTGAGACTTAGTCTGGCCACATTCGGGTGATGTATCGGACCCTGCAGAAGTAAATCTCGACTGAGGCAGCTGCCGAAATGGTTTGACTGCCATTTGCAGAATGGTGGTAAACTAGACACTTTTTGGCCAGAATGGAGTAATCGGGATCACTGACACCTTTTTCTTTTTGTATTTTCCTCAATACTACCGGAATTAGCTGGAACAGGGGAAAGTCATAACCTAGATGAAAGTTTCAGGAATGTGCCAAGGCATCTATCCCCTGAGAACTGTAGTTTCTTTGAATGGAAAAGAAAAGCGGGACCTGTGTGTTTTCTTCTGACGCAAGCAGGTCCACTTGTGAATGGCTCCAGGTTCTGGTGACCAATGCAAAAACTTCTGGATTCAAGCTCCATTCTGCTTCCTGAATCCGTCTCCTGCTCAGAATATCTGCCACTACGTTTAGTGTGCCCTTGAGGTGGACTGCAGATAAGGACAGCAAATGATTTTCTGCCCACTCCAGGATTTTTGTTGACCGCAACTGAAGGGATTTGCTTCTCGTGCCTCCCTGCTTGTTCAGGTAGGCTATGGTAGTGGCATTGTCTGATAGAATCTGTACATGGGATTCCTGAAGGATTGGAGGTGATGGGGTGAAGAAGAGAAGAACAAAAGGGAAGAGTAGTCCTAAGAGGTGTGCGCCAGAGAAACATTAAATTGAAAGATGCGTATTATTGAATCTAGAAGGTTGGATATACGCTATCCAAGGTTGCCAGACCCTCAGAAATTGATTGAGGAAAGCCGTCAGTTTCTCATTTACCATGATATCATTTATTCAGTTTTTTATTCAGTTTTTTACCGCTTCAAAACTAAGTACCAGAGTTTTCCAATCCCTCACAATAGTCAATTTAGTTGCAGAAAATAGCTAATTTGCGCTCCGGACGTAGCAGTTCTGCAATCGGCTTACAAAGAAGGGCCTCAAAGGGGGGGTCTCTCAAGATTGGTATGAAATATATTGCAAAGGAGAGCGTAAACCCTGACCCATAGTCTGCACACTTTTGAACAAGACCACCAAATGTGTGCCATAGTGCCCTCTTGTGAACAACCTCTGAAGCAGGGAGGAGAATAAGATGGGATAAAACGAGCCAGCCTAGCCGGTGTATAGTACCACCTGTACAGCACTATGTAGGCATTCTCCAAAATGAGAACATTTCTGGAACATTTGGAGAGTGCTATGTGCATGACCTGCCAATCTTCTGGGTCTATCTGCCTCCCTAACTCAATCTCCCATCGAAGGTGGTAGGACCGCAATGGGGGTTTCTTAAATAAGATTATAGATGAGTAAATTAATTAAATAAGACCTGGGGAGTGAGGTCGGGTCTTACAAAGGCTCTCGAAGGGGGTCAATGTGTATGGTGTAGGTCAAGATTTTATAAGTTGTTGGACGACGTGTCTGAGTTGCAAATAGCTATAGTGCTCACGCAGGGGGATGTCATGAGAGGACCATAAGACATCAAATGTTAATGTCCTAGTAGGAGTGAACAAGGCATGAACGTCAACAAAACCGTCGTCTGTCCACCAGGAAAATTGTCTAGGGTTTTCACACCCCGGGGGAAATAATGGGCAATGAATGAGACAGAGTAAGGGCAGATGGGGGGGATTAAGCCCGCTGAAAATTTTGAGTCCCACAAGTGGAGAGAGTGAGTAAGACATGGCCCTAATGTATACGGACGGTGGTTAGAAGGAAGCCAGGGTAAAGCGGAAATCGGAATGGGATATGAATCCACCAAATCAATGGTGGCCCATAGTGGCAATTGGCGTGTTTCATGAAGATGAGCTAATGGAGCTATATTTGCTGCCGTATAATAAGCTTATAAATTAGGGACTAAAAAGCCACCGTTGATCCTTGGAGCATATAAGATCTGTTTGTTGATTCGGGGTCGAGTGGATCCCCATATAAATTTCAAGAGCTTGAGCTGTTGTATACGTAGAACATGTGAGGTAAGCGAGGCTGGTAAAACGAGTTCTCAAAAAGGATATTGGGGAACTGGAGAAAGTGCAGAGAAGGGCAACCAAACTGATAAGAGGGATGGAGGAGCTCAGCTATGAGGAAAGATTAGAGGAACTGAATTTATTCACTCTTGAGAAGAGGAGATTAAGGGGGGATATGATCAACATGTACAAATATATAAGGGGTCCATATAGTGAACTTGGTGTTCAGTTATTCACTTTACGGTCAACACAGAGGACAAGGGGGCACTCTTTGCGTCTAGAGGAAAAGAGATTTCACCCCCAAATACGGAAAGGTTTTTTCACAGTAAGAGCTGTGAAAATGTGGAATAGACTCCCTGCAGAGGTGGTTCTGGCCAGCTCAGTAGATTGCTTTAAGAAGGGCCTGGATTCTTTCTTAAATGTACATAATATAACTGGGTACTGACATTTATAGGTAAAGTTGATCCGGGGAATATCCGATTGCCTCTCGGGGGATCAGGAAGGAATTTTTTCCCCTGCTGTAGCAAATTGGGTCATGCTCTTCTGAGGTTTTTTGCCTTCCTCTGGATCAACTGTGGGTATAGAATTGGGTATGTGGGATTGTACGATATTTTTTTTTTTTTTTTTTTTTTATATGGTTGAACTGGATGGACTTGTGTCTTTTTTCAACCTGACTAACTATGTAACTCAAAATAAATATAGCAGTTTCGGGAGGTAGGACATAGACCGCAGTGATCCTGTCGAACCAGGATAATGGGACCAGGAAGAGAGCATATCATTCAAGTTTCGAAATAATGGCGGAAAATTAGCCTGATACAGTCCTTCATACCTGGGGGTGAGCCAAATTCCCAAGTAACGCAAAGAGGGAAACCAATGAATCGGTAAGGCAGTTTTTAAAGCCTCCAGTTCGGGGGATGAAAGATTAACTGACATTGCCTTAGACTTAGTGTGATTAACCTTAAGGCCCGAGAGGGACGCAAAAGTGTCTAAGAGGGATAGCATGTTAGGCAGGGAGGCTCTGGGAGAGATTAAAATCATCAAGATATTATCAGCGAATAAAGATATCTTATGAGCAGATCGCGCAACTTTGATAACTTTTATATTTGGATGGGAGCGGACCTCCTCTGCCAAAGATTCCAAGGCTAAAAAAAATAAGAGCAGTGAAAGTGGACAGCTTTGGCGGGTACCCCTTCTAATGGGAAAAAGAGGGGACTCAAATCCATAATATTTAACTTTTGCCTGAGGAGAATCGTATAACGCCGATATCCAACTCCGAAATGGAGCACCGAAACCATAATGATGGAGCACCTACTTAAGATAAGGCCACGACAGAGTATCAAATGCTTTATTCACATCGAGTGATAAAAGTATTGTCCCCAAAGAACGACTATGGGCGATTATGGTGCAGCTGAATCAGATGAAGTCGAGCTAGGCCAAGATGGGTGAAGGTGATGCTCAGTCCCCAATAGTATGCACACAACAAAAAACAAAAATGCCCTTGGGACTTTGAAAAAGCACACCTCAAGTAAAAAGTATAAATTATTTATTTAACAAACCTTTTAAAAACAACAATTGATACAGAAAAGAAACCACATATTAAATGTCGACATATAAATCAATATTGCATTTTTGTCATAGACCTTTCCATGAGATCTGATTGTGTCATGCAGATGACTGTCAGTAGTCTAGGAGGACTGTGCTAGGTCTCTATGCGTTTTGCGTTCGTTGAGTATATAAACAAATTGGTATGATACCCTATACTTATAAAAAGATTTTAAAAAAATTAATGAACTGTCCGTAAGAATGAATGGCCATACACCGGTCACTGTTGTGTTTGTGTGTCTCCCTCACAGGGTGTGGGCCTTCCCAGTTTGGGACGTACGTCTTCCGCTCCGGTTCCGGGTTTTGCAGTATTCCATTGGTTCCATCTCCCCACCCTTCCACAGCTCCCGGGAGTGAGATCAGCTTTGTGGCATGGTTGGCAGTGTATGCATTCATTCATTCTTGGTATTATACCCATTTGTTTTTATACTAGTTTTTAAACTCGTTTATACACTTTTTGATTTTCAAAAAGTCATTCATACCAGCTAGTGGGCCAGGAGTCTTCCATCGTCCACATTTATCTGTGCTTTTTCCGAAGAAGCAAGACTCCTCTCATAAAACGCGTCGAGACCTAGCACAGTCATCCTAGACTACCGACAGTCATCTGCATAACACAATCAGATCTCATGGAAAGGTCTATGACAAAAATGCAATATTGTTTTATATGTCAACATTTAATATGTGGTTTCTTTTCTGTATCAATTGTTGTTTTTAAATGTTTGTTAAATAAATCATTTATACTTTTTACTTGAGGTGCTCTTTAAAAGTCCCAAGGGCATTTTTGTTTTTTGTTGTGTGCATGGTGCAGCTGAATGATTCTCCTAATGGCGTCTTCTGCCTGGCGTTGGAGAACAAAGCCCACTTGATCCTTTTTGAATAAGCAAGGGAGAAATGAGTTTAGACGGCTGGCTAAAATTTTGGTAAGAATTTTCATGTCTATATTAAGGAAAATGGGTCTAAAGTTGGCCCAAGAGGAATGATCCCGATCTGGTTTCGAGAGTATAACTATATTAGCAGTCGAGGTCCGCTGAAAAGGCCCTACCGTTTTTAACGGAATTATACATAGCCGTTAAATGAGGGGCTAGAACGTCTGCTAACTTCCTTTTAATAAAGTGCCGTGAAGCCATCAGGGCCAGGCTTTTTTCCCACCCTCAGACATTGCAAAACTTTGGATACTTGGATGTCACGATCCATAAGTGCTGTGTGCACCTAGATAGCGAAGGTAATGAAAGACCTCGTAAGAAATTGTCAGTATCCTGATCATTTATAGGAGTAGGGCCTGAATATAATGTAGTGAGGCGATGGCGAAATTCATCCAAGATCCGGACTGGGTTACTAGTGAGAACGTTATGACGAGTATGTAAAGTGATGGGGGTAAATTTAGGAGCAAAAGTGCGTAACCGGTCAGCCAGCATCACATTCGGTTTATTAGCCTTGGCGTACTGATTCTGGTGGGACCAACACAAAGAGCATTCAGCTCCCTCTGTAAGGCACAAGTCCAGCTCTGCACCGGTCTGGTCCAAGAGCTTACGATTGGCGGGAGTAGGGGATTGTTTAAATTTAGTAGAAAGTGATTCAAGATGGGTTTCTAATGTTTGTTGCAAGCGATGGCGTTCACGTTTGCGTTTTGCTGCCAACTGAATGACATGGCTTCTAAGTACTGCCTTATAGGCCTCCCAAAGGATTACAGGAGAGGAGACCGAGTCAGAATTAAGATGGAAATACTCAGTTGAAGCTTTCAAGAGGTCTGCCTGTATCTCCTTAATGGACAAAAACGAGTCATTCATAACCCAGGGGGAGTATTGGGGTTTACGTAGAATAGAATGACATAATTCCAAGACTGGGTCATGGTTTAAAAGTATTTTAAAACTATCAATACTCCCTGCTGACACCACAGATTGTGGAAGAGAGTTCCACATCCTTATCACCCTGACAGTAAAAAAAAAAAAAAAAAAAACCTACGCAGCTTAAGGTTAAACCGCTTCTCCTCCAATCTCATTGTGTGGCCCCGTGTCCTCTTAAACTCCCTGAGATTGAAAAGTTTCCTTCCTACGTTGCGATCACCATTAAGGTATTTATATACTGCTATCATATCTCCTCTCAAGCTTCTCTTATTCAGGGAGAATAAATTTAGCGCTTGTAGTTGTTCCTCGTAATTGAGGTCCGCCAGTCTGCTTATTAATTTAGTTGCCCTTCTCTGGACTCTCGGCAGCACCAGCACATCCCTTCCTGAGGCCTGGTTACCAGAACTGAATGGAACACTCTAGATGTGGCTGTACCAGATTTTGATAAAGTTGCAGGAATATCTTT
Source organism: Rana muscosa (assembly GCA_029206835.1). Lineage (NCBI taxonomy): Eukaryota > Metazoa > Chordata > Amphibia > Anura > Ranidae > Rana > Rana muscosa. The sequence goes on along the minus strand of CM055120.1, from coordinate 269,479,920 downwards.
TCATCTCTGGAGTATATTCCCTTTTTTATGCAAGCTTATAGTCTGCTGGCTTTGCTTGCTGCAGCTTGACATTGCCTGCTATTGCTCAGTCTGTCTTCTACCAGGACCCCCAGATCTTTTGCCATCTTTGATTCCCCCAGAGGTTCTTCCCCTAGTGAGTAGTTTGCGTTTATTATTAGCCCCTGAGTGCATCACTTTACCTGTGGTTTCCAGGAATATGTATCTGCCCTTTGTTGAATATTGGTACCACTTGGGCTTTCCTCCAATCAGCTGGTACCATTGCTTGCTAATGTGCTGTCCATAAAGATTCAGATTCAGGCTATAAACCTGACTGAGTTCTTTGAGGACTCTTGGGTGTAAGCCATCCGGTCCTGGTGATTTATTTGTGTTAAGCTTTTCTAGTCTTTTCTGGACACCGGCTTCTGTTGGCCACAAGAGTACATCCTGTGACATGTAATAACAGTACAGTCGTGGTCGGATACCCCTCCTTTTCCTGTGTAAAAACTGAGAAGAAAGCATTTAGTACAGTTAACAAATATATAAGGGTGCAGCGCCAATAGGAAAAAGTTGCAATATAAGCTCTATGATAAACAGTCCTATTCAAAAACCGCCAACAATAATGGATGACAAGTTGGTAAAGAAGTCCCAGCAGTGTGAAAAGGGGTTGAATGTACACGTCACCGCCAGTGTGTAGAGGCAATCGTGCTTACCCCAGAGGAAGTTGACTCTTAAATCATAGTCAGGGAACGCATATGTGATGAAGATGAGCATCCTTAACTGCATCGCTCCAACTCCTGTCAGTTATGGAAAACGCGATCCCAGTCCAGGAAGCACTTTCTCTAGGTAAGTGGATGTATATACAGGTGAAACTCAAATGTTTAATATTGTGCAAAAGTTAATTTATTTCACTAATGCAACTTAAAAGGTGAAACTAATATATGAGATAGACTCATTACATGCAACGCAAGATAGTTCAAGCCATGATTTGTCATAATTGTGATGATTATGGCTTACAGCTCATGAAAACCCCAAATCCACAATCTCAGAAAATTTGAATATTACATGCAATCAATAAAACAAGGATTGTACATGGAATAATATCGGACCTCTGAAAAGTATAAGCATGCATATGTACTCAGTACTTGGTTTGGGCCCTTTTTGCAGCAATTACTGCCTCAATGCGGCGTGGCATGGAAGCTATCTACCTGTGGCACTGCTGAGGTGTTATGGAAGACCAGGATGCTTCAATAGCGGCCTTCAGCTCTTCTGCATTGTTCAGTCTCATGTCTCTCTCATCTTTCCCTTGGCAATGCCCCATAGATTCTCTATGGGGTTCAGGTCAGGCGAGTTTGCTGGCCAATTAAGCACAGTAATCCCACGGTCATTGAACCATGTTTTGGTGCTTTTGGCAGTGTGGGCAGGTGCCAAGTCATGCTGGAAAATGAATTCAGCATCCCCATAGAGCTCATCTGCAGAAGGAAGCATGAAGTGCTCCAAAATCTCCTGGTAGATGGCTGCGTTGACCTTGGACTTAATGAATCACAGTGGACCAACACCAGCAGATGATATGGCTCCCCAAATCAACACAGACTGTGGAAACTTCACACTGGACTTCAAGCATCTTGCAGTGTGTGCCTCTCCATTCTTCCTCCATACTCTGGGTCCTTGGTTTCCAAATGAGATGCAAAATTTGCTCTCATCAGGAAAGAGGACTTTGGACCACTGAGCAACAGACCAGGTCTGTTTTTCTTTAGCCCAGGTAAGACACTTCTGTCGTTGTTTGTTGTTCAGGAGTAGCTTGACAAGAGGAATACGACATTTGAAGCCCATGTCCAGGATCTGTCTGTGTGTGGTGGCCTCAGTCTACTCCTTGTGAAAGTCCCTAACACTTTTGAATGGCCTTTTTTGTGACAATCCTCTCCAGGCTGCGGTCATCCCTGCTGCTCGTGCACCTGTTTAATTAATGTGCTTTGATACAGCACTTTGGGAACATCCAACTTCTTTTGCAATTACCTTTTGAGGCTTTCCCTCCTTTTGGAGGGTGTCAATGATGGTTTTCTGCACAATTGTCAGGTCAGCAGTCTTTCCCATGAATGTGATTCCTACTGAACCAGACTGAGAGACGATTTAAAGGCTCAGGAACCCTTTGCAGGTGTTATGGCTTAATTAGCTGATTAGAGTGGGACACTTTGAGCCTAGAATATGGCACCTTTTCACAATATTCTAATTTTCTGAGATTGTGGATTTGGGGTTTTCATGAGCTGTAAGCCATAATCATCACAATTATGACAAATCACGGCTTGAACTATCTTGCTTTGCATGTAATGAGTCTATCTCATATATTAGTTTCACCTTTTAAGTTGCATTAGTGAAATAAATGAACTTTTGCACGATATTCAAATTTTTCGAGTTTCACCTGAATATACTGCAGCCTTTTTACCTCAAAAGATGTAAGGGCACCACAATTGTGTAATATTGCTTTAAAACCACTATTTTATTTAAAAAATATATATAGTACACTCACATTTCCATAAAAAGATAACAGGCAAAGAATCTCATAAAAGGTTCATAAATCGTGGCGTGCTTACATCGTCCAGGTACTGCCTTACATGTTTCGCAATAGTATTGCGTCAGAGGCGGTTTTTGTTTTTATTTAGTACAGTTGCCTTCTCAGTGTCATCTGTAACCATCTTCCCTTGATCGTCTTCTATGTGGCCAATGTGGTCTGACCTCTTTACTGTTACTTTATCCCAAAAGTTTTTTTTAGATATATTATCGTGTTGAAATGCTGACCATCAGGGCCGATCCTAGATATGGTGCGAGGGGTGCAGTTCACCCAGGCGCCACAGACGTGGGGGCGCTCAAGCGCCAGAGTGCTCCCCTCCCTCCTCCTCCTTCTTGCTGGTATTCAGAGGTCGCTCACCGCTGCTATTTCATCCCGCCCAAGCCCATCCCCCATCCATCCTCCTGTCAGAGGAGATCGGAGCGGGTGCCCTGGGCGGAGAGTAAGAGGGGGCGTATTTCTCCCCCTCCCTCTGTGCATAATATGAGAGCCTCGCATTGCCACGGCCACCCAATCTGCTCCCTCCCCCTGCATCCTCATTGGCAGGGAGGAGAGCGACTTCAGGAAGGGCTCCACCAGAAAGGGGGGGGGGGGGACAAACCTCCCTCTATGTCAGTAACCTGAGAAATCAGTCTGTAGATTCTGAGATGACTGGTGGCTGCAGCTCTGTAAAGTGTCTGTGACAGTGACACTTACACAGCCCAGCGAACACACCACCTCCCCCCCTCCTCACTGACGGGAGATCAGTGAGGAATACAGCTCCTCCCACCTCTGCTCCTCCAGTGACTTCCCGCTCCGCCCACACTATCTCCGGCGTACAGCTGTATCTGGAGAAGGATGTGTGGGCGGGAAATATGAAAACAGCAGCTGCAGATTCCTCTGTGAGACTGAAGGATTTCTGCTTCCAGCCTGGAAATGTGAGTGTGGAGGGGAGCGCAGTGGAGGAACTATTTTCTTATTTTCGGGGCACATGAACATCATGCCGCCCCACTATTCTATTAGTCCCGGCTGGCGGAGTGATATTGCAATTCTCCGTTCGGCTCCCGGCTGCAATCCTAGCAAGATGTGAAGAAGTTGAGGGCTGACAGAGAAGAGCAGGAGGACAGCGTGGCTGCACTGGACACAGTGAGTGGGGATTAGAGGATATAATGCTCACTGTGTCCTATTATGTATTTCACAGCACAGCAGGTTATCAGCATTTCAATTATCACACTGTAAGCAGTAGCACTGTAAGCAGGTGCTCTATCATGTCTCTATAATGTCTCTATGTCACATTGCTTTTGGGTGCTGACTTTGTTATGGCTGTTAACTTATTGCTGTACTTACTGTATGTAACAACCATAACAAAGTCAGCACCCAAAATCAATGTGACATAGAGACATGATAGAGACATGATAGAGACATGATAGAGCTCCTGCTTACAGTGCTGCCTGTGTGATAATTGTAATGCTGATGATAATAAGAAACGGTGTAATGCTAATTTACACTTCATTTTAACTGCTTCCCGTCCAGCGATGTACCAGTACGTCGCTGGATTGGAAGGGTGATATCTTGGTCATCACTACAACAATGATCAAGATATCATTTTTTAACACCAGGAATTCTGCACAAAGTAAAAGTAGTCCTAGTGGCTAAGAAGCCCCTGTATTACTTTTACAGGCAGTGGAAGGGGGTTCCACCACCACCTTTACTGCTAGATGTGACCAGTAGCATCTGGTTACTGGGACACAGTGAGAGGGATGGATGTCATTCCGCCCACCGTGTGATGTCAGAAACTGGAAGTGATGAGGATTTTATCACTTTCTGTTTCGGGCTCATTTAATGACACCATTACCGGCTTGAACAAGTATCTGATCAAACTGATCTCGGTTTGATCTTATGCTTTGGAGGCCAGAGGACAGATATGGGGTCTAAAAGACCCCAGATCCCTCCATAAAGAGGACATGTCATGGCCCATGCTATCACAAGGGATGTTGTTCATCTCTTGTGAAAGCAAAAATGAAAAAAAAAAAAATTAAAGATACAGTGTAAGATTTGTTTTTCTGTGTAATAAAATAAATAAAATACAATTTAAAAGAAATTTAAACTGCCCCAACTCCTTCATGCTTATTAATTGCAAAGACATTCACTAACTTTCACTTAGGCTGGTAATATACAGTACAAATTTCTTTCCAGCAACCACAGATTGCAGGAAAGAAACTTGCATGATTCCCCCATGCAGTCTCTGACCATCTCCTGTAATATGTCTGCAGTCTCTGACCATCTCCTGTAATATGTCTGCAGTCTCTGACCATCTCCTGTAGTATGTTTGCAGTCTCTGACCATCTCCTGTACTATATCTGCAGTCTCTGACCATCTCCTGTAATATGTCTGCAGTCTCTGACCGTCTCCTGTAATATGTCTGCAGTCTCTGACTGTCTCCTGTATTATATCTGCAGTCTCTGACCGTCTCCTGTATTATATCTGCAGTCTCTGACCGTCTCCTGTATTAAATCTGCAGTCTCTGACCGTCTCCTGTAATATGTCTGCACTCTCTGACCATCTCCTGTAATATGTCTGCACTCTCTGACCATCTCCTGTAATATGTCTGCACTCTCTGACCATCTCCTGTAATATGTCTGCACTCTCTGACCATCTCCTGTAATATGTCTGCACTCTCTGACCATCTCCTGTAATATGTCTGCACTCTCTGACCGTCTCCTGTACTATATCTGCACTCTCTGACCATCTCCTGTAATATGTCTGCACTCTCTGACCATCTCCTGTAATATGTCTGCACTCTCTGACCGTCTCTTGTATCATGTCTGCACTCTTTGACCATCACCTGTAATATGTCTGCACTCTCTGTCTCCTGTAATATGTCTGCACTCTCTGACCGTCTCTTGTACTATGTCTGGGGGCTCTTCCTAACAGACTCTCTAACAGAAGCCCTCTCTGTGTGCATCAGAGAGACTCCCCTCCAGGTCTCATTAGTGTACGCTCTTCCTGTATTTTCTTTATTGTTAAAGGATCATTGGAGGATCCCTGGGTAACGACGACTTCTTAGGGGAGCATCTCTGTGTTTGAGTCGTTGCCATAGAAACATGTGTAAGGGGAGGAGTTTGTAAGATAACCACGCCCACGTGGGGGCGCCAGAAATATTTCTGCACCCAGGCGCCTGTGACCCTAGGATCGGCCCTGCTGACCATGAACCATTCCCAGGTTTAACACTCGCTGTTCTATATTTATTGCCCATTGGAATGCACTGTGTGATACCTTTGTTTAATATTTTCCTAAAGCATTCACATTTTTCCCCTGTGTTCAGCGTTTCCAGGATTTGGTCCCAATTCATGTCATGTAGTATTGAGCGAGTTCAGAAAAGTTTTCTTGTTTGAAACTTAGTGTCTTTGTAATACCCTCGTGCCTCCTTTTTCCTATGATTTAAGCTAAATGTGATAGCCCTGTGATCGCTAGATCCCAAGTTGTCCCATATTTCCACATCTGTGATCAGATCTGAGTCGTTTGTAATTAATAGATCTAGTAGTGCATTCTTTCCAGTCGGGGAATCCATTAATTGGGACATTAAGTTGTCCTGTAAGACATTTAAGAAATGATAGGCCTTTAGCCTAGGTTCACATTGATGCGATTTGCCGGCAATAGCACCATCCGAATCAGTGCGACACCGACTTTGCGGCGCTGCACCGATTCCCAAAGGTAGCTTTTGTACTACTTTTGGTGACTTCGGGTGCGATTTCAATAGACATCTGTGCAGGAAAAACACACATATGTCTCTAAAATCGCCCCCCCCCCCCCCAAAGTCAGACCGACATGCGGGTATGCAGCGATTTCAATCCCGCAGCAATGTCAACCTGGGCTTAATGAGTAAGCTGTCTCCTCTGCCCAGTCTATATCCGGATAGTTGGAAGTCCCCATTATGATGACCTTTCCCTGCCTTACTGCTATTTATAAATGTGATAGGAGGTCCAGCTCCTCCTACTCTTCCTTCAGGTTGGGGGGGCCTGTAACCCTATTCCCTATGAAGTTCCACCCACACGGATTCCACCTCCCCATTGCTCCTTTTACAATGTCACTCCTCTCTTCCACCCTTAAATTATTTGTGATATTTATATATATATATATAATATTAGGGCTGTTACTGATTAAAATTTTTGTGTTCGAATAATCGATTTTTTTTTTAACATCAGTCCGTCTTCATGTAGATGTCCCGTGAAGGGAACTATCACAACTCCCAGTGGATGGCTGTAGAATCCCAGGTTGATAGAGGGAAGTGATAGAGGGAAGTGTAACAGCCCTTGTGTGTGGCAGATAGTAAGGTCCCGCCGGCATGCAGATATGAAGGCACAGCAAAGGAGCCCTTCAGATGGACACGGAAAGCCCAGCCGGTGTCCGTGACGTCACCGGATCTCCGACAGAACTCCCTGAAGACCCGGAAGCCGGCGGAGAGGTGAGTACCGATCAAAACAATTTTGATCGATCAAAAAAATGAATCGATTAATCGAGGATTAATAGTTAATTTCCACAGCCCTAATATAAATATATATATATATATATATACGAGACACACCCCTCCCTGACTCCACAGATACAAAAACTACCCTTTTATATTTGCCAGCCAGTCGTGTAAGCTGTCAAACCAAGTTTCTGTTAATCCCACAAAGTCTAAATCCTCCTCATGTAATGGCAGCTCCAGTTCCTTCATTTTGTTAGCTAGGCTCCCGGCATTTGTGAACATGCCCCTGAGTTTTTTATGGGTGCAATTATTTTCTCCTTATGTTTTCTCAGGCTTCATTTTTGATTTGTCAACTCATTCACCCCCCGGGATTAGGGGTTATGGCTATATTATTACTAGTGCCTCCACTTGTACCCTCTGTATTTTGCTTACTGCCAGCTATCGCATCCTCTGAGGCCCCCCTCCCCAACACTTAGTTTAAAAGCCCCTCCAACATCTCGGCCATCTTATTTTCCAACAGAGCTGCACCCCCTCCCCCCATTAAGGTGCAGCCCGTCCCTACTAAAGAGCCGGTAACTGACTGAAAAGTCAGCCCAGTTTTTCAGGAACCCGAAACCCTCCTTACACCAGTTCCTCAGTCACTTGTTTAGTTCCCTAAGCTCCTGCTGCCTCTCTGGTGTTGTTCGAGGCACAGGTAGCATCACTGAGAATAGCACCTTTTGAGGTCCTTCTCTTCAATCTATTCCCCAAGTCCCTGAAATCATTATTTAAGACTCCATCTTCCTGTTACTTTGTTGTTGGTACCAGCATGTACCATGGGCACTGTATCTATGTACATACAGTCTGTAGATTGACAGAAGGAACTAAATCATAAAAGGATGGCTCCTGTGCTAGAGTCCATGATATGGGTGGCAAATAAAAGTCCTTATGGAATCCAAGAGTAAGCTCACTGAGGCAGCTCTGTGTAAAAGCAATGCTGGGAAGGGAACTAGAAAGCGCACAGGCGCCTTCTAAGTGTGGCTGTATGGTTAAAAGCTGTTTATAAGCAATGAATTAAAACAACTCACAACTGTAGTCATAAGGTAGGCATTTGAAATAACACTGGCACTGTGCAGGGAAGGTCCTTGGCAGCACGTTCTGGGAGGGGGTCCACAGGGGAACGCTGTCATCTGTCAGGACTGCGGGCAGTCAGCGTCGGACTATTTAGCCGCTGGGATCGTTTTTACAAGAAAGCTCCGCCCGCTTTAACCACTTAACGACCGCCCCATGTACATATACGTCGGCAGAATGCCACGGACAGGCACAATCACGTACCTGCCTTCGCGCGGGTGGGGGGTCCAATCGGACCCCCTCCCGGCACATGGGGCGGTCGGTATCGCTTCAGGAGCGATCAATGATGAGGGGGCGGCCATTGGTTTCTGGCCACCCCCTCGCGATCGCTCCCGGCGAATGAGATGCTTCCCCTGCCTGTGTAATGTAAACACAGGCAGCAGAAAGTGATGTTATCTCTCCATGCGGCGCTCTATTCGTCCAGAGCGCCGAGGAGAGAAGACATCAGGTTAGTGCACCAACAGCCCACTGACACCAGGACACATAGGCACACTTTTCACCCCCCCCCCAGTCACCCCCAGATCACCCCCCAGCCCCCATTCACAGTGTCACTGATTGCAGTGATCATTTATTTACAGATCACTGCAATCAGTGACATTTGTGATAGTAAAAGTATCAGGGCAGTTAGTGTTAGGTCCAGGGTAGCCCCCTAACCCCCCCAATAAAGGTTTAACCCCTTGATCACCCCCCAGGTAACCCTTTCACCCCCTGTCGCCAGTGTCACTAAGCAATCGTTTTTCCTGATTGCTTTATTAGTGTCGCTGGTGCCGATAGGTAGCCAGTTATTTTTTTAGATTCGCCGCCAGGTTTTTATAGCGTCGGGTACCCCCATATATTATCTAATAAAGATTTTAACCCCCTGATTGCCCCTAGAGTTAACCTTTTCACCAATGATCACCGTATAAGTGTCACTGGTGACACTGGTTAGCCATTTAGTTATTTAGGTTTCCCGTCAGGTTTTTATATAGCGCCAGGTACCCCATTACCTAATAAAGGTTTAACCCCTTGATCGCCCCCCAGGTAACCCTTTCACCCCCTATCACCAGTGTCACTAAGCGATCGTTTTTCTGATCGCTGTATTAGTTATGCTGGTGCCGCTAGGTAGCCAGTTATATTTTTTTAGGTTTGCCGCCAGGTTTTTATAGCATCAGTTACCCCCATATATTATCTAATAAAGGTTTAACCTCTTGATCGCCCCCCCCCCCCCCAGGTAACCCTTTCACCCCCTATCGCCAGTGTCACTAAGCGATCGTTTTTCTGATCGCTGTATTAGTGTCGCTGGTGCCGCTAGGTAGCCAGTTATTTTTTTAGGTTCACCGCCAGGTTTTTATAGCATCAGGTACCCCCATATACAACCTAATAAAGGTTTTAACCCACTGATTGCCCCTAGATTTAACCCTTTCACCAGTGATCACCGTATACGGTTTACTGGTTAGCCAGTTAGTTATTTCGTTATTTAGGTTCCCCGTCAGGTTTTTATATAGCGTCAGGTACCCCCATATATTACCTAATAAAGGTTTTAACCCCTTGATTGCCCCTAGTTAACCCTTTCACCAGTGATCACTGTATAAGTGTTACGGGTGACGCTGGTTAGTTAGTTTGCTTTTTATAGCATCAGGGCACCCGCCGTATATAACCCAATAAAGGTTTAACCCCCTGATCGCCCGGCGGGTGATATCAATTAGGTTTTAGGGTCAGATAGGGCAGCAGTTTAGTGGATCGATCACTGTCACTTACAAAACACAACACGCATAACTGCAGCGTTCGCAGAGACAGGCCTGATCCCTGCGACTCCAGTGCTGTAGGAGGTGATTTCACCACCACAGTTAAAAAAAGAGCATATATGCCGAAGCATGGGGGCAGCAGGGGCGGAGGAGCGATTTTGCTCCTAATGCCGCGTACATACGGTCGAAATTCCGATGGAGGCTTGCCCGTGGAAAAGTCTGACCGTGTGTACGCACCATAAATTTTGCGGGAGGATGCCCCCATGCTTCGGCATATATAAATGGTGCATGTATGCCCATCATTAGAAGTGGGTGGATGAAGGGAGGTATTCTAATGGTGGGCATACCCACCGATCAATCTCTTTTTTCGTTCAGCCAACAGGCTGCAAAGATTACAATACATGTCCAACAAGGACCAGCAACGTACTAGTATGTTGCTGGACTTTGGTTATACCAGAATGATGCCTGCGGGTTTAGGTATCATCTTGGTATCATTCTTTTCAGCCAGCGGCCGGCTTTCATGTAAAAGCAATCCTAGCGGCTAATTAGCCTCTGGGCTGCTTTTATAAACAGTGGGAGGGAATGCCCCCCCCCCCCCGGATATAAAAAGCGCCATTGGGAAATTTGGAAAGCATTTTATCACACCGATCTTGGTGTGGTCAGATGCTTTGAGGGCAGAGGAAAGATCTAGGGTCTAATAGACCCCAATTTTTTCAAAAAAAAGAGTACCTGTCCCTACCTATTGCAATCATAGGGGATATTTACATTCCCTGAGATAACAATAAAAATTATAAAAAAAAATGGAAGGAACAGTTTAAAAATAAAATAAAAAACACCCCTGTCCCGCCCTGCTCTTGCGCAAAGGCGAATGCAAGCGTCGGTCTGGCATCATATGTAAACAGCAATTGCACCATACATGTGAGGTATCACCGCGAAGGTCAGATCGAGGGCAGTAATTTTAGCAGACCTCCTCTGTAAATATAATGTGGTAACCTGTAAAGACTTTTAAAAATGTATGTAGTTTGTCACCACTGCGCGTTTCTGTGAAATTTTAAAGCATGACGTGTTTGGTATCCATGTACTCGGCCTAAGATCATCTTTTTTATTTCATCAAACATTTGGGCAATATAGTGTGTTTTAGTGCATTAAAATTTAAAAAAGTGTATTTTTTCCCCAAAAAATGCGTTTGATAAATCGCTGCGCAAATACTGTGTGGAAAAAAAATGCAACACCCACCATTTTAATCCGTAGGGCCTTTGCTTTAAAATATATATATAATGTTTGAAGGTTCAACGTAATTTTCGTAAACAAAAAGTGTCAGAAAGGGCTTTGTCTTCAAGTGGTTAGAAGAGTGGATGATGTGTGACATAAGCTTCCTAATGTTGTGCATAAAATGCCAGGACAGTTCAAAACCCCCCCAAATGACCCCATTTTGGAAAGTAGACACCCCAAGCTATTTGCTGAGAGGCATGTCGAGTCCATGGAATATTTTATATTTTGACACAAGTTGCGGGAAAAAGACAATTTTTTTTTTTTTTTTTTTTTTTTTTACACAAAGTTGGCACTAAATGATATATTGCTCAAACATGCCATGGGCATATGTGGAATTGCACCCCAAAATACGTTCTGTTGCTTCTCCTGAGTATGGAGATACCACATGTGTGAGACTTTTTGGGAGCCTAGCCGCGTACGGGACCCCAAAAACCAATCACCGCCTTCAGTCTTTCTAAGGGTGTAAATTTTTGATTTCACTCCTCACTGCCTATCACGGTTTCGGAGGCCATGGAATGCCCAGATGGCACAAAACCCCCCCAAATGACCCCATTTTGGAAAGTAGACACCCCAAGCTATTTGCTGAGAGGTATGGTGAGTATTTTGCAGATCTCGCTTTTTGTCACAAAGTTTTGAAAATTGAAAAAAAAAATGTATTTTCTTTCTTCATTTTCAAAAACAAATGAAAGCTGTAAAATGCTCACCATGCCTCTCAGAAAATAGCTTGGGGTGTCTACTTTTGCAGGCATCCTGGCAATAACAACTCAGTCAGGAAATGTACCGATACGTCACCTGGCATTATGCCATTGCAGTTAAAGTTTCTGCTATTGATTCTACTTGAATATTCTGGATGCAATTGTATATTGAAACATGCAATAGATAGCTACTGCTGTTAAAACACTTTAGCAGACTGAGTTTATTGATTTTAATCCTGTGAGCTCTTTTTAATAAATGTGAAGTAAAGCTTGGTACACATGGGCTGAATATCGGCCAGTTCAACAATTCAAGTCAACATTCGGCCTGTCTGTACACAAGCCTGTCCGACAGAAGAGTCAACATCTGATCAACGCTGGCAACCAATGGCTGCGAGGGCTGACCAGTGTGTTCGGGGGGGGGGGGGCTTGCAGTACTAACATTGGGTAGTTAGAACAGCGAGCTCCTCCGTTTTTTTTTGTTCAGTCCGCTTAGTTGAACGGAAAAAAATGACAGTGTGTGCCAGGCTTTACATTATTGGAAGCTTGTTTTGCTTGTATTCTGAACTGTATCACTGTCCTGAGGTGAGGTAATTACTATTTCAAGCCTGGTTTGATCTGCCTAAAATGGTGGCTTTCTGCAGTGCATCAAACTTGGTAAAGTCATACGGAAGCAGTGGGAGAGCAGCTGGCCAAATCAGCCGATGCTTCTTCTGTAGTTTTCAGGCTGCAGTCTGAGGTGGAGTAATATCAACTGCTGGACCCTAGCAAGAGCAGCTGCAAGAGAAAGTAGAAGCACTCCGTGATCTACTTATTCATTTTTATTACTATTATTATTATAATACAGGATTTATATAGTGCCAACAGTTTGTGCAGCACTTTGCGATATAAAGGGAGACAGTTCAGTTACAATACAATAACATACAAGAAGGTTAAGAGGGCCCTGCTCGTAAGCGCTTACAGTCTAATAGGGTGGGGCAATTGGTACAAAAGGTTATCACTGGTGGAAGTTATTAAAGTTCGGTTAGTTTGAGGCATGATAGGCTTCCCTGAAGTGATGAGTTTTCAGGGACTGCCTAAAGGCAGCGAGAGTAGGAGATAGCCGGACAGATTGAGGTACAAATTTCCAGAGGATGGGAAGAGGCTCTGGGAAATTCCTAGAGACAAGCATGGGAGGGAGAGACAAAGGAGCTTGAGAGCAGGAGGTCTTGAGAGGACCTTTTAGGTGATATTTGGAGACAAGATTGGTGATTTAGCTTGGGGCAGAGTTGTGCATGGTTTTGTATGTTGTAGTTCGTTTTTTCAATTTTATTCACTGAGCAATTGGAAGCCAATGGAGGGATTGACAGAGAGGGGTGGCAGATTGAGTGGTTGGTAAGGTAGATGAGTCTGGCAGCAGCATTCATGATAGACTGGAGAAGAGCCTATGGAGAGGTAGGCCTATGAGAAAGGAGTTGCAGCAGACAAATTGAGAGATAACAAGGGGGTGTATAAGTAGCTTAGTGGATTCATTAGTTAAAAAGGGGCTAATTATAGTGATATTACGGAGCTCTGAGGGGAGGGACTGCGTGGCATTATTGATCTGTTTTTTGAGAGATTCAGTTTAAGTAGTGCAACATCCATGTTGAAATGTCAGTAAGTTACTAATGTGAGAGAAGACTGTAGGGGTGAGGTAGTAGAAAGATGGATTTGGGTGTCATCAGCGTAGAGGTGCTATTGGAAGCCGTGGGAGGTTTTTAAGTGACCAAGGGAGGAGGTGTAGATAGAGAAGAGAAGGAGCCCAAAAACAGATCCTTGGGGGACAACTACAGAAAGAAGTGCAGAGGAGGAGACAAAGTTATAGCTAACACTGAAGGAATGCTGTGATAGGTAGGGGGAGAACCAGGAAAGAGCAGAATCTTGGAGGACAAGTCAGTGGAGTTTTAGAACATAACATAAAATGTGCCCATCAGACTTTCCCTTAACATAAAATGTGCCCATCAGACTTTCCCTTAACATAAAATGTGCCCATCAGAGTGCCCCTTAACATAAAATGTGCCCATCAGAGTGCCCTTTAACATAAAATAAGGGGCATGCTGATGGGCACATACAGTATGTGCCGCCGTATATTCATCGCGATCCTATCACAGAGATTCTCGGCGACAGGGGTGCCGACATCTCGGCGACAGGGTGGCGACACATCTCGCGCTCGCTTCAATAGTGAGGAGACGCGGCACTGTATTGAACGGGGATCAATAATGTCACTGGTCCCCAAAAAGTGTCATTTGGAGTCAGATTTGTCCGCCGCAATGTTGCAGTCGCAGATCGCCGCCATTACTAGTAAAAACAATAAAAATAAATAAAAGTCCCTAAATCTATCTCATAGTTTGTAGACGGGTTAGCACAAACCAATCAATATACGCCTATTGGGATTTTTTTACCAAAAATATTTAGAATTTACAGTAGGTGCGACCGATATTGTGTCAATCTCGCCGCTTCTAGCGGCGAGATTGACACCCTATGAGCTCCGTCGCGAGAGCCAGCGTCGAGCTGTCTCGTCATCGGGAAAGGAAAAATGTTCCTTTCACGATGAGCGACACCCATTGCCGGTAGACGGAGATCCGACGTGGATTCCCGCCAATACCAGGCACTGTTTGGTATGAATCCTGAGCGGGAACTCCACGCCAATTTTTAAATAAAAAACCGGCATGGGTTCCCCCTCCAGGAGCATACCAAGCCCTTGGATCTGGTATGGTTTTGAAGGGGACTCCCCTAAGCTGAAAAATCAGCGTGGGGGTCCCCCTCAAAGTCCAAACCAGACCCTTATCCGAGCACACAACCTGGCAGGCCACAGGGGAGGAGGGGGGGACGAGAGAGCGACCCCCCTCCCTCCTGAACCGTACCAGGACGCATGCCCTCAACATGGGGGGTTTGGTGCTCTGGGGCAGGGGGGCGACCTGCGGCCCCCCCACCCCAGACCACCCTGTCCCCATGTTGATGAGGACAGGGCCTCTTCCCGACAACCCTGGCCGTTGGTTGTCGGGGTCTGCGGGCGGGGGCTGATCGGAATCCGGGAGCCCTCTTTTAATAAGGGGCCCCCCAGATGCCGGCCCACCACCCTATGTGAATGAGTATGGGGTACATCGTACCCCTACCCATTCACCTGGTGGAAAAAAATAGCAATACAAAAAACACACGTGGCTTTTTAAAGTAATTGATTACACAGCTCCGGGGGTCTTCTTCCGACTTCGGGGGTCTCCGGTGTCGTCGCCGCGCTCTCCGGTTCTTTCTTCCTTCTGCCGGGCCACCGCTATCTTCTTCCAGCTTTTTTGCTAGCTGGGCCCGGTCTTCTCCGTCGCCTTCTTCCCTCTTCTCCTCTCCGGTTCTTTCTTCCTTCTACCGGGCCTCCGCTATCTTCTTCCAGCTCTTTTGCTAGCGGAGGCCCGGTCTTCCCCCGTCATCTCGTCCGGCTCTCCATTGTCTTTCGGCCCCTCCACTATCTTCTTCCAGCTCTTTCGCTAGTGGAGGGGCCGGTCTTCCCGTCGTCGCCATCGGCGTCTTCTTCCCTCTTCTCCTCCTCGATGTTGACTCGTTGCTTCCTTCCGCTGTAATGCTGGGTTTTGCGGTGCGCTCGGTTTATATAGGCTTCTCATGACGTCAGTCACATGACAGCGAGGAATTGTTATCGTGGGCTATCTAGGCGATCTCCTTCTCAGAGCAGAAAATGGCTCAGAATTGGAGGAAAATGTGACGATGGTCAGTCAAACCCTCCGGGACTTCGGATGGGTTCTGAACACGCAGAAGTCGGCTCTAGTCCCGACTCAGCGCCTGGAGTATCTGGGTCTGCTCCTGGGCACTTCGGCAGCAAAGGTGTTTCTACCCTCAGAGAAGTTACTGACACTTCAGTCGGCAGTACAGGTTCTGACGTCCTGAAAATGGTCGTCGATTCGCTTCTGCATGAGAGTCCTGGGACTAATGGTGGCCTCCTTCGAGGCGGTTCCGTATGCCCAAGCACACACTCGGGCATTGCAGAAGGGAATTCTGTCGGTTTGGGACAAGTCCCCATTGTCATTGGATCTTCAGATCCAGGTGAGTCACTCTGTCAAGGCGTACCTGACGTGGTGGCTGAGATCCCCGGCTCTTCGGGCCGGGAAGTCGTTCCTCCCCATCCACTGGACGGTGATCACAACAGACGCCAGCCTGACGGGCTGGAGAGGAATGTGGGGAGTCCTGTCCGCTCAAGGGCTCTGGACTCCAGCCGAATCTCGTCTCCCAATCAACGTCCTGAAATTGCGGGCGATCAAGCTGTGTCTCGCCGCATGGTCGAAGAGGCTACAGGGCCGCTCTGTCAGAATCCAGTCGGACAACGCCACAGCCGTGGCTTATGTCAACCATCAGGGGGGCACTCGGAGCTCGGCTGCGGCATCCGAGGTCACCCACATCCTAAGATGGGCGGAAAGAAGCGTGCCAGCGCTGTCGGCCGTTTACATTCCGGGCGTAGAAAACTGGCAGGCGGACTATCTGAGCCACCAGTCCCTGGACCAGGGGGAGTGGTCCTTGCATCTGGAAGTGTTTCAGCTCCTTTGTCGACGATGGGGCACTCCGGGTGTGGACCTGATGGCGTCTCGACTCAATCGCAAGGTGTCGAGGTTTGTGGCCCGGTCCAGGGACCCCTGGGCGGATGCCTCGGACGCGTTAGTGGCCCCGTGGGGTCAGTATCGCCTGATGTATGTCTACCCTCTGCTGCAGTTGATTCCTCGTCTGCTGCGCAGGGTAGCGGCCGAGGGCATTCCGGTAATCCTCATTGCTCCGGACTGGCCTCGGCGTCATTGGTACGCCGACCTGGTACGTCTCGTCTTCTCTTCTATCTCAAGGTCCTATCTTTCATCCTACTTTACAGTCTCTGGCTTTAACGGCATGGCTATTGAGAGCCAGGTGCTGAAAGACCGAGGCCTGTCAGATTCAGTAATTTCAACCATGCTTAGGGCACGGAAGTCTTCTTCTAGGAAGATCTATCACCATACCTGGAGAGCTTACATCGCTATGTGCGAGGAACTGGACTGGCGTCCACGGACGTACTCTGTTCCCAGAATCCTGAGGTTCTTACAGCGTGGTGTTGCTCAAAGGCTGGCTTTGAGCACTATTAAGGGTCAGATTTCGGCTTTGCCCGTTTTCTTTCAAAGACCCCTAGCTGGTCATTCCTTGGTTAGCACTTTTGTGCAGGGGGTACGCCATGTGGTTCCACCTGCCAAGCCCCCGCTCCCTCCTTGGGATCTGAACTTGGTGCTTTCGGTTCTTCAGGAATCTCCTTTTGAGAATATAAGGGATATTCCTCTTTCAACTTTGTCTCAGAAGGTGGCCTTTTTCGTGGCCATCACTTCTGTTAGACGGGTGTCTGAGTTGGCGGCTCTGTCATGCAAGTCGCCTTACCTGGTCCTCCATAAGGATAAGGCGGTATTGCGACCACGACCGTCTTTTCTTCCTAAGGTGGTTTCGGCTTTTCACCTTAATGAGGACATTGTCCTTCCGTCCTTGTGCCCTCATCCATCGCATCCTAGAGAGGTTGCGCTTCACAATTTAGATGTGGTGCGTGCCTTACGGGTATACCTGGCGGCTACTGCTCCTATTCGGAAGTCTGACTCGCTGTTTGTATCTGTCTCTGGTCCGAAACAGGGCCACGCGCTGTCGTCTGCCACCATTTCAAGGTGGATCAGGCAGACCGTTATACAGGCCTATGCCATTAGGGGACGGGCGCCTCCCTTCCCGGTCACGGCGCATTCCACCAGGGCAATCGGTGCTTCCTGGGCTTTCCGACATCAAGCGTCTGTTGCACAAGTGTGCAAGGCGGCGACCTGGTCGTCCGTTTATACCTTTTCAAAGTTCTACAAGGTTGATGTGACTGCATCTTCGGATGCTTCCTTCGGCCGCAAAGTGTTGCAGGCCGCTGTCTAATGTTGCAACTCCTCCGTTGAGGAGCTCTGCTGGTTTGGAGTGAAGTTTTGGTTGTTCCTTACTTTTTTTGCTCCCACCCTTTTCTTATACTGCTTTGGGACGTCCCACATGTAAACAGTATGAGAGCTGTGTCGGTCCATGGACGATAAGAGAAAATAGGATTTTTGTACTCACCGTAAAATCCGTTTCTCTGACGTCCATGGACCGACACAGCACCCACTCTTCCTTTTTAAGTTTGTACTGCTTTGTTACGAACTGAGGCTACTGGCTGCAGGTGGGAGGGTAATGTCCGGAGGGACCGCCCCCCTGGACGGGGCTGTTCGGCTCTGGCTTGTTCTAGAATGTTTTAACATCTAACATTCTGCCTAGGTCTTCTCCTGCAAGCAGGGACATATACCCACATGTAATCAGTATGAGAGCTGTGTCGGTCCATGGACGTCAGAGAAACGGATTTTTCGGTGAGTACAAAAATCCTATTTTTTTGCTAGAAAATTACTTAGAACCTCCAAACATTATAAAAAAAAAATCCAAAACCCTAGAGAATAAAATGGCGGTCATTGCAATACTTTTTGACACACTGTATTTGCGCAGCGGTCTTACAAGCGCACTTTTTTTTGGAAAAAAAAACACTTTTTTGAATTAAAAAATAAGACAACAGTAAAGTTAGCCCAATTTTTTTTATATTGTGTAAGATAATGTTAGGCCGAGTAAATTGATACCCAACATGTCACGCTTCAAAATTGCGCCCGCTCGTGGAATGGCGTCAAACATTTAGCCTTAAAAATCTCCATTGGCGACGTTTAAAAAATTCTACTGGTTGCATGTTTTGAGTTACAGAGGAGGTCTAGGGCTAGAATTATTGCTCTCGCTCTAACGCTCTCGTCGATACCTCACATGTGTGGTTCTTATTCCTGTGATAAAAAGAAATAAATGCGCTACCCAAAAAACACATAAATAATAACCACTCTATAGAGGGAGGTGAAGCAGCTGTGCTGGAATGTGATAAATTCAAACAAAGTGGAAGGTAATAGTACAGCGCTACATATAGGCCAGTAAAAACTGGACTGTAACTCAAATGTGACCATAAATGGAAACACACAAAAAAGTGAGAAGGGGCAGGGCTGAACGCCCTACCCAATATATATAAAATGTCCACAATAATAAACAAAACATCCCTTGTAATAGAAAAAAGCATGACATGTCCTCTTAAGTATGGGATCTGGGGTCCAGATCTCATATTTGGACTTAAGTGCAAAAATAAAATAATAATAATAAAAAAAACGGCCCTTTAAGAAATATGGGCGGAAGTGACGTTTTGACGTCGCTTCCGCCCTGCTATGGTATGGAGACGAGTGGGGGCCATCTTGCCCTCACTTGTATCCATACCCAGGAAGGAGAAAGACCCAATCGCCTCCGACGGCTCCGTTAAGCGGCGGAGGATGCGGGAGAGTGACGGCAGATCTTTCGCCGAATCCGTCATATCGTAAACCGGACCGCCCACTGAAAAGATGGATACCTCGGTTGTGGCAGCAACTGCTGCCGTTACCGAGATATCCATCTTTCAAGTCTTGACATATATATACAGTGGGCGGTCATCAAGTGGTTAATAAGAGTGGCAAAGTAGGTTTGATTGGCAGCATGGAGGCAGGAATTGTATTTTAGGAGGGCATATTTATATAGGGTGAAGTCCTGCAGGGATTTTATTTTACGCTAGTCGTTCAAGAGCACGGCAATGTTTCTTGAGATTTCTGGTGTTTTCAGCTTGCCAGGGTTGTAACGGTTGGCTACGTCATCCTGCGAGTATCTTGTCGTTTCTATGCAGGGCCGTTTGAAGGAATTTGGGGCCCCAGGCAAAATTTTTAAGTTTTAATGAGCAATTAAACCATTTTCATAATCGGAGAGCACTAGATTTTGCCTTTTCTATTCCTATGTGCACCGGCCCCCATTGAGGGAATTTGTACTGGCTAGTATCCATCTAATAAGCCGGAGGCAGCATGAAAGGAATAGGAGCTCCATGACCAGTTGATCCGTTTATATCCCTGAGAGGGAACCTGCTTTTTCTGACCTTCGGGTGAAACGGGTCAGAACGTGAGGTGAGCAGCTAGGATATAGAGGTGGAGGAGAGCACTTGCATTTTCAACATTCAGGCACTAGTGGTGTGTTGTGCGTTTTTATGCAGAAGACTCTGAGGACTATACTTGTGCATTTGGACTCTTAATTTCTTTTTAGTGGGTGGACTTTATTGTTTTGTTTATTGTTCACTATTCCCATTCAGGGAACACCTATTTTTCATTTTTGGTTTACTATTCCCAGTCAGGGAACACGAATATTTGATTGTGCACTCAGTATCTTGCTATATTGCAAGTTAATCACTTACTCTCATTTAAGGATTTATGGGGAGTTATTTTGTATTTAGGAAGCGCAACACTGTTTTGTTTTATATAACACTGAAGAAATGACACGTTGCTACAATGTAAAGTAGTGAGTGTACAGCTTGTATAACATAACAGTGTAAATTTGCTGTCCCTTCAAAATAACTCAACACACAGCTATTAATGTCTAAACCGCTGGCAACAAAAGTGAGTACACCCCTAAGTGAAAATTTCCAAATTGGGCTCAAATAGACATTTTCCCTCCCCGGTTTCATGTGACTCATTAGTGTTACAAGGTCGTAGGTGTGTTAAATTTGGTGTTATCACTCTCACTCCCTCATACTGGTCACTGGAAGTTCAATATGGCACCTCATTGCAAAGAACTCTGAGGATCTGAAAAAAAAATTGTTGTTCTTCATAAAGATGGCCTAGGCTATACGAAGATTGCCAAGACCCTGAAACTGAGCTGCAGCACTGTGGCCAAGACCATACAGCGGTTTCACAGGACAAGTTCCACTCAGAACAGGCCTTGTCATGGTCGACCAAAGAAGTTGAGTGCACATGCTCAGTGTCATATACAGAGGTTGTCTTTGGGAAATAGACGTATGAGTGCTGCCAGCATTGCTGCAGAGGTTGAAGGGGTGGGGGGTCAGTCTGTCAGTGCTCAGACACTGCATCAAAGTGGTCTGCATGGCTATCGTCCCAGAAGGAAGCCTCTTCTAAAGATGGTGCGCAAGAAAGCCCACAAACAGTTTGCTGAAAACAAGCAGACTAAGGACATCCTGCAACCATGTCCTGTGGTCTGATGAGACCAAGATAAACTTATTTGGTTCAGATGGTGTTAAGCGTGTGTGGCGGCAAACAGGCGAGGAGTACAAAGACAAGTGCGTCTTGCCTACAGTCAAGCATGGTGGTGGGAGTGTCATGGTCTGGGGCTGCATGAGTGCTGACGGCACTGGGGAGCTACAGCTCACTGAGGGAACCATGAATGCTAACATGTACTGTGGTTTACTGAAGCAGAGCATGATCCCCTCCCTTCAGAGACTGGGCCGCAGGGCAGTATTTCAACATAACGACCCCAAACACACCTCCAAGATGACCACTGCTTTGCTAAAGAAGCTGAGGGTAAAGGCTATGAACTGGCCAAGCATGTCTCCAGACCGAAATGCTATTGAGCATCTGTGGGGCATTCTCAAACAGAAGGTGGAGGAGCGCAAGGTCTCTAACATCCACCAGCTCCGTGAAGTCGTCATGGAGGAGTGGAAGAGGACTCCAGTGGCAACCTGTGAAGCTCTGGTGAACTCCATGCTCAAGGGGGTTAAGGCAGTGCGGGAAAATAATGGTGGTCACACAAAATATTGAAACAAAAATCCAATTTGGACATTTTCACTTTGGGAGTACTCACTTTTGTTGACAACGGTTTAGACATTAATGGCTGTGTGTTGAGTTATTTTGAGGGGACTGCAGATTTACACGGTTATACAAGCTGTACACTCACTACTTTACGTTGTAGCAAAGTGTCATTTCTTCAGTGTTGTCACATGAAAAGATATAATAAAATATTCACAATTATAAGGGGTGTACCCATTTTTGTGAGATACTGTACACGTCGATATGGCACCTGTGAAGGAGCAGAGAAGACATGATGAGAAAGTGATGGTCTATGGGGGTTGTTTCCGAAAGGCAAATCCACTTTGCACTGCAAATGCACTTGGCAGTTCAGTTGCTGTAGATCTGAGGGGGACATGCAAGGAAAATAAAAAAACATTTCAGATCTTCCCCTCATTTCAGATCTTCCCCTCATTTCAGATCTTCCCCTCATTTCAGATCTTCCCCTCATTTCAGATCTTCCCCTCATTTCAGATCTTCCCCTCAGATCTACAGCGACTGCACTTACAAGTGCACTTGCGGTGCACTTGTAGTGCAAAGTGGATTTGCCTTTTGTAAACAACCCCCCTATGTGTTGAAAGTGCGACAACTTTCGTTAAACACCCAGGAATGAAACTTGGTGTCCACAACTGACCCCATCTCATCTCCTGTAATATTTTTTTTCTTTTTTGGCTAGTGTGTCTTACACAAACAACAATTATAAGGGACTCAGGTCAGTAAAGGCTCATTTACACTTGTGGTTTGGGTAGAACCCCATAGTTGAGCAGTGTTTTTACCACACCCCTTTTAGCTGCAGTGGCCGGGAGTCAAGGCATGTCGTGGCCGCAGCAGGAATTATACATCTATAATCGCCCTGCAGCTTTGTGCTGTACAGCGGCCTAGGTAAGGCGGCGTGGTATCGCCTCCTCACCACCTGCTTAAACCCCTTGGACCCTGCACTAGCACGGTACAACCACATAGTTACTAGGGGTGCTGTAATTATTCGCAGCATCGATGCATCATGATTTGGATGTACACAATGCGGCACGATGCTGCGACCAGCATAATCAACTTGCGCCCCCCTGGGAGAGCGCTCTGAGCATACTTTACTTATAGCTGTTAAACAAACTGTGTCTTAATGAATCCCGTGTTACAATACATTAAGTGCCCCACTGTATGTGCTTTTTAAACAATATGTAGCTACATACCACATTTCTCAGTGTACCACACTGCTCATATGATGGCCCGGCCCACCTCTCTTCTCATCTGACAGCTACAGTCAGCCGGCAGGGACTGAGAATCCCCTGCTGATGTCAGTCGGGACAAGAGAGGAGAGAGGCAGGCCAGGCAGTCACATGATCGGCACGGGACACTGAGAATTGCGGTATGTAGTTACATATTTTTTTAAAAGCACATGCAGTGGGGCACTGAGACTGCATTTACACCTGAGCCTAGCGATTCGAGCGTTTTTACCGACGTTTTTACCAGCGTTTTGTCGCACGAATTTGCGCCCGTCGAAACGCTCGTTGTCGCGCTAGACGCTTGAATCAACATTACATTACATTACATTCCATTACATTCTATGACTCATAAAATGCCCAAATCTGCCCGATTCGCTCAACAAATAAGGGTCCGGAACTTGTTTGAGCTTCAGGCTTTCGGCTTCAGGCGTGGAGTGGAGATGTGAACCATCTCCATAGAGAATAATGTTTTTTTCCCCCTCTAACGTTTTGTGGCTTCAGGCTACAAAACGCTCAGGTGTGAATGCAGTATTAATGTTTTGTAACACGAGATTCATTAAGACACAGTTAAACAGCAGTAAGTAGAGTACATATGAGTTTACACTCTACTTACCCCTCATACTGGCTACATGCTGAGAGCTCTATCAGCTTCCCTGTTTGGACATTCCACTGTGTTAACTCCTAGTGTGCTGGAAGGTGCAAACGGGGAAGCCTAGGGGAACTCAGCACGGAGCCAGTACAGTGACATGTCCCAGAAGATTGCAGGGAGAGAGCGGCGTCCGAGCGGAAATGGGAGTTGTGTACCTGTCAAAATTAGGTACCCCCCCCAAAAAAAATTAAATTCCAAATGTGGACTCCCTAAAGCGGAAGTTCCACTTTTGGGTGGAACTCTACTTTAATAAAATATGTTTATGCAGAAAGCACTATGATACCCCCAACCCTGGACTCCAGGAGGAGTCCATAACACACCCAACCCTGCCATGTACACAGCACAGGGGATCCTCTACCTCTGATATTCCTCACCTGCAGGACTCCATGATGACCATCTTAACATCCTCCCTTTGATTCTTCCATCCTTCAGTCTCCCTCTCACCACAACCATATTTATCTTTGAACTCTTCCATACTTCTGTTCCTATCCATGGATTCCTCCATCTCCATCCCCAGCCTCTTCCATCCTTCAGTTCCTATCTCCAGACTCCTCCAGCCTTCCATTCTCTATCCATGGATTCCTCCATCCCCAGACTCTTCAATCCTTACTTTCTTATTCATGGATTCTTCCATCCTTCAGTTCCTACCACTCCCTCATATCCTGGACTCTTCCATAAAATTAAAAAAATGGAGTTCTTCTAAATGCTTGAATTTTTTCTGATGGAAACAATCATACATAATCAGGATGCATTGCGGAATCGAATTGTTGACCAGATAATCGAATTGTGAGACCAGTGAAGATGCGCACCTCTAATAGTTACATAGTTAGTCAGATTGAAAAAAGACACAAGTCCATCTAATTAAACCAATAAAAAAATTTAAAAAAATATGCCATGTACACAATACTTAACCCACAGTTGATCCAGAGGAAGGTGAAAAACCCCAGCAAAGCATGATCCAATTTGCGGAAATCGGATTTTCCCTGGATCAACTTTACCTATAAATGTTAGTACCCAGTTATATTATGTACATTAACCACTTAAGGTCCAGCCACTGTATATATATACATCGGCAGAATGGCTCGTACAGGCACAATCATGTACCTGTACGTCCCCTTTAACTGTCCGACGTCGGGGTCACGCGCACGTGCCGCCGGCGGCGTGCTCGTGACCCCCCTGCCTTCTCTGTGAGTCGGACCGCGGGTCTCGCAGACTCGATTGCCGCGGGGATCCCAGCGATCGTCTCACAGAGGCATGGAGCGGGGAGATGTTAGTGTAAACACAACATCTCCCCGCTCCCCTACTGACAATGTCACCGATCTCCGCTCTGTGTAATCAGAGTGGAGATTGGTCACTTGTAGCCATGCCCCCACACAGTAGTAATCACTCCCCTAGGAACATTTAACCCCTTCAGCGCCCTTAGTGGTTAACCCCTTCACTGCCAGTGTCATTTTTACAGTAACCAGTGCATTTTTATTGCACTGATCGCTGTAAAAATGACAATGGTCCCAAAAATGTGTCGATAATGTCGCAGTCTCGAAAAAAATTGCCGCCATTACTAGTAAAAAAATAAAAATAATAATTAATAAAAATGCCATAAAACTACCCCCTATTTTGTAAACGCTATAACTTTTGCGTAAACCAATCAATAAACGCCGATTGCGATTTTTTTATTTTTTTACCAAAAATATGTAGAATACGTATCGGCCTAAACCTGAGGACATTTTTTTTTTATATATATTTTTGGGGGATATTTTATTATAGCAAAAAGTAAAAAATATTGAATTTTTTTCCAAATTGTCGCTCTATTTTTGTTTATAGCGCAAAAAATTAAAACCGCAGAGGTGATCAAATACCACCAAAAGAAAGCTCTATTTGTGGGAAAAAAAAGGACGTCAATTTTGTTTTGGAGCTACGTCGCACAACCGCGCAATTGTCAGTTAAAGCGATGCAGTGCCGAATCGCAAAAAATAGGATTTTTATAACAGCTTACCTGTAAAATCCTTTTCTTGGAGTACATCACGGGACACAGAGCGACATAGTCATTACTAATGGGTTATATAGATACCGTCAGGTGCTGGCACTGGCAACTTCCAAAACCGGAAGTACCCTCCCCTATATAAGCCCCTCCCATCCGGGAGCACCTCAGTTTTGTAGCAAAGCAATAAGTGTCCCTAAAGAGGGGCGGGAGCTCTGTGTCCCGTGATGTACTCCAAGAAAAGGATTTTACAGGTAAGCTGTTATAAAAATCCTATTTTCTTTCTCGTACATCACGGGACACAGAGCGACATAGTCATTACTAATGGGATGTCCTAAAGCAATGCCAAATGAGGGGGGGATACACCATATATAAGCTGAGCGCTATCAGACATGAGGATCTTTTGCGGCCTGCAACACACTGCGCCCAAAGGCGACATCCTCCTGACTTCTAACGTCCACCTGGTAGAACCTAGTAAACGTGTGTACCGAAGACCATGTTGCGGCCTTACAGATTTGAGCCAGGGAGGCCTGGTGATGCACTGCCCATGAAGTTCCAACTGCTCTCGTGGAGTGCGCCCTAACTTTGAACGGAGGCGGTCTACTTCTCAAGCCATAGGCTTGTATTATGACCTGTCGAATCCACTTGGCTAAAGTAGATTTTGACGCTGCCTGACCCTTTCTGGGGCCTTCCGGCAGAATAAACAAAGTATCCGTTCTGCGAATCTGAGCAGTGGCTTTTAGATAAGCTTTAACTGCTCTTACTACATCCAAAGAATGCAATAACTTTTCCTCTACCGAAGTAGGTTTGGGGAAAAAAGAAGGAAGAACCACATCTTGGTTCAAATGAAAACTCGATACCACCTTAGGAAGAAAGGCTGGATGAGGACGTAACATTACTCTGTCCTTATGGATAACCAGATATGGCTCCTTACAGGACATAGCTGCTAATTCCGATACTCTTTTAGCCGAACAAATGGCTACTAGAAAAATCAATTTCCTGGTGAGAAGCACCAAGGAAATATGCTGTAATGGTTCAAATGGTTGTTTCTGTAGAACCGACAGAACCAAGTTTAGATCCCATGGACATATGGGAATATTAACCGGAGGACTAATACGCATCACTCCTTGTATAAAGGCTTTGACTAGTGAATGCGAAGCCAAGGGCCTTTGAAAAAATATTGACAAGGCCGAAATCTGACCCTTGATAGTACTCAAGGCAAGCTTCCTATCTACAGCCCATTGTAGGAAGTCCAGAATCCTACCTATTACGTATTTACGTGGATGCCATTTCTTGGCCTCACACCAGGCGATGTACGCCTTCCAGATTCTATAGTAGATCTGCCTGGATACCGGCTTCCTGGCATTGATCATGGTAGATACCACAGAATTAGAGAGCCCTCTCTTTTTTAGAATGTGGGCTTCAATAGCCAGGCCGTCAAACCTAGGGCTGGTAAGGAAGGGTGGTATATCGGTCCTTGCGAAAGCAGGTCCGGACGATGTGGGAGGGTCCAAGGACTCCCCACAGACATTTTTACAATCTCCGCGTACCATGCTCTTCGGGGCCACGCTGGAGCCACCAGAATCACTGGTTTCTTTTCTACCCTGATTCTGCGGAGTAATCGAGGTAACAATTGTGGCGGTGGGAATGCATATATCAGCTTGAACTGATCCCAAGGGAACACTAGGGCATCCGAGCCGCACGCTAGGGGATCCCTTGTCCAAGAGACAAACCTGTCCACTTTTGTGTTGAATCTGGATGCTAGCAGATCTACATCCGGTGTTCCCCACCGCTGACATATTGTCCGGAAAACCTCGGGATGAAGGGACCATTCCCCTGGGCATAATTGTTGGCGACTTAGAAAGTCCGCCTTCCAATTCTCCACTCCTGGAATGAATACCGCAGATATGGCTGGGACATATCTTTCTGCCCATCTCAGGATGTAATTTACTTCCCTTTGGGCTGCACGACTCCTGGTGCCCCCCTGACGATTGATATATGCCACTGCTGTGGCATTGTCTGATTGAACTCTGACAGGGGACCCTTGGAGTTTGGATGTCCATGCTACTAGGGCATACCGGGCTGCTCGTATCTCTAAGAGATTGATGGGCAGGGCCTTTTCTGCTTCTGACCACTTGCCCTGGAGAGACCATTGCTCCAGTACTGCTCCCCAGCCTATAAGGCTGGCATCTGTAGTGACCACCTTCCAGGAAATCGGACTGAAGGATTTCCCTCTTTCCAGATTCTGGGGACCAACCAACCACCAGCGGAGGCTCTTGCGAACGGAAGGGGACAAGGACATTGGTAAGTCCAGAGCCTGAACTTTTTTGTTCCAGGCTGACAGTATGGCCCTTTGCAATTTCCTTGAATGGAATTGACCGTAGGGTACTGCTTCGAATGATGCCACCATTTTTCCCAGCAGCCTCATGCACAGGCGTATGGATGGCTGTCTTTTTGAACCCACTAAGTGGATCAAATCTCTCAAAGACGACCCCTTTTCTTGAGGCAAGAAAATTTTTCTCTGGTCTGAATCCAGCCTCAGCCCCAAGTATTCCAGACTTTTGACTGGTTTTAGGGCTGACTTGTCTCGGTTGATAATCCAACCGTGATATTCCAGAAACTTGATTGTCTCGTGAACAACCATTTCTAGTTTTTCCACTGAGTGGTCTATCAGCAACAAGTCGTCTAGATATGCCATTATCGTTACACCTCGTGTCCTTAGATTGGCCAATAATGGGGCCAGAATTTTTGTGAACACTCTTGGTGCTGTGGCCAGACCGAAGGGTAAGGCTCTGAACTGAAAATGGCGCCCTTCTACCGCAAAGCGTAGAAATTTTTGGTGGGCTGGAAAGATGGGAATGTGCAAATAAGCATCTTTGATGTCGATCGAGGCTAACCATTCCTCCCCTTGTAGGGCAGTGGCTACCGATCGGATCGACTCCATCCGGAAAGTCCTGATATGTAGGAATTTGTTTAGCCCTTTTAGATTTAATATGGGCCTCACGTCCCCGTTTGGCTTCGGAACTGTAAAGAGGTTTGAGTAAAACCCGAACCCCCATTCTTCCAGGGGAACCTCTATAATTACTGCTTGGAGCAATAATTGTTCCAGTGCCAACAGGAGGGATCCTCTCTTCTGGGGATCCCTTGGCACGTTTGACCTTATAAAGCGGGAAGGAGGGGAGTTTTTTAACTCCAATTTGTATCCCAGATTTACTGCGGAGAGCACCCATCTGTCTCGGATCGTGTCCCGCCAGGTCTCTGTGAACAACTGAAGTCTTCCCCCCACCCGATTGAGTGGGGGCAACCCTTCATGCATTTGACTTTGGGGGAGGTTTTGTACCTCTCCTGCTCCAGGGCTTCTTGTTACCCTGCAACTGTCCCTGATTTTTACCTCCGGGATTTGACCGAGGAGGCCGTCGGAACTGTTTCACAGCCGATGTCCTAGGGACTGGAGAAGCCGGCCTCTTAAAAGAGGGACCTCTAACTCTATTTTTAACTGGCAAAAGTGTACTTTTACCGCTGGAAATTCTCTGGATATACTTGTCCAGGTCCTCCCCGAATAAGCGCTCACCATGAAATGGGAAGCTGACCAGCAATTTTTTACAGGGAGCTTCAGCAGACCAGTTTTTGAGCCATAGAAGCCTGCGCATATGTACTACAGACAGCGTAAGGCGGGAGGCCTGATGGATTGAATCCTTTATGGCGTCCACCGCAAAGCATAAGGCTCTAGGTAGATCAGCTAGGGCAAGAGCCTGCTGATCTGGCAAGTCCCTTAAGACCTGTTTCAACTGATCCTTCACTGCTTGGCAGACCCCAATAGCTGCCACTGCTGGTTGTGTCACCAATCCTGCTGTAGAAAAAGCAGATTTTAATAAGGACTCCAATTTTTTATCTATTGGGTCCTTGAACATTTGGACATTATCCACCGGACATGTCAGTGATTTATTCACACACGAGATGGCTGCGTCCACTGTAGGGACCTTCCATTTTCTGATGAACTTATCCTCCATGGGATAGACCACCGGAAATCTCTTAGGGGGAGTAAATATTTTGTCAGGATGCTCCCAATCCTGGTAAATGAGCCCTTCCAGTAAAGGATGGATCGGAAAGGAACAAACAGTCTGGGGAGCTTTTAGCGACCCCAACGAGGAGACAGAAGTGGATGATGGCTCCGCAAGTGGCATTTTAAATGCTGATCGGACCATATTAGTCAGGGACTGAACCCATAACCTTTCAGCATGTGATGCTGAGAACGGCTCTTCCACTGTTGATTCCTCTACAACCGAATCGACCTCATCCTGATCCCCTTTAGGTAGGTCGATCCCTGTATGGGACTGTTGCTCTGTTAACAGGCACTCTGAGGGAGGAGACGGAGATCGGGCGCTTTTCTCCTGTGACAGGGAAGCCGCGATCAATGCTGACAATCTCTCTTCCAGCCCTCCCAGAGCTGAGGAAAAAACCTCCTCTGTTACATACACAGGAGCAGGTGAACTGAGGACAGCCACAGTACCAGGTACTCCTGAGGGTGCTCTACGGTCACTAACCTCTGATTCTTCAGGGGAGACTGGTGCAGCCAAAGCATGCCCAAGATCCTCAGAGCCCGATGGAGACCCCCTATTCCTCCTGGAATTTCTAGTCCCGGAGTTTTTAGACGGCATATTCCTAAGCCACAAAGCTGAGGTATTCCAGCCGAAATACACCAGTTACTGATAATAGTCTAGCATAAATGCTGCTATAAGAAACAGTTGGTGTCTACTAATGTGCCTTTCTAGGGGATGCCTGTATCAACCGCTTGCTGTATGCCTTTAAATGTTGCCAGCTCTGTCTCTGTACTTCATAGCCAGCTCACTACAATATTGTGTTTTTTTTAAACTGCTGGGACGCCCGCACATGCGCAGAAGCGCTGCGGCGCGCACAGAGCGTCATCCCCCAGGCTCCGCCCCCTTTCCCGGCTCACCTCTATATATAGAGGCGCGTGCACGCGCGCGGCCACGTGCGCCTTCGGCGCTAATTTCAAAAAATGGTAACAAGGGACAGGAGCCAGGGCCCCTCTTTGCCGCAGGCCGGGGGATGGACGAGCACTGCAACATGGCAGAGGAAGCAGTTTCCTATAAGAGAACTCACCATCTGCCTGGACTTTGCTCTGCTGAGAAGAAGCTAGTCCAGATGACAAGAAAACATTCCACAGCGGCCTCTAGTGGACAAACACAGGTACCGCAGTCTAATATATTAAATATATATATAAAAAAAATATATATTTTTTTTTCTTGACCACCATTAAAAATTATTACATTTTTTTTAGTAGTTACAGGCATGCACAGAATTTTGCGGGAATACCATTAGGTAACAGACAGAAAGACAAATTAGGCTTGGGGGTCCCCCAATAGAACCAAGTTCCTGGGGGCCCCCACTTACCTGTTCCCCGCCGCAGGACTTTGTTTGGTCCACAAAAGCCCAAACTTCACCTATCACGGCAGGCATTGTAATCAAACCTTCAGGGACCGGGTTCCCAAGGATTCCACTCCCCTGGACCTGTATAGCACCCTGCACAGAAAACATCTTGGTCGTGGGTATGACCAGAGCTCTGGATCCCAGGGTCCAGCTCTCCTAAGAGAAGCATTACAGGCAAAACCTTGCTCTTCTCTGCAAGGCCCGGGTACCGACCGTTTAGCTATGAAGCTTTTTTGGTCGGATCCGGAATAGCTTACTGAGGCCCAAAAGAACCTGTACGCAAGCTCAGTGAAAAACACATGTTTCTTCTTGGCCAACACCTTAGACACTGGCAAAAAACTGAGGTGCTCCCGGATGGGAGGGGCTTATATAGGGGAGGGTACTTCCGGTTTTGGAAGTTGCCAGTGCCAGCACCTGACGGTATCTATATAACCCATTAGTAATGACTATGTCGCTCTGTGTCCCGTGATGTACGAGAAAGAAAGGGGCCTGGTCTTTATGCTGCGTATTGGTCCGGGGTTTAAGTGGTTAAGGAAAAAATCCAGGCCTTTTTAAGAGCAATCTCCTGAGCTGGCCAGAACCACCTCTGTAGGGAGTCTATTCCACATTTTCACAGTTCTTGCTGTGAAGAAACCTTTCTATATTTGGAGATGAAATCATTTTTCCTCTAGATGTAAAGAGTGCCTCCTTGTCCTCTGATGACCGTAAAGTGAATAAATCATCACCAAGTTCACTATATGGACCACTTCTGTATTTGTACATGTTGATCATATCCCCCTTAATCTCCTCTTAAGAGAATAAATGCAGTTCCTCTAATCTTTCCTCATAGCTGAGTTCCCTCATGCCGCTTATCAGTTTGGTTGCCCTTCTCTGCAACTTCTCCAGTTCCCCGATATCCTTTTTGAGAACTGGTGCCCAAAACTGAACTGCATATTCCAGATAAGGTCTTGATAATGATTTGTGCATGGGCAAAACTCTCTCTCTCTTACCTCTCTCTCTCTCTCTCACACCTCTCTCTCTTACCTCTCTCTCTCTTACCTCTCTCTCTCTCTTACCTCTCTCTCACCTCTCTCTCTCTTACCTCTCTCTCTCTTACCTCTCTCTCTCTCATATCTCTCTCGTACCTCTCTCTCTCTCGTACCTCTCTCTCTCTCTCTCATACCCCTCTCTCTCTCTCATACCCCTCTCTCTCTCTCTCTCTCTCATACCTCTCTCTCTCTCATACCTCTCTCACCTCTCTCTCTCACCTCTTACCTCTCTCTCACCTCTCTCTCACCTCTCTCTCTCTCTCTCTCTCTCTCATACCTCTCTCTCTCATACCTCTCTCTCTCATACCTCTCTCTCTCATATCTCTCTCTCTCTCTCATATCTCTCTCTCATATCTCTCTCTCTCATATCTCTCTCTCTCATATCTCTCTCTCTCATATCTCTCTCTCTCATATCTCTCTCTCATATCTCTCTCTCTCATACCTCTCGCTCTCTCTCTCTCATACCTCTCGCTCTCTCTCATACCTCTCGCTCTCTCTCTCATACCTCTGGCTCTCTCTCTCATACCTCTCACTCTCTCTCTCATACCTCGCTCTCTCTCTCTCATACCTCTCGCTCTCTCTCTCTCATACCTCTCTCTCTCTCATACCTCTCTCTCTCTCATACCTCGCTCTCTCTCATACCTCGCTCTCTCTCATACCTCGCTCTCTCTCATACCTCGCTCTCTCTCATACCTCGCTCTCTCTCTCATACCTCGCTCTCTCTCTCATACCTCGCTCTCTCTCTCATACCTCGCTCTCTCTCTCATACCTCGCTCTCTCTCTCATACCTCGCTCTCTCTCTCTCATACCTCGCTCTCTCTCTCTCATACCTCGCTCTCTCTCTCTCATACCTCGCTCTCGCCTCTCTCTCTCGCCTCTCTCTCGCCTCTCTCTCTCGCCTCTCTCTCTCGCCTCTCTCTCTCGCCTCTCTCTCTCGCCTCTCTCGCCTCTCTCTCTCTCTCTCGCCTCTCTCTCTCGCCTCTCTCTCTCTCTCTCGCCTCTCTCTCTCTCTCCTCTCTCTCTCCTCTCTCTCTCTCTCTCTCGCCTCTCTCTCTCGCCTCTCTCTCTCTCTCTCGCCTCTCTCTCTCTCTCATACCTCTCGCTCTCTCTCTCATACCTCTCGCTCTCTCTCTCATACCTCGCTCTCTCTCTCTCTCATACCTCGCTCTCTCTCTCATACCTCGCTCTCTCTCTCATACCTCTCTCTCATACCTCGCTCTCTCTCTCTCATACCTCGCTCTCTCTCTCTCTCATACCTCGCTCTCTCTCTCTCATACCTCGCTCTCTCTCATACCTCGCTCTCATCTCTCTCTCTCGCCTCTCTCTCTCTCGCCTCTCTCTCGCCTCTCTCTCTCTCGCCTCTCTCTCTCTCGCCTCTCTCTCTCTCTCGTCTCTCTCTCTCTCTCGCCTCTCTCTCTCGCCTCTCTCTCTCGCCTCTCTCTCTCGCCTCTCTCTCTCGCCTCTCTCTCTCGCCTCTCTCTCTCACGCCTCTCTCTCTCTCACACCTCTCTCTCTCTCACACACACACCTCTCTCTCTCTCACACACACACCTCTCTCTCACACACACACCTCTCTCTCACACACACACCTCTCTCTCACCTCTCTCTCTCACCTCTCTCACCTCTCTCTCTCACCTCTCTCACCTCTCTCTCTCTCTCTCTCATACCTCGCGCTCTCTCTCATACCTCGCGCTCTCTCTCATACCTCGCGCTCTCTCTCATACCTCGCGCTCTCTCTCATACCTCGCGCTCTCTCTCATACCTCGCGCTCTCTCTCTCTCTCATACCTCGCGCTCTCTCTCTCTCTCATACCTCGCGCTCTCTCTCTCTCGCTCTCTCTCTATCTCATCTCTCTCTCTCATCTCTCTCTCTCTCTCATCTCTCATCTCTCTCTCTCACCTCTCTCTCCTCTCCTCTCTCTCCTCTCACATCTCTCGTCTCTCACCTCTCTCGTCTCTCACCTCTCTCGTCTCTCACCTCTCTCGTCTCTCACCTCTCTCGCCTCTCTCTCTCGCCTCTCTCTCTCTCGCCTCTCTCTCGCCTCTCTCTCTTGCCTCTCTCTCTCCTCTCTCGCCCCTCTCTCTCTCTCTCCTCTCTCGCCCCTCTCTCTCCTCTCTCGCCCCTCTCTCTCTCGCCCCTCTCTCTCTCTCTCGCCCCTCTCTCTCTCTCTCGCCCCTCTCTCTCTCTCGCCCCTCTCTCTCTCGCCCCTCTCTCTCTCTCGCCCCTCTCTCTCTCATGTCTCTCTCTCTCATGTCTCTCTCTCTCATGTCTCTCTCTCTCATGTCTCTCTCTCTCTCTCATGCCTCTCTCTCTCTCTCTCATACCTCTCTCTCTCTCTCATGCCTCTCTCTCTCTCTCATGCCTCTCTCTCTCTCACACCTCTCTCTCTCTCTCTCTCTCACCTCGCTCTCTCTCTCACCTCGCTCTCTCTCTCACCTCGCTCTCTCACCTCGCTTCTTCTCACCTCGCTCTCTCTCTCTCTCTCATACCCCTCCTCTCTCATACCTCTCTCTCACACCTCTCTCTCTCACACCTCTCTCATACCTCGCGCTCTCTCTCTCTCTCTCTCTCTCTCATACCTCGCGCTCTCTCTCTCATACCTCTCTCTCTCTCTCTCTCATACCTCTCTCTCGCTCTCTCTCATCTCTCATCTCTCTCTCTTACCTCTCTCACCTCTCTCTCCTCTCACCTCTCTCGTCTCTCACCTCTCTCGTCTCTCACCTCTCTCGCCTCTCTCTCTCTCTCTCGCCTCTCTCTCTCTCTCTCGCCTCTCTCTCTCTCGCCTCTCTCGCCTCTCTCTCGCCCCTCTCTCTCTCTCGCCCCTCTCTCTCTCTCGCCCCTCTCTCTCTCTCGCCCCTCTCTCTCTCTCTCGCCCCTCTCTCTCTCTCTCTCGCCCCTCTCTCTCTCTCGCCCCTCTCTCTCTCTCGCCCCTCTCTCTCTCTCGCCCCTCTCTCTCTCTCGCCCCTCTCTCTCTCTCTCATGTCTCTCTCTCTCTCATGCCTCTCTCTCTCTCATGCCTCTCTCTCTCTCTCTCATGCCTCTCTCTCTCTCATACCTCTCTCTCTCATACCTCGCTCTCTCACCTCGCTTCTTCTCACCTCGCTCTCTCTCTCTCATACCCCTCCTCTCTCATACCTCTCTCTCTCACACCTCTCTCTCTCTCACACACCTCTCTCTCTCTCACACCTCTCTCTCTCACACACCTCTCTCTCTCTCACCTCTCACCTCGCTCTCTCATACCTCGCTCTCTCTCTCATACCTCGCGCTCTCTCTCTCTCATACCTCGCGCTCTCTCTCTCTCATACCTCGCTCTCTCACTCCTCTCTCTCACCTCTCTCACCTCTCTCCTCTCTCTCTCTCTCGCTCTCTCTCATACCTCGCTCTCTCTCATACCTCACTCTCTCTCTCTCACCTCTCTCCCTCTCTCTCTCCCTCTCTCACCTCTCTTGCGCTCTCTCTCTCTCTCATACCTCGCTCTCTCTCTCTCATACCTCTCTCTTATACCCCTCTCTCTCTCTCTCTCTCTTATACCCCCCTCTCTCTCTCTCTCTCTCTCTCTCTCATACCCCCTCTCTCTCTCTCTCTCTCATACCCCCCTCTCTCTCTCTCATACCTCTCTCTCTCTCTCTCTCTCTCAAAAAAACACAAGCCTTTACAATCACTTTAACCACTTCAGCCCCGGAAGGATTTGCCCCCTTAGTGACCAGACCATTTTTTTTTTTTTGCGATATGGCACTGTGCCGCTTTAACTGACGTAGTACCTAAACAAAATTGACGTCCTTTTTTTCTCACAAATGGAGCTTTCTTTTGATCACCCCTGTGTTTTTTTTTTTGTTTTTTTTTGTTTTTTTTTGTTTTTTTGCGCTATAAACAAAGAGCAACAATTTTGAAAAAAAGAAACATTTTTTTTTTACTTTCTGCTATAATACATATCCCAAATAAATATATAT
Source organism: Rana muscosa (assembly GCA_029206835.1). Classification (NCBI taxonomy): domain Eukaryota; kingdom Metazoa; phylum Chordata; class Amphibia; order Anura; family Ranidae; genus Rana; species Rana muscosa. Next base: position 269,444,141 of record CM055120.1, on the reverse strand, counting down.
AAAAAAAAATTTTTTATTCATCAGTTATGCCGATATACAGTAGGTGCCGCCAACATTGTATATTCATCGTGATCCTATTGCGGATATTCTCGGCGTCAGGGGTGCCGACATCTCGGCGACAGGGTGGCGACATCTCGCGCTCGCTGCAATGGCGAGGAGACGCGGCACTGTATTGAACGGGGATCCGACGTGGATTCCCGCCAATACCAGGCACTGTGTTTGGCATGAATCCTGAGCGGGAACTCCACGCCAATTTTTAAAGAAAAATCCGGCATGGGTTCCCCCTCCAGGAGCATACCAGGCCCTTGGGTCTGGTCTGGATTTGAAGGGGAAACCCTACGCCGAAAAAACGGCGTGGGGGTCCCCCTCAAAATCCAAACCAGACCCTTATCCGAGCACGCAACCTGGCAGGCCACAGGGGAAGAGGGGGGACGAGAGAGCGGCCCCCCCCTCCCTCCTGAACCGTACCAGGCCGCATGCCCTCAACATGGGGGGTTTGGTGCTCTGGGGCAGGGGGGGTGACCTGCGGCCCCCCCAACCCCAGAGCACCCTGCCCCCATGTTGATGAGGACAGGGCCTCTTCCCGACAATCCTGGCCGTTGGTTGTCGGGGTCTGCGGGCGGGGGGCTTATCGGAATCCGGGAGCCCCTTTAATAAATGGGCCCCCAGATCCTGGCCCCCCCCCTCATCCTATGTGAATGAGTATGGGGTACATCGTACCCCTACCCATTCACCTGGTGGAAAAAAAGTCAATAAAAAAACACACACAGCTTTTTAAAGTAATTTACCGGGGAAGACCGGGCCTCCGCTAGCAAAAGAGCTGGAAGAAGATAGCGGAGGCCCGGCAGAAGAAAGAAAGAACTGGAGAGGAGAAGAGGGAAGAAGGCGACGGAGAAGACCGGCCCCGCTAGCAAAAGAGCTGGAAGAAGATGGCGGTGGCCCGGCAGAAGAAAGAACCGGAGAGCACGGCGACGACACCGGAGACCCCCGAAGTTGGAAGAAGACCCCCGGAGCTGTGCAATAAATTACTTTAAAAAGCTGTGTGTTTTTTTATTGACTTTTTTTTCCACCAGGTGAATGGGTAGGGGTACGATGTACCCCATACTCATTCACATAGGGTGGGGGGGGCCGGGATCCGGGGGCCCCCTTATTAAAGGGGGCTCCCGGATTCCAATAAGCCCCCCTCCCGCAGACCCCGACAACCGACGGGGTTGTCGGGAAGAGGCCCTGTCCTCATCAACATAGGGGCAGGGTGCTCTGGGGTTGGGGGGCCGCAGGTCGCCCCAGAGCACCAAACCCCCCATGTTGAGGGCATGCGGCCTGGTACGGTTCAGGAGGGAGGGGGGCCGCTCTCTCGCTCCCCCCTCTTCCCCTGCGGTCTGCCTGGTTGCGTGCTCGGATAAGGGTCTGGTTTGGATTTTGAGGGGGACCTCCACGCCATTTTTTCGGCGTAGGGTTTCCCCTTCAAATCCATACCAGACCCAAGGGCTTGGTATGCCCCTGGAGGGGGAACCCATGCCGGTTTTTTATTTAAAAATTGGCGTGGAGTTCCCGCTCAGGATTCATACCAAACACAGTGCCTGGTATTGGCGGGAATCCACTTCGGATCTCCGTCTACCGGCAATGGGTGTCGCTCATCGTGAAAGGAACATTTTTCCTTTCCCGATGACGAGACAGCTCGGCGCTGGCTCTCGCGACAGAGCTCATAGGGTGTCAATCTCGCCGCTAGAAGTGGCGAGATTGACACACTATCGGCGGCACCTACTGTAAATTCTAAATATTTTTGGTAAAAAAATCCCAATAGGCGTATATTGATTGGTTTGTGCTAACGCGTCTACAAACTATGGGATAGATTTAGGGACTTTTATTTATTTTTATTGTTTTTACTAGTAATGGCGGCGATCTGCGACTGCAACATTGCGGCGGACAAATCTGACTCCAAATGACACTTTTTTGGGGACCAGTGACATTATTACATTACAGTGCTATAAAAATGGACTGATCAATATAGAAATGACACTGGCAGGGAAGGGGTTAACACTAGGGGACGATCAAGGGGTTAACTGTGTTCCCTAGGTATGTTCTAACTGTAAGGGGGATGGGTTTCCTGGGACATGACAGACCACTGTTCCCGATGACTGGGAACAGTAGAGTTCTATCATGCCCCCTGTCAGAATGTGTATTTGCCTTGTTTATAAAGGCAGATCCCCGTTCTGCCTCTGTACTAGGTGATCACGGGTCGCCGGTGGACGTTAAGTCCGCTTGACCTGCGGGCACGCTCCTGCAGCAGGTGCGAGCCGCCGGCGGAGTGCGTGCGCTGCAATACAGCTACAGCAATTTGTGCAGGAGAGCCAACCTGCCACCGCATAACAACGGCGGCGGGTCGGCAAGCAGTTAAACTCTCCAGTATCTTCCGTCTGATTTTATATATATATATATATATGTGTCGGCTATGGGGGTACCTCATCCATATAAAGATGAAGCAGCGTTACCTTGCGTTGATTCACCTTTTGGCCACTAGGGGCGCGATTACTGCCGGGCACCCGCCATCGCTCGTGACAGAGCGAGAACCGGGATCTGTGTGTGTAAACACACAGATCCCGGTTCTTTCAGGCGAGAGGAGACTGATTGTGTGTTCATACAATGTATGAACACCGATCTCCCTCTTCCGCTAGTTAGTCCCATCCTCCCTACAGTTAGAACACAGTATGGGAACACAGTTAACCCCTTGATCGCCCCCTAGTGTTAACCCCTTCCCTGTCAGTGACATTTATACAGTAATCGGTGCATTTTTATAGCACTAATCGCTATATAAATGTCAATTGTCCGCCGCAATATCGAAGTCCCGATTAAAAATCACAGATCGCTGCCATTACTTGTAAAAATAAATAATAGAAATGACATAAATCTATCCCCTATTTTGTAGACACTATAACTTTTGCGCAACCCAATCAATATACGTTTATTGCGATTTTTTTTTTTTTTATCAAAAATATGTAGTAGGATACATATCGGCCTAAACTGAGGAAAAAAATTGCTTTTAAAAAAAAAAAAATGGGGATAATTATAGCAAAAAGTACAAAATATTGTGTTTTTGTTTTTTTTTTCAAATTTGCCGCTCCTTTTTTTGTTTATAGCGCGAAAAATTTTAACCGCAGAGATGATCAAATACCACCAAAAGAAAGCTCTATTTGTGGGGAAAAAAGGATTTTGTTTGGGTAAAGCGTCGCACGACCGCGCAATTGTCAGTTAAAGCGACGCAGTGCCGTATCGCAAAAAATGGCCTGATCAAATCTTCCGGGGCTTAAGTGGTTAAAGAAAATTGGACAGACTGAGCGGACTTTACCAGTACCAGAGAAGGACAATCACTACGTAATAATACTAAATCTCTTTATTACAAAAACATTACAAAAAATGAATTAGTTAAAAATTTGTACATTCAAAAAAACTAGAAAGATAGAGCTCTCATCAATATGACCACTTAGTTGATATCATAATAGATCTCTGTTACTACTAGGTCAAAGAGGTCAACGTTTCGTTTTTATGCTTCCTTGGGACCTTATTTCCTTGACTATAGACAGAAATCCTGTACAAAAGAAAAAAGGAGGGAAACATTACATTTTTAATCAGATGAACAGTGAAGCATAACATTTTACCAGTATTATCCCCATATACATACAGTATATAGAGATACAATGTATCAAGAGTGCCACTTACATAGTGGCGTGCCAGGTGTCATCCGGAAGCGGCTTAACAAACAATGGGGGTTATTTACGAAAGGCAAATCCACTTTGCACTACAAGTGCAAACTGCACTTGAAATTGCACTGGAAGTGTAGTCACTGTAGATCCGAGGGGGACCTGCAAGGAAAATAAAAAAACGCATTTTAGCTTGCACATGATTGGATAATGAAATCAGCAGAGCTTCCCCTCGAGATCTACCCCTCAGATTTACAGCGACTGCACTTTCAGTGCAATTTTAAGTGCACTTTGCACTTGTAGTGCAAAGTGGATTTGCCTTTCGTAAATAACCCCCAATGTCTTTTATAAGTAAATCAACCAATATACAGACACTATTGACCAAATGGTCCTATTCTGAAAGATAATGGGCAATAAATTGTTAAGCATCCATAAATGATGCAAAGGGAGCTGCCTTCAATCAAGGACTACAATAATGTAATACTTAACTGGACCCCAGAAGGGAAACAGAAGAAGAGGAGTCAGCCACCAATTCTCAATCTTTGTACTGACTGATTTCTCAACATGACCCCAAGGGATTTAAATACAACACATAATCAGTCTTCCAAATGCAGAATCCATTTTCCTAGCATTCCAATCAAGCAGAGTAAAGCAAACCAATATATATATCAATGATATTGAAGGGGCAATCAATAATGGTATTGAGCTCAAAAACTTGATTACTCTTTCGTTCATGGACCGACACAGCTTCTCTATTGACATAGTGGGTATTATCCGTAAATTAGGAGTGACTAGGCAGAAAACTTGTAAAAAGTGTTGCATCACACCTTCTACAGCACCGCCCAGGGGGCGGACCCTCTGGGTATATCCCCTCACTCTGCATCTCGCAGATCAGTTTTTTTCTGTCTAGCAAGGAGTAGGACATGGCTCCCTTCAGGCCCATTGGTCCGGGGGAAAAAATATTTTTTTTGTTTCCTGCGATCTTCGATCAACTGCCGACTGGGTGACAGGCTGGATCCTCGATCCTTGTAGTCCCCCCAGTTTCGGCCATCGAGCGCGTGCCGACCCTAGCTACGCGCTGGGTTTTCCACAACATACCGGACGCTCTACGGGTGGCCGTTGAGCCTACGCTCCAGGGCCTGCATCAGACCGCTTAGTTTCGGCTGACCTTACGGCCGAGTCGCAGTAGCCTGTCCGGTGAGCTTACGCTCCAAGGCTTGCATCCGACCGCTCAGCTTCGGCTGACCTTATGGCCGAGTCGCAGCAGCCTGTGTCCGGTGAGCGTCGCGCTCCAGGGCATGCATATGATCATTCCCTAGGGTCCAATCACAGCATGCCTGGCCGACGGTCCCCTCCGTGCGCGGATGATGATCTGTTGTGGAATGTCTTCCAGCAGGATACACGCAGGAAGGGTAAGTAGCTCCCCTGCTTCAGCAGGGTGCCTTGGCTGGACATTCCTGGAGAGATCAAGTAAGTGGTTGTGGCCCCTTTCTTTCCTCTCTCCCTGCCTTCCCTCCTCCCTGGGCTTTGTGCTAAGGTTGCTGGGGGTCACCTAAGGGGTTCCATCTGGAACAGGGCTGGCTGTAGCTGTCATTTAAAAAATGTCATTTTCTGCTTACCTGTGTGTGCTTTTCCCCCTCCATGCTGTCGGCGGCCATTTTGCGGTGGTCCATGCCTGTTTCGGCCTCTAGTGACTGTCCGGCGGCCATTTTCTTGTGGTTTCCCGCCTTTATGTGTATATCACTGCTCGGCACCATTTTCTTGTGGTTCACACCCGCTTTGGCCTCTATCGACTGTTCAGGCGGCCATGTTTCCTAGGATTCACGCTGTATGTATATACCGCCATTAGGCGGCCATCTTTTTGTGGTCCACGGCTGCTTTTGCCTCTATAGTTCGGCTCGGCGGCCATTTTCTTAGAGCCTACAGATAGTCTCCGGCCTCTAGGGTGCATTTGCACTGGCAAAAATTCACAAGGAAGCGCTGATAAAGAATCATCACAGGCGCAGCACACGGCAGCATAGCGGTACCGTTCCAAGGGTGGGGAGTCCTCTGGGAGACCCTGCATCTCTGTATCAGCTAGGAGGGTGGCCTATTGATACTTTGCCTGGAGCCCTGTGGGTATCTGCGCGTGGGTCAGTAGGGCGTCTGAAGCAGACGTTTTTTTCCCCTGAAACACCTGATTGGCAGCTGGTGCCCCTGATGTATTTGTGGACCCTATGTCTGTTGCCAGGATGGAAGCGGCACACGGGAACACGGGGGGATAGTAAACGCCCCTGTCTCCTGCAATCTTCCAGGGATAATTCTGATGCAGAACCAGGCCCAGCTATGGCTCATGGCCCGGAATCTGATGCATCAGAGACTGCAGACCGTGACCGATCGGACAGTGAGAATGCTCCAAGTCCAGGTCAGCACGCAAGAAGGCTTTGGTATCTGACCGGTTTACTGCAAATAGAGAATGCTGCAGAAGCCGCAGAGACACCGGTCCCCTTTGGGTTCCCTAAAGCCAGCCCGCACTGCTAAGGTGTTTCCTTGTGTGTCTTATATTGATAAGCTCTTGTACAAGGAGTGGGAAAAACCCACTGAGGTTTTTTATTTTTTCAGCCCCAAAGATTTTTTTTTTTTTGGGCGGTCCGATACCCCTTGAGGAGAGTTCCTGAAAGGATGGACCTCTCGCCCGATAGTGGACCCCCCTGTGTCCAGACTTAACAAGTTACCACGATTCCAGTGGAAGGGGCTCCTGTCCTCAGGGACACTCGCTACCTATTCACAATGGGGGACTCAGAGGTACGTCTAGCATGGCTGGGGTTTTTTTATGATGCCTCAGACACTTACTGAGTAGGCAAAGATGTTACCCCAGGGGTTAAAAGCACGGGAGGCTCCTCCGTACGAGGTAGCTCTGGCCGACCAGTTGGTACAGGGCATTGAGCCTGTCTGCGAGTCAGACTTGGATACTATCCCCTTGCTGTCTTGGATCTTGGGTTATGCGGTGGCGCTACGCCACCTGATCTGGTTAAAGGTGCTGGTCTGCGGACCAATCTTCCAAGAAGGCCCTTTTGGATCTGCCTTTTTAGGGCGACAGACTTTTTCGGGCCTCGCTGGATGAAATCATTTAAAGATGCCACAGGAGGTAGGGGCACATTGCATCTCCAATCCAAAGAAGGTAAGGAGCCACGCCATAGGCTAGGGTCCTCTTCACCGCGCACAAACGGTCCCTTCGTCCGCCTAGTGCGGCAAGTAAATGACCTCAGGCTGATAAAGCGCCTGCTGAGGACGATCTTCTTCTGAGGGTCACTTCAAACTAAATTTAGAAGTGAGCGTGTCTATACCTGTCAGACCCTCCGATACTTGGTTGGGTGCTGAACACTCAGAAGTCAGTATTGGTACCGTCCCAACTCCTAGTGTGTCTAGGGTTGATTCTGGACTCCTCAGAGGTGTACGTTTCTTTCCCCTTCGGGTTGCGGTGCGGCAGTGGACATCCCAAAGTTGGGCTGTCACGCCACTTTTGCAGGCAAGTCCTGGGCCTCATGGTAGCCTCCTTCTAGGCGGTACCATAGGCGCTATTTCACACGAGTGTTACAGAATGTAACTCTGTCCTGAAGGGTCAAGTGTCCTTCATCCTTGGATTATCAAGATCTGGGTGAGCCACCTAAGCAGGACCTCTTCTTTTTACTGGATTGTGGTCACGGCGGACGCCTGTCTTCCCGGTTGCAGAGGAGTCTGAAGAGCTCAGTCAACCTGGGTCGCTGGACTCCGGATGTATCCCATTGCAGATCATTAGCCTGAAATCTGTGCGATTTGACTTTGTCTCGCCACATGGTCTCCGAGGTTACAGGGGCGTCCAGTCAGAATCCAGTCGGACAAACACCACAGTGGTGGCGTATATAAATCATCAAGGAGGAACAAGCAGCTCTGCTGCAGCATCGGAGGTCACGCACCTCCAAAGGGGGGCTCCCTCACCAGAGGGGAAGCACGCCAGTCGTATATCTCCTGACTTCTCGATTCAATCGGTAGTTATTTAGGTTTGTGGCCAGGTCAAGAGACCCATGGGCAAAACACGACAGATGCGTTGATGGCACTGTAGACTCAGTACCGACTAATCTATGCCTTTCCTCCTCGGAAGCTCCTTCCTTATCTGCTTCACAGACTGGAGGCAGAGAGGATTACAATGGTCCCAATTGCTCTGAATTGGCCTTGGCATCCTTAGTACGCCGATCTAGTGCATCTGGTAGCATACGCCTTTTGGCATCTACCGTAAGAAGGACCTGCTGTCGCTAGATCCCATAAGCCATACTGTTTTTACAGTCACTGACTTGAGGGCATGGCTTGAGAGCCAGGTGCTAAAAGACCGGGACCTGTCAGACTCTGTGTTCGCTACCATGAGGAGTGCTCAGAAATGATCCCCTAGGAAGATTACCATCGCACTTGGAAGACCTGCATATCCTATTGCGAAGAGATGAGGTGGCATCCGTGTACTTATTGGTTCCAGAGTCCTGCTGTTCTTCAGCAGGGAACAGGCCAAAAATGTTACTTTAAGTACAATTAGGGGGCAGGTTTCTGCCCTGGCTGTCTTTTTCAACGACCCCTGGTGGCTCACTCTCTAGTGAGAACGTTTGTACAGTGGGATCGGCAGGCGGCCCCTCCGGGCCACCCTCCACTAAGTTCGTGGGGCTTGTGTAGCAGACGTCCTTTCGGTGTCTACCACTACGAGAGGACCTGCTGGCGCAGGGTCCCGGTCATCCTGCCTGCAGTCGATGGCTTCAAAGGCATGGCCTCTAAGTGTCTCAGAAACCACAGTTTTAGACATCAGGGAGATTCCCTTGTTGACACTTCCTTAGAAAGTGGTCCTTTTGGTGGCTGTTATGCCAGTTAGGACGGGTTTCTGAGTGGGCAGCCTTGTCATATCTATCTGATCTTCCACAAGGATAAGGGCAAGGCTCCTTATCTGATCTTCCACAAGGATAGGTGGTGCTGTGTCCTCAGCCTTCTTTTCTTCCTAGGGTCTTTCGACCTTCCTCCAAGGAAGACATGTACTGCCATCCTTGTGTCCTCATCCGTCGAATCCCAAGGAGACGACATGGCATTCTTTGGACATTGTCCAAACTCTGAGAGAGTGCTTGTCTAGCACTGCTCCATTCCGGAGTCCAGGCTCACTGTTTGTTTCAGTGGCTGGTCCCTAGTAGGGCCCATCGGTTTCATCGGCCACCATCTCTAGGTGAATCCGACAGATTGTGATCAGGCTTACGCCATGAAGGGTCAGGCGCCTTCCTTTCCCGCGAATTCGACCAGGGCATGAGGTGCCTCTTGGTTTACGTCAGACGGTTTTTCTGAGCCGGCAGCCTTGTCATGCAAGGCTCCTTATCTGATCTTCCACAAGGATAGGTGGTGCTGCGTTCACAGCCGCCTTCTTCCTAGGGTCGTTCGATCTTCCATCTAGAAAGACATTGTACTGCCATCCTTGTGTCCTCATCCGCCGAATCCTAAGGAAACGACGTTGTATTTCTTGGACGCTGTCCGAGCTCTGAGAGCATAAAGCGTCCGTTTTCACCAGGTGTGTAAGGCGGCGACATGCTCGTCCGTTCACACTTTCACTAAACTTTACAAGTTGATGTGTGTGCATCTTCGGATGCTTCTTTCGGCCGCAAGCTATTGCAGATGGCTGTTTAGAGTTGCAACTCCTCTGTTGAGGAGCTCTGTTTTTTGTTTTGGGGTGAAGTTGTTTTAATGCCGTTACCACCCCTCGTTTTTGTGTCGGTCCATGAACGAAAGAGCAAATAGTATTTTTTACTCACCGTAAAATCCTTTTCTCTGAGTATAACTGGGTACTGACATTTATAGGTAAAGTTGATCCGGGGAATATCCGATTGCCTCTCGGGGGATCAGGAAGGAATTTTTTCCCCTGCTGTAGCAAATTGGATCATGCTCTGCTGGGGTTTTTTGCCTTCCTCTGGATCAACTGTGGGTATAGAATTGGGTATATGGGATTGTACGATATTTTTTTTTTATGGTTGAACTGGATGGACTTGTGTCTTTTTTCAACCTGACTAACTATGTAACTATATTCATGGACAGACACAGCACCCACCCCTCCTTTTAAGTTTGTACTGCTTTTTGACGAACTGATCTGCGAGATGCAGAGTGAGGGGATATACCCAGAGGGCCCGCCCCCTGGGCGGTGCTGTAGAAGGTGTGATGCAACACTTTTTATAAGTTTTCTGCCTAGTCACTCCTAATTAGCGGATAATGCCCACTATGTCAATAGAGAAGCTGTGTCGGTCCATGAACTCCGAGAAAATAGGATTTTTTTACTCACCGTAAAATCCTTGTCTCTTTACCGAAATGCCGATTCAAATGGGGAAACAATCCCAATAAGAAGGACAACAAACTGCAAACTTACCAACAGACCAATATCCAGGGGTCTATATCGATTTAAATACAGTATATTGTATGGCAACCAAACCTCTTCACGTACAATTCCTACTGCTCAGCTAGAAAATCTATAAAATTATGCATATAGATATAACCAGTCAACTGCAGTCAAAGCCTCACTCTGAATATCGCCTGTGAGGCTCTGACTGCAGTTGACTAATAGGCAAAAAATATAACTATCTATATGCATATTTTTATAGATTTTCTGGCTGAGCAATAGGAATTGGATGTTAAGAGGTTTGGTTGCCATACAATATATTTGAATCGATATAGACCCCTGCATATTGGTCTGTTGGTAAGTTTGCAATTTGTTGTCATTCTTATTGGGATTGTTTCCCCATTTGTATCTGCATGATGGCTGAGTAATCAGACTTATTTCACCATATACCATTATTTTTATTTAATGCTTAGACTTTGCCCAATGGAACATTTCGGTTATAGAGACATCAAGTTTTTGAGCTCAATACCATTATTGATTGCCACTTTAATATCATTGAGGTATATATTGGTTTGTCTTACTCTGCTTGATGGGAATGCTAGGAAAATGGATTATGCATTTGGAAGACTGATTATGCATTGTATTTAGATTCTTTAGGGGTCATGCTGAGAAATCAGTACAAACGTTGAGAATTGGTGGCTGACTCCTCTCCTTCTCTTTCCCTTCTGGGGTCCAGTGCCCAGTAAGTATTACATCATTGTGGTCCTTGATTGAAGCTAGCACCCTTTGCATCCTTTATGGAGGCTTTACAATTTCTGTCATGCACAAAATTCCTTAAAGCGGAAGTAAACCCATCGATTTAACAGTTTCAAAAATCAGTTACATTCCCGGCATGCCGGGAATGCCAACTGTCACATTGGTTGTGCTCTCAACCAAACTGTCATACCATCCAATGGCTGGTGTCATAACTGATCACATGTGCAGCATCATGGCAGTTGAAGATTAAACAGAGGCCAAGATGGCGGCTTCCTTGCCTGAAAATGATAGGAGGGTTTACTTCCACTTTAAGTGCTAAAACTGTCGGCCGTATGTATAGGTATGCCACACTGGAAGATGTATAATGGGCTAAATCCCAGTGCAGCTGCCAACCACTGGAGGGATGGATAACAAGAGACAAAAACAAAGAAGCAGTGCTCTATGGGTATAGCATTAACACTTGTAGTCCTTAAGCAAAGTAAAAAGGTTAATTTATTGCACTTTGTTTAAAAAATAAACAACAACTGCTAATATCAAAATCTTGCAAAAATTGCAAATACAGTCAGAAGCAAATAGCTAATATAGATGTTGATCTAAAAGAAACGATTTGAGAAGAATGGTACCACTGTCACATCTGGATGGGGAAGGGTCAACATCAACTGATCAGCTTGCAGGTATAAACATGGAAAGAATGTGATTATCCTTGTTGATGACAATGAAGGTCCGGTAATCAAGGAGAGATGGTTAACTCACATCCCCCCAGCTGGTGGTCAGATTCTGCTGATATCCAAAAAGAGGATCGCAATGGCAGAGTGCTCACGGGACAAGCGGATGGCTCTGTGGTTAGTTGTGAGTATAAACTCCGCTGTGTCACAAGCAGTGTTGTTGAGATATCCACCGCTGGAGGTTGGGACTGGGAAAAGCCGAACAAGCTGACTGGTGCTAGGCGCGCTGGATGGACTTGTGTCTTTTTTCAACCTGACTAACTATGTAACTATGCAAAATGAACTTAAATGATTTTAGCAAATGGCTGCAATATAACAAAGTGAAAAATTTAAGGGGGTCTGAATACTTTCCGTACCCACTGTACATCTACTTGGTTAATAAATAAACCACATTGGTGAGCTGACATATACATGAACTGAATCAATAATAAAAAAAATAAAAAAGGAGATGTAAATAAATATAAATAATAATAATAGTAATCATAATCTACAAATAAAAATATGAATCATAATGGCCAATAATTAAATGATTTGAAAAAAAAAAACACAAATAAAATAAAGAAACTACCGTATATACTCGAGTATAAGCCAAGATTTTCAGCCCTTTTTTGGGGTCTGAAAGTCCCCCCCTCGGCTTATACTCGAGTCATCGAAATTTTTACATTGTAAATATTGCCTGTAAAGAAGTTGCGGCTGCAGCGTCCATCGTTCAAATTCCGCGGTCTCTTCCTGTTCCTTCCGTGATAGGCGAATCTCATCAGACACTCTCCGCCTATCACGAACGTTCTCTCATCCTCAGTTTTCCAGCAGACGTCTGTGATTGGCGGAACACCCAACACAGTGTCTGCTGGGAAAACTGAGGATGAGAGAATGATCGTGATAGGCGGAGAGTGTCTGCTGAGAATCGCCTATCAAGGAAGGAACAGGAAGAGACCGCGGAATTTGAACGATGGACGCCGCGGAATTTGAACGATGGACACCGCAGCCGCAACTTCTTTACAGGTAATATTTACAATGTAAAATAGGGAACAGTGGACAGTGAGGCATCGGCTTATACTCGAGTCAGTAAGGTTTCCCAGTTTTTTGGGCAACATTAGGTACCTCGGCTTATACTCGAGTATATACGGTATTCTAAAAAAATAATATATAGATATCTATCTATTCAATTTTTTTCTATAAATATAGAAGAATTAAATAAAGGTGTCGGTGGTAATTCATTAAATGATTAATAAATATAAAATGACATCAGATTGTAACAAATTAGAATTAATGAGAGTTACCGTGAACAGTGTTTTTGATGGACAATATCATGTAAAAACTCTCAGAACCAGGTTGGTACCCAGAAGTTAGTACATGATTTGCTCAGTGTTAATGGCAGAAAGTTATCAATAGGGGAATGTCATGGATATGCAGTAATGTTTGTCTGCCATCTTACCTTCCTCACTTTAGAGGCCAGACTTTCTCACCTGGCTGCTTTTATAATCTCTCCTCCCAGTATGCTCCACCCCAGGCCCTATCAGGGAACACTATATTAACCTGTGCACTGCAAGTCAGCCTGGCTGATCAACGTGTTTGTTAAGCATTGTGTGTTTGGGTTCCTGCCTGCCGTGTGCTACGTCTGTCTCTGTGTTACGATATTGGCTTGTTCCCGACTATCCCTGTCTGCTAGTGACCATGACCTTCGGCTTGGTCTTCGTTTATCCGTGTCTGCTTGTTGCCCTGACCTTGGCTTTTCCTCTCACTATTCTTGTATCCTGTGCTGCTGCTTCCCCTCTATCCTCTTTACCCTACGGAGCGTGAGCTAGGGGACTCTGGGGGCCGCGACCTGGACCCAGCTGCAGCGTAGGCCATCCTGACCACTCTAGGCTCTGGTGAAAACCTGCTGGATCTTAGACTCCGCGCCCTGGGGAATCTTGGGCTCTAGCTCCCTGTGGATCCCTGTTGTGCTCCACTGGTCCCGCTTTCCACAACCACCCAGTGTCCCATCTGCAGCAGTCAGCCATAGTGTTCACTACCTTGTGGTGCACTTCTGACACCCAACGGTGTGCATCTGGCCACAGGTGACCTGACAGTTTGATCAGCCATGGACCCGGCTGACGTGCCGCTCCCCGCAGATGATCCTTTGCAGGGCATAGTCCGCAGACTTGAGACCCAGGAATCAAATCAAACTCAGGGGATGCGATTCCTCCAGGATCTGGCTTCCCGCTTCGAGCAGCTTCAGGTCTCCTTAGGACCCCCGGTTCAACAACCTCAACTGCTATCAGCGGATGCACCTATTCCAGTCGCAGTCACACATTCACTACAACTGCCAGCTCGGTCCCGTTTCTCTGGGGACTCCAAGGCCTGCAGGGGGTTCCTTAGCCAATGCACTATTCATTTTGAGCTTCAGCCCCAAAACTTCCAGTCTAATCAGGCAAAGGTAGCCTATATTATTTCCCTCCTCTCCGGTGAAGCCTGGGCAGCCCCTCTGTGGGAACTGAATGATCCAGTGGTTTCTAGCCTGTCTGACTTTTTGAAACTTTTTCGGAATATCTTCGAAGAACCGGCACGTATCTCTTCAGCGGCCAGCGCCCTTTTACGTCTCCGCCAAGAGTCTGCTTCTGTGGGACAGTATGCTCTTCATTTCGGCATTCTGGCGGCTGAGTTGAGCTGGAACAATGAGGCCTTAGTCGCAACCTTTTTGCATGGCCTTTCTGATAGAGTGAAGGATGAATTAGCAGGAAGAACCATTCCCACTGATCTGGACGGGGTTATCTCCTTGTGTAACCAGATCGATATTCGCTTTTAGGAAAGGACCCTAGAAAAGCGACGCCAGCACTCCTTGGTTCTTAGTGAGCCTGAGCTCCCCTCTCTTCGACCCGTAGAGCATCTCCTGCCAGATGAGGAACCCATGCAGCTGGGTCGGACCAGGCTATCCCGCGAGGAACGCGCTAGGCGCAGAACTCTAGGCCTGTGTCTCTACTGTGGGGACAAAGGTCATTTTCGTGACACTTGCTCTCTTTGTCCGGAAAAACATTTTGGCTCCAATACATCTGGAAAGTGGAGTATTGGACCCAGAAATATCACCCTCACCTTCTCGTCTTCTTCTTTCTGTGTTCCTTCATGTTGGTGCTTCTTCTCATTCGGTCGCAGCATATCTGGATTCCGGAGCCGCTGGCAATTTCATGGACTGGGAAATTGCATCTTCTATGAGACTTACCCTTTTGCCACTCACCACGCCCTTGGTGGTCTTGGCGATTGATGGCACTGTTCTCCCAGGGGGTCCTATCCGCTTCCAGACCCTCCCTGTTAAGATGTCAGTAGGGACACTCCACCAGGAGTGGATATCCTTCCTTATCTTACCTAAGGCCTCAACTCCTATCATTTTGGGTCTCCCATGGTTACGGCTCCATTCTCCACACGTTGACTGGACTACTGGACAGATCCTGGCTTGGGGTTTTTTCTGTTCCTCGTCCTGCCTACCCAAGGTTGCCCCCTGTGAACCTGAGCCGATCATTCACTCCAGTTCGCATAACCATTTACATTTGTCTGTCCCTAATCACCCTTGGACGCACAGCCAGGCTAGCTTGTCTACAAGTTCTGCAGTTGCTACGTCTCGCGATGCGATTCAGGTAGTCGCTACACCTGACTCTGCTATTCACTCGGCCTCTGTACTAGTTATGCCAGTCCAGCCCATGCCCAGTGAGCCTCCTACTTTTTCTTATTCAGGACATTCTGCTTGTCTTTCAGCTATTCAGCTTGACTCCTGTGACATGTCACCTTCTAACCAACCTGACCTCAGGATTCCACTGACCTCTGCCCAGTCTGATGGTCCTGTGCTTGATTTCCAGATCTTCTTTAAGGGTCTGGGGGACCCTCCTCAGATCCCTGTTGATCCTCTTATGCCCTTGCTTATTCCTAAAAAGCCTTTGGTCCTCAATAAATCCTCTCCTTCTCTCCCTACCTCGGTTCCGGTCTCTGAGGATAATCTAAAGTACGAGGTTAGTCAAGTTCTGGATTCTCGGCTCTGCAGAGGTATTTTTCAGTACCTTGTGCTTTGGGAAGGGTCTGGTCCTGAGGAGGCATCTTGGATCGCTGCATCTGAGGTCTTTGCACCTTGTCTGTTGGGGAGGTTTCATCTGAGGTTTCCCTTTAAGCCTGGGCCCAGGCGGGGGAGGGGGAGGGCCCATAAGAGGGGGGTACTGTCATGGATATGCAGTAATGTTTGTCTGCCATCTTACCTTCCTCTTCATGTGTTTACTTTAGAGGCCAGACTTTCTCACCTGGCTGCTTTTATAATCTCTCCTCCCAGTATGCTCCACCCCAGGCCCTATCAGGGAACACTATATTAACCTGTGCACTGCAAGTCAGCCTGGCTGATCAACGTGTTTGTTAAGCATTGTGTGTTGGGTTCCTGCCTGCCGTGTGCTACGTCTGTCTCTGTGTTACGATATTGGCTTGTTCCCGACTATCCCTGTCTGCCATGACCTTCGGCTTGGTCTTCGTTTATCCGTGTCTGCTTGTTGCCCTGACCTTGGCTTTTCCTCTCACTATTCTTGTATCCTGTGCTGCTGCTTCCCCTCTATCCTCTTTACCCTACGGAGCGTGAGCTAGGGGACTCTGGGGGCCGCGACCTGGACCCAGCTGCAGCGTAGGCCATCCTGACCACTCTAGGCTCTGGTGAAAACCTGCTGGATCTTAGACTCCGCGCCCTGGGGAATCTTGGGCTCTAGCTCCCTGTGGATCCCCGTTGTGCTCCACTGGTCCCGCTTTCCACAACCACCCAGTGTCCCATCCACAGCAGTCAGCCATAGGGTTCACTACCTTGTGGTGCACTCCTGACCCCCAATGGTGTGCATCTGTCACCCGGTCACAGGTGACCTGACAGGGAGTTTACATTTGATGAGAGAAAAGCACAATGGAATCGCTGTTCATACAGATGCGTGTGTTATCACCAATGAGTTGCATTACATGGAAACACATGCACCTATGGTTGTAAGAACAGCTCTAGTGATCCAATGCTATCAATATTAGCAGGGAACTCAAAGTGGAGCCTCCACTTTTTGCGTTTGCATGTAATGCAACTCATTGGTGAAAACACACCCATCTGTTTAAACAGCGATTCCATTGTGCTTTTTTGTCTTTTTTCTCATCAAATGTAAACTCCCTTATTGATAACTTTCTGCCATTATCACTGAGCAAATCATGTACTAACTTCTGGGTACCAACCTGGTCCTGAGAGTTTTTACATGATATTGTCCATCAAAAATACTGTCCACGGTACCTCTCATTAATTCTAATTTATTACAATCTGATGTAATTTTATATGTATTAATCATTTAATGAATTACCACTGACACATTTATTTTATTTTTATAGATTTTTATAATAGTTTCTTTATTTTATTTGTGTTTTTTTAAATCATTTACTTATTGGCCATTATGATTCATATTTTTATTTGTAGATTATTACTATTATTTATTTAATTTTTATCTCCTTTTTTACATTTATTTATTATTGATTCAGTTCGTGTATATGTCAGCTCACCAATGTAGTTTATTTATTAACCAAGTAGATGTACAGTGGGTACGGAAAGTATTCGCACCCCCTTAAATTTTTCACTTTGTGATATTGCAGCCATTTGCTAAAACCATTTAAGTTAATTTTTTTCCTCATTAATGTACGCACGGCACCCCATATTGACAGAAAAACACAGAATTGTTGAAATTTTTTGCAGATTTATTAAAGAAAAATTTAAATATCTCATGGTCCTAAGTATTCAGACCCTTTGCTCAGTATTTAGTAGAAGCACCCTTTTGATCTAATACAGCCATGAGTCTTTTTGGGAAAGATGCAACAAGTTTTTCACACCTGGATTTGGGGATCCTCTACCATTCCTCCTTGCAGATCCTCTCCAGTTCTGTCAGGTTGGATGGTAAACGTTGGTGGACAGCTATTTTTAGGTCTCTCCAGAGATGCTCAATTGGGTTTAAGTCAGGGCTCTGGTTGGGCCATTCAAGAACAGTCACGGAGTTGTTGTGAAGCCACCTCTTCGTTATTTTAGCTGTGTGCTTAGGGTCATTGTCTTGTTGGAAGGTAAACCTTCGGCCCAGTCTGAGGTCCTGAGCACTCTGGAGAAGGTTTTCGTCCAGAATATCCCTGTACTTGGCCGCATTCATCTTTCCCTCGATTGCAACCAGTCGTCCTGTCCCTGCAGCTGAAAAACACCTCCACAGCATGATGCTGCCACCACCATGCTTCACTGTTAGGACTGTATTGGACAGGTGATGAGCAGTGCCTGGTTTTCTCCACACATACCGCTTAGAATTAAGGTCAAAAAGTTCGATCTTGGTCTCATCAGACCAGAGAATCTTATTTCTCACCATTTTGGAGTCCTTCAGGTGTTTTTTTTTTTTTTTAGCAAACTCCATGCGGGCTTTCTTGTGTCTTGCACTGATGAGAGGCTTCCGTCGGGCCACACTGCTATAAAGCCCCGACTGGTGGAGGGCTGCAGCGATGGTTGACTTTCTACAACTTTCTCCCATCTCCCGACTGCATCTCTGGAGCTCAGCCACGGTGATCTTTGGGTTCTTCTTTACCTCTCTCACCAATGCTCTTCTCCCCCGATAGCTCAGTTTGGCCGGACAGCCAGCTCTAGGAAGGGTTCTGGTCATCCCAAACATCTTCCATTTAAGGATTATGGAGGCCACTGTGCTCTTAGGAACCTTAAGTGCAGCAGAACTTTTTTTGTAACCTTTTTGCCACAATTCTGTCTCTGAGCTCTTCAGGCAGTTCCTTTGACCTCATGATTCTCATTTGCTCTGACATGCACTGTGAGCTGTAAGGTCTTGTATAGACAGGTGTGTGGCTTTCCTAATCAAGTCCAATCAGTATAATCAAACACAGCTGGACTCAAATGAAGGTGTAGAACCATCTCAAGAAGAAATGGACAGCACCTGAGTTAAATATATGAGTGTCACAGCAAAGGGTGACACTGCAAGGGGTCAGGACCATGGACCTTAGGACCATGTGATATTTCAGTTTTTATTTTTTAATAAATCTGCAAAAATGTCAACAATTCTGTGTTTTTCTGTCAATATGGGGTGCTGTGTGTACATTGAGGGAAAAAAATGAACTTAAATTGCAGCCATTTGCTAAAGTCATTTAACAAACAGTGAAAAATTTAATGGGGTCTGAATACTTTCCGTACCCACTGTATATGCATCCTGCATAGGGTTGGTTGAAGGAGGGATTAACATCACATTTCTGCTTGTTAATTATACATCCTCCCCCCCCCCCCCCTTCAATGTGCCTAAATATTATCGTTACCGCTCCCTTTATGACTTTGAAAAAGCACAGGCACATGAAACATGTAAGCCACGGTAACTCAGAGCTTGCAGTCCATGACGGATTTCCCGTTCTCCTTTGTTCCCGGTGTGACGCCGACGTCATTTCAGCATGCCCAGCACCAGTCGTCAGGTTGTTCAGCTTTTCCCGGTCCCAACCTCCAGCTGCGGATATCTCAACACACTGCCTGTGACACAGCAGAGTTTATACTCATGACCAATCACAGAGCCATCTGCTTGTCCCGTGAGCACTCTGCTGATATCCAAAAAGAAGATCGCAATGGCAGAGTATGACCACCAGCTGGGGACTGTGAGTTAACCGTCTCTCCTCGATTACCGGACCTTCATTATCCTCAAGGATGTTGACCCTTCCCTATCCAGATGTCACAGTGGTACCGTTCTTCTCAAACAATAGTTTATTTTATATCAACATCTATATTGGCTAATTGTTTCTATGACTGTATTTGCAATTTTTGGAAGTTTTTAATATTAGCAGTTGTTGTTTATTTTTTAAACAAAGTGCAATAAATTAACCTTTTTACTTTGCTTAAGGACTACAAGTGTTAATGCTATACCCATAGAGCACTGCTTTTTTGTTTTTGTTTTTTAACAATTTCTTGTCTATTATCTTTCAGAATAGGACCATTTGGTCAATAGTGTCTGTATATTGGTTGATTTACTTATAGAAGACATTGTTAAGCTGCTTCCGGATGACACCTGGCACGCCACTCTTATGAGGGCCCTTCTCTATATGTAAGAGGCACGCTTTACACATTGTATCTCTATATACAGTGGAACCTCGGATTGCGAGTAACGCGATTAACGAGCGTTTCGCAATACGAGCACTGTATTTGAAAAAAACCTAACTCGGTTTGCGAGTGTTGTTTCGTAAAACGAGCAGGATTCAAGCCAAAGCGGTGTGCAATACCGCGTTTGGCCTGAGGACGGGGGGCATCGGAGCCGATTGGCGCCGTTCATAGCCATTCGGAAATTTTTGGAAAATCGCGGAAATGCTCAGTTTCCGAGTTCATCCGAGGTGTCCTCGGCCCTTTCCGAGTGTTTACGAGGCTCTCCAGCGCCCACCTTCCGCCTCTGGCCGCATGCGGTGTTGCATGCCATTGAAGTCAATGCGGAACAAATTATTTCCGTTTCCATTGACGTAACTGGGGAAACTCGCTTTGATATGCGAGTACTTTGGATTACGAGCATACTCCTGGAATGTATTATGCTCGTAATCCAAGGTTCCACTGTATGAATATGGGGATTATACTGGTAAAATGTTATTACATTTTTAATCAGATGAAAAGTGCAGCATGTTTCCCTCCTTTTTTCTTTTGTACAGAATCTGTCTATAGTCAAGGAAATAAGGTCCTGAGGAAGCTTAAAAGCAAAATGTCGACCTCTTTGACCTAGTAGTAACAGAGATCTATTATGATATCAACTAAGTGGTCAAATTGACGAAAGCTCTATTTTTCTTGTTTTTATAGAATGTACAAATATTTTTTAACTAATACATTTTTTGTAATGTTTTTGTAATAAAGAGATTTAATATTATTACGTAGTGATTGACCTTCTCTTGTACAGGTAGTCTGCTAAGTCTGTCCAATTTTCTCTAAACAATCTCCAGTATCTTTCCCAATATAGAAGTTTAACTACCAAGTAACTATAGACCTGTTAAAGGATTTGATCCCTTTTTAGATATGGGTACCACATTGGCCCTATGCCAATCCAGTGGTACCATTCCAGTCATTAACAAGTCCATACAAATTAGAAACAATGGCATTGAAATAACAGAGCTCCATTATTTTAGGATCCATGGGTGGATGCCATCTGGTCCAGGTGCTTTATCCACCTTTATTCTGTCTAAATAATTCTGGACCATATCAATTTTGAGCCATTGTGTATCATTTGGGGCTGTGTCAAAACAATCCCCATTATGTCCATTATGGACTTGAGCTCCCTATGCTCCTTTGTATACACAGAGCTGAAGAAAGTATTTAATACATTTCCCCCCAGTCGCCCACTCAAGATATTTTGTAAAGGGCCTATATGCTCAGACCAGACCTTTTTTACTATTAATATATTTGAAGAATTTTTGGGGGTTTGTCCTACTATCTTTTGCAATTTGTCATTCATTTTGAATTTTTGCATCCTTGATTTCCTTTTTACATATTCTGTTATATTCTTTGTAACATTTAAACTATGATAGTGTTCCTTCATTTTTATATTTTTTAAAAGCTCTTATTTATAACTTTTTTTAACTTTGGCCGTGAGCCACATAGGTTTTATTTCTAGCCTTTTTTAAACTTCTTGCCCATGGGAATATACTTTGCAGTGAGTTTGCATACAGTCTTTTTGAAGAATTCCTATTTCTGTTCTGTGTTCATCAATGTTAATATTCTCTCCCAGTCTAAGTCCTGGAGAGCAGCCCTCATCCTTGGAAAATTTGCTCTCTTAAAGTTAAGTGTTTTTAACTGTCCTGTATGTATTTGTTGCTTACAGCTAAAATTAAATGAAATCAAGTTATGGTCACTGCTACCCAGATGTTCTTTTATATGAATATTGGTAATGAGCTCTGCATGGTTTGAGATTACCAGGTCCAGTCGAGCGTCATTCCTACTCAGGGCCTCAATAAACTGTCACAGCAGTGCCATTACTCCAATTTCTGGGTAGTTAAAATACCCCATTATTTATTATCACTGTCCCAGCCCGTTTCATCTGTGCAATAAGCTCAGTCTCCACCTCCTCTTTAACACTGGAAGGTCTATAACAAACGCCAATGATAACCTTTATAGTACGACGCACACCCATGTACAGTTCCACCCATAATAAACCATTCAGACTCATCACACTCTCCATTAACTAGGTCCTCTTTCACACTCGCTTTGAGATCACTTCTCACATAGAGACAGACACCACCACCCCTCTGTTTTACCCTTTCCGAAAGAGAGCATAGCCAGGAATGTTATTCGGTTGCAAACCATCTTAAGCATATAGGTTGTACTCCAATAAAAAGTCATCCCAGTGCTCTTCAAACCCAAATCCCTCCTTCTTACACCGGGTCTTGCATTGCATGTGGTTGCAGGGCACTTGCACAGTGGCCCATTCACTTCAATGGGTTCTGATCACCCAACAAATGCGACAAGGAATATAAATCCTGCTGCAGCATGTGTACACCCTTGGCTGCTGCTAAAAGGGGGGGGGTTGAGGGTGGTAAAATCATTGGTCAATTGAACGGTTTTACCATCCCCGACCTAATGTCAACGAACTCTAAGGGTGCTGCTTCCAAATGCAACTAAGGGCTCATTTGAAAGTGTTACAGGAACGGCTGCTTCTTTGTAAAGCAATCGGGTGCTTTTGACAGATAATGAGGAGGCAATATGTTGCTTCCTCACCACCGGATTTAACCTATAATTGCTGTGCAATGCACAAGATTGCAGCATGGTTGTACAGCTATTTTAGGTTTAAATCAGATGTGGGGAGGCGACATTGAGTGACACGGGCAACACTGCCTGATGACCTTTTGACTTCTACCATATTGTTCAGGTAATTTTCCACCTCTAACGTTGCCTACCCCTGGCAGGACATATAAGGATGAGACTCACCAGGTTATGAGTGACAGGCTGCATGGATTGGAAGCTTTAGAGGATTGTAAAATGATCAATATTAGTTTTAACTAGTAACAAAGTCACAGTTTTTTCTGAATTTAGAACTTTAAATATGTGCTCACTCCACCAGATCAGTGGGGGTATCCTGGGCAATCCAGCATCATGTCGGTTGCTCAGCTTTGTCCCTTTTCTGCTTGTTTGGATCCGTTGGCATGCTTCCATTTGGCCTTGTTGCCCACCCTTTTGGTTCATTGTTTGGGGACATCCCAGAGTTCATAATTACCCAGCCTGTACTGTATGATTAAGATAAAAGGAATTCTGACTTGTACTGTATACGCCAAGATATGGAGTTTACAGGCAAGACACAAGCTGACCCCCCCCCCCCCACTGTCTTGTTTGCTAAAGAAAATGAGGTCTCATGGAGTGGGGTAAGTTTATAGGGCTACACCTAAGGGGGAGCTTTGACAGTGTCCAATCACCCGAAGGTAGAAGCCTGTAAGCTTTTTCCCTCGCCTGTAAATTCCATATCTTGAAATACAGAAAAGTTAAATTCCTTTTATTTTATTTTCAAATTTTCAGAACTCAAAAGAATGAAGACTAAATATTTCCGCAATGCATCCCCTTTTAAAGAATGGAGGCCAAAACAGTTTGCGTTATTTTAGATTAGTATTAGTAACAATTACCAAAAATATTCTCTTTGAATGCTAAAATGGGTCCCATTTATTTTCTTCAACATACATTTTTGCATTTTGTACGTTATGCTAAATGCCTGGTCTTTATTGAAAAGATGCAACTTGCTGTATACTTTATGCGGTTAATAATTGCATGCAACAAAGTTGGTATAATAAATCTAGTTGTCCTCCTTTTTCACTTTTTTTTTTTTTCTCTTTTTTTTAGGTAAAACTACTACGGAAAGGGGATCATCACACCTCAGTCCACTGAATCTTCTACCTAGGTGGACATTGCCTTCTCTTGGGAATACTCCCACATGGCATGAATTTCTGCCATGGACTTATAATGCCACATTGGACAAATGGCATTAAAGAATCTGATCTTACAGCCTGTAAAACTATTTGCATCTTGATGTAGGGGAGAAGAACTGTGAAATATGGATGAAATGTTAAAATAAAACATATATTTTTAACCTGAAAGACTTTGAGAGGAAAGGCGCAGTAAACTTTTTATGGTTGAGGTTAAACTTAATTTTAAAATCCTAACGTTACATATGTACAAAGACTTTTGAAAACAATTTTAGAAAATATTTTGTTCATTGTTCAATATGCTACAGAACTGCTTTCTTTACCCACCGAAGCTCTGTTCTTAAATATTTCGTTTTTCAGCTTCTGAGAAAGGTGAAGCCTAAAGAAGACCTAACAGTAATACTCAGTCTGTGTGATAAACATTTGAATTGACGCTAGCTGCTGCAGTAACAGCTTTTTTATGTAAATCTTGTATTAAATTTAAAAAAATCTGGCCAGATCTTAATATGCAAATCCACCAAATGCAGTGACGTCAAAGTATTGTAGTCTTTTTTTTTTTGCATTACTGCTGTATATTCATATTTTTTTCTACATTGGAAAATAAATTTAACCTTCTTGGACATCTATAAAATGAAAAAACACAAACATCGTGAGGTGAGGTTTTTTTTTTATTTTATAACTCAATTTTTTAAGCCCTTTTACAATCGCAAGCTTAACTTTCCTGCACATGGTTACTCATGCTGAGAGAATGTTAAAGCTGAACTCCAGTTTTGGAAAACTAAATAAAATTGTTGCGCTAGTTCTTTAAATACCTCAAATGTGCACAAACCAAACACAGTGATGTGATAAATGAACAGCGATATATAGCGATAGTACATCAGACACATTCAAAGATGTAAAGTGCAAAGAAGAATTATTGTGAAACAATCATGATAGCACTCGCCACAATAAACTGTGTCCAGCGTTTCACCACCTTATTGCACAGTAGCTCCTTACCAGTTGAATATGACCTCCCATGCATTAGGGCTTAGTGGGATATGCTAACTAGCCCTTTAACCACTTAAGGACCCAGCCTTTTTCTGACATTTTGTTTTTAAAAGTAAAAATCCATATTTCTCTTATCATCCATGGACTGACACGGTGTCTCTTTACACTTTACACGTGGGTTTATGTCCCTGCTTGCAGGAGAAGACCTAGGCAGAATGTGAAATGTTATACATACATTCTAAAAGCCAGAGCTGAACAGCCCCACCCAGGGGGCGGTCCCTCCGGACATAACCCTCCCACTACAGTCAGCAGACTTCAGTTTTTTTCTGCCTAGCAGAAGGAGAAGACGTGGCTCTCTCAGGAGCCAGTCTCCTGACCTATTTTTATTCCTTTTCTGGAATTATTTTTATTTTATTTTTGAGAATTTTCTATCAACTGTCGGCTGGGCAACAGGTTGGGTACAAGATCTCCTCGTAGTCTTCCCTGTCCGACCATCGAGCGTGCTGATCCTCGCCTTGTGTGCGTGAGACTCAGTTCACGACAGGCCCCATGACTCCAGGGGTGGCCGGGTTTGCTTTCATGCTCCCACAGTCCTCTCAAGACTGAACAGTTCCTGACTGACTGTATCTTTCGCGGTGGACCGGGCCGACAGCTACTCAGTACTGCACTGTGATAGTCCTGTCAGAAACACACCAGTGGGTCCCTCAGGGGACGGGTAAGTAGTCTCTCCTGCCTGCAGGTGAGTACAAAAGGCTGTGTTTCTCTGTGGGGGATTTTCCCTGTCTCCCCCTGTATTTCATTGTCACTCTCTGTCACCATTGCTGGCGCTGTGCTGTGTGGGGTGCCTGGGGGTCACACTGTTCTTGGAGGGGCTAATGCTGGTCTGCAGATATGCTTGGGGCCTTTTTTTGTGTGTTTTGGGGCCTGAGTGGCGTTGTGTGTGTGTGTGCTGTTTTTTCACTTTTGCTGAGTCATGGCGGCCATCTTGCCGCGGATCGCCTCAGTGAAGTGCGGCGGCCATTTTCTTGTAGCCCGCGCGCTCTTCAGCACTAGTTTGGGCCTCTAGCGCTGCTGTAACAGCGCAAATCTCCTCACAGCTCACCAGCGCTGACACAGCGCGGTACAGACAGCGGAACAGAGCGGTCTCTGGTCCGGTTTGGTGAGTCCCCTGGGCGCCCCCTCCTCAGTCAGCACAGACTGTGGGTGGACTTTTTATCTGAGGAGTCTCAGAGGGGGGCAATATGGAGTCTCTGTCACCAGCTTCCCCTAAATGTCAGTGGACAACAGGCAGTGCTTCAGCACCTGCGGTCCCTAGGGACCAGTTGTGGGCAGTCCTGGAATCATTTCTGACCAGGATGGGAGCTGTGTGCTAGCGCAAGGGAGCAAAAAAGCGCCCTCTCCCCACTTTACTTCATGAGGGCAGTGCGCTGATTCAGATATGGGCCTAGCCACTACCGCTCAGGACCCTAGTTCTGAATGTATTGGATGGTTTTGAACAGGACATTCCTTATGAGGAAAACTCCAGTTCTGGGTCAGTAAATGACAGGGCGCTTGTTAGTGTACTCATGACTGCGGTGAGGGACACTCTCAAGCTAAAATGCTGCGGATGCAGAACCTCAGGCGGATACAGTCTCCTTTGGTTCTTTTAAGGCCAGGCCTTCTAAAGAGGTTTTTCCATATGTACTTTCTTTGACCAGCTCATTGATAAGGTCTGGGAAAAGCCGCAGAAGAATTTTTTTATGGTCCCGCGGCGTTTGTCTATCAGATACCCCGTGAAGATGCCCTACTTAAAAACCCTCCAGTCGCCCGGTTGAACAAGGCCATCACTCTCCCGATGGAGGGGACTCCTGCATTTGAGGACCCCACTGACAGGAGGTCAGAAGTGGTGAGCAGAGCCATGTTTGCCTTGTTGGGATCCACCCTACGGCCTGTGGTAGCGGCGACCCTTGTGTCTTAAACACTTACAGGTTGGGCAAAAATGTTGCACCTAGCTGTACAGGAGCATAATCTTCCTCCAGACACAGTTGCTCTGGCCCACCAACTGGTTCAGGGCCTGGTTTATGTGTGCGACGCCATGTTGGACGCGGCCCCTTTATTATCCAGGGCCTTTGTCTCGGCGGTGGTATTGCGTCGTATTATCTGGTTGAAGTGCTGGTCTGCTGACCTAGCCTTAGGAAGCTCCTGACGGATCTACCATTTAAAGGTGGTAGACCTTTCGATGCTGCTCTGGATGACATCGTCATGGATGTCATGGGAGGTAAAAGCACTCTTCTTCCTTAGACTAGCAAGGGTGAGGAGGCCCGCCGCAAACAGGGGCCTTCCTTTCCAGCAAAACGGGGGTTTTTTCGTCAGTCAGAGTCCACGGGTAGGCCCTCTCAGACTGACGGCAGTGCGGCTGGTGGGCACAAGTGCCCATGGGTGCGTAAGCCGAACAAGCGGCTCCCAAGCCCGCCTCCGCGTGAAGTCTTGCCTCCGCCCGACTCTGGGGTGGGGGGACGACTTCGCAGGTCACGAATCGGTGGTCCTCCCGAATCTCCGACTGGTGGGTGTGCGAGGTGGTCACCTCAGGATACAGGATAGTATTCCGATCCTGGCCCCCAGACAGATTCTTTCCCTCAAATCTTCCTCTCCTTGCTACCTGTCGGGCAGCCCTCTTGGGGGCTGTACAGGATTTGATCAGGTCCGGAGTGATTGTGCCGGTTCCGTCACAGGAGAGTTTTCAGGGATTCTACTCGAATCTGTTTGTCGCCCCAAAAATAGGACGTGGTTCGACCTATCCTGGACCTCAAGGCCCTGAATGCCTTCGAGAAGGTGCAGAAATTCTGCATGGAATCCATTCGCACGGTGATCGCTACGCTCCACCAAAGGGATTTTCTTCTGGCGTCCTTGGACTTCAAGGACTCCTACTTGCATGTTCCGATCTGCGCAAGTCACCAGAAGTTTCTGCGCTTTGCGATCACGAAGTCCACTATCGATTGTGGCTCTTCCTTTCGGCCTAGCCTCGGCACCAAGGGTGTTCACCAAGGTGCTTGCTCCGGTTCTAGCCTTCTGTTACAGCGAGGTATTGCTGTCGTGGGCTATCTGGACGATCTTCTGCTAAGAGCAGAAAGTGGATCAGACTTAGAGGAAAGGTGACTATCGTCAATTAGACCCTCAGGGACTCGGGTGGTTCCTGAACATTCAGGAGTCAGTCCTGGTCCCGACTCAGTGTCTGGAGTATCTAGTTCTGATTCTGGACTCCTTGGAGGCAAAGGTATCCTACCTCTGGAGAAGTTGCTGACACTTCAGTCCGCGGTGCGGGTGCTGACATCCCAAAAATGGTTGTCAATCCGTTTTTGCATGAGAGTCCCGGGACTCGTGGTGGCCTCCTTCGCGGCCGTTCCGTATGCCCAATCACACACCAGGGCATTGCAGGAGGAGATCTTGTCCACCTGGGACAAATCCCCGTTGTCCTTGGATCTTCAGATCCAGGTGATTCACCTGGTCAGGGCGCCCCTGACATGGTGGTTGAGATCCTCGGCTCTTCGGTCCGGAAAGTCGTTCCCCCCCCCCCATCCAATGGACGGTACTCACGACGGACACCAGCCTGACGGGCTGGGGTGGAGTCTGGGGAGTCCTGTCGGCTCAGGCCTTGGACTCTGGACGAGCCCGTTTACCAATCACTGTTCTGGAAATACGGGCCATCGGACTGTGTCTCTCCTCGGGTCGGAGAGAGTACGGGGTCGCTCCATCAGGAGCCAGTCGGACACCGCCACTGCGATGGCATATGTAAACCATCAAGGGGGAACTTGGAGCTCAGCTGCGGCTTCCGAGGTAGTCCATATCCTGAAGTGGGCCGGAAAAAACGTGCCGGCTCTGTAGGCCATTTTACATTCTGGGCATAGACAATGGACAGGCGGACTATCTGAGTCGCCAGACGCCGGACCAAGAAGAGTGGTCCTTACATATTTCAACTCCTTTACCGACGGTGGGGCACGCAGGATGTGGACCTGATGGCCTCTCGACTCAATCGCAAGGGTCGAGGTTGTGGCCAGATCCAGGGATCCTTGGGCGATGCCTCGGATGCGTTGGTGGCCCCATAGGGTCCTTATCGCCTGATATAAACTCCGGCGATCCTAATTGTTCCGGATTGGCCTCAGCATCACTGGTACGCTGATCTGGTACGTCTCGTCGCGGACGTTCCCTGGCGGTTGCCGATGAGGGAGGGCCTTCAGTCTCAAGGTCCTATGTTTCATCCGGCTTACAGTCTCTGGCTTTAACGGCAGGGCTGTTAAAAGCCAGGTGTTGAGGGACCGAGGTCTCTCGGACTCGGTCATTTTGACCATGTTAAGGACACGGAAGTCTTCCTCCAGGCAGATCTATCACCGTGCCTGGAAAGCTTATGTCGCCATATGCGAAGCGCTGGACTGGCGTCCTCGGACGTATTCCGTCCCCAGAATCCTGCGTCCTCTGCAGTGTGGAGTGACCCAAAAGCTTGCTTTGAGTACCATCAAGGATCAGATTTCGGCCTTGGCCGTCTTCTTTCAGCGACCTCTAGCGGGTCATTTCTTGGTTAGCACCTTGTGTTGGGGGTTCGCCATGTGCTCCCTCCTGTCAAGCCTCCTTTCCCACCGTGGGATCTGAATTTTGTGCTCTCGGTCCTCCAGGAACCTCCTTTTGGGAATATCCGGGATATTCCCCTCTTGTCTCAGAAGGTGGCCTTTTAGTGGCAATCACTTCTGTTTGACGGGTGTCTGAGTTGGCGGCTTTATCCTGCAAGTCGCCATATTTAGTCATCCATAAGGATAAGGCGGGGTTGCATCCGCGACCTTCCTTTTTGCCAAAGGTGGTGTCGACCTTTCACCTACATGAGGGCATTGTCCTCCCGTCTTTGTGTCCTCACCCATCGCATCCCAGAGAGTTTGCGCTGCACATATTGGATGTGGTACGAGCCTTACGGGTGTACCTGTCTGCTACTGCTTCTATTCGGAAGTCCGACTCACTGTTTGTGACTGTCTCTGGTCCATAACAGGGCCAAGCGGTTTCGTCTGCCATCATTTCTAGGGGAATCAGACAAACCGTCATTCAAGCCTATGCTCTCAAAGGGCGGGCGCCTCCCTTTCCGGTTACGGCGCATTCCACCAGGGCAATTGGTGCTTCCTGGGTTTTAATAAAAAATATAATATATATATATATATATATATATATAATTAATAAATATATATATATATATATATATATATATATATAATATATATATATATATAATATATATATATATATATATTATATATATATATTATATATATTATATATAATATATATATATATATATA